>VYZM01020754.1:630008-665445 GCA_013398915.1 Dromas ardeola | reverse complement strand
TTTTTTTTTTCTTTTTTTCTGATGTGAAGTAAGAGAGTGGCACTAACAGGAGAAAACTGTGAAATGACACAGAGATAAACCTTCCCAAATAATTACGTAACTCCATAAGAGGTCAAAGGGGCCATTTATCTTCATATTTCAAGAGAGCGTCCCGGTGAGCCAATCACCGTTACAGCCTACCTCTACATATTTTAAGATGTTATTTGCCTTTCAGTTCATGCCTGCCTTTTCTTTCTCTAATGGCCTTTGTTTCTTAAGCCATTATAATGTGTTTGAGAAGTTCACAAGGGAGGCTCTCAGAATATAAATATTTGGAAGCACTGAAATATATCTGGGCAGTATCAGAAAACAGGAAGAAGCAAACAAGCCCGTGATTTCACAAACAGTTCTCTTAAACTGATGAAGCAAGAGCCATATGGTGAGTGTTCTAGTCTACAGCACATTTTTCTGGGATAATGTATTTTCTCAATGACAGCAGTGAGATTCTTCATTTCCTTTTCTTGATAAAATGTTAAAAAGAACAAGCATCACTTTAAAGTCAATTCTTAAAAACTACACCTCTGGGGGGATAAGGCAGGAGAAGCTCAGACGTGAATAATCAGTTGTGCCTTGACCACCAGGAAAATTCCTTCAGGATGAAGAACAACTGGAACGTAGACCCCATCCAGGCAAATTCCAACCCACAAATAGTAGCAGAACGGCACCCACTTACGTCAAGTCTGTGTTTTACCCATTTTCATCCGTATAGAAAAAAACATGAAACTATTACGTTAGTTTAGTATCTAGTGCGAAAGGTAAATAAAATTTGATCTGAGAATGCAGACGATTTCTCCAGTGGCTCTCCCAGTACGTCAACCCAAGTTACTCCTGAGGTGGGTTATGTCAACAATTCGGAAACAGGAGGCAACATCCGATCACTGGCAAGGCATCAAAGGCTGCCCGCGAGATACAGTCGACAAGCTTTTGAAAGCTTCCTGACAGAAAGCCACAACTTTGGGCTGCAAAAAGCCAATGTCTTCATCAAAATGTGAATGACCATTGGTGCACGATGTGCCCTGTCCCAGCCTGCGGGACAGGTCTGTGGCAGAGCAGACCCTGCAAGTCCTGGCCCCCAGCTCTGCGGAGCGGGGACCCAGCGAGGCCCATCCCAGCTCCTGTGCCCACAGTTCCTGCCGCAGGAAAGGAGAGGCTGCGACTGAAGGGAAAAGCAAATCTGAGGAGTACCAGGCTCTACACAAATGTTTGGGCTGTGTCTTTCTTATGCAAAGAATAACTGACATCAGCAGATTGGAAAATCATTCATAGGTAGCCAGGTAAATTAATGAAAAGATAACACGTTTTGGAGTTTCTATATTACAGAGTTTAGATATTTCTGTATCTCATAATGAAGTGAAAAGTCTGTGCAGCTGGAACCACAGTCATCGTATCGCTAACTTCCATTTTCATCAAGTTGGCAGTATTTTCATTTCTGGCCAGAGGCAGTAAGTTTAACCTCCACACTGGGAACTAAGTTCATAATCTGTCATTTAAAGATCCCTGGTATTTTTCAAAATGGGTAGATGATAACCTAATGGTTCACATTCCCTTATGAAAAACAAGCTTTGGATTTACGCATTACATACAACAGAATGCAAAATGTCTATACAGCATAAGCAAACAGTCAATCAAGTACTTAGGGTGTAAAACCGATGCTATAATAAAAACATGTCTTCGCTCAAGAAGGTGAATAGAAAAGATGGTTTTCACACAGTAGGAGACTCCCTCAGGTACGTACAAGGAATCACATTGTTTGCTGGGCTACAAAAAGACATATTCCAGTCATCTTCTCCACCCAGCACTGCATTTTATTCTGCTTAGCGGGAGACGAGTGATGCAGCTAGGAGAGTGTGAAGTGCCCCTATGCATCATCATAAACAAGATAAGCAGAATTAGTTCCTGAATTACAAACATCTACACCTACAACAAATCAGCGAGAGGAGCGGGGGATGCTGTGGGCGCAGGACAGGCAGAGGGACGTGGGCTTTTAGCGGCTCTCATCAACGCTGCTGCTGGAGGAGCAGGACGCTGGCGTGACTTTGCCTTCTCTTTGTCTGAAGAAAGAAGGAGGGGTATTTTTCCGTCCTTTTTTACAAGTGTTTTGATTGCTTTGCTTCTCTCCACTTAGTCTAGGAAAGGGTAGGCCTCAGTAGACATCTCGGAGGCCATAGTTTCCCTGAGGTATATCCTCAGTAGGAGGGGTTTTTTTCCCCCTTTTTCTTGCTTAATTAACAGATCAGATGTGGGAATAATTATGAATAAACATCAGGTAGTGTCATTTAGAGACTGGTCACTTTGACTAACCCGTGATGAGTCTATACACAGCCACACGAGGGATTAAGCTCCCAGCACAGCTGTAACCAGGACTGCTCACATCCTGGCTCCCTTTTTTGTGCAGGACACAGGCCCGGCATCCTGCTTGTTCTACGGAAATTCAGAGTTCCCAGTGAATAGTCCTATTGCAGATCTCAATGGAAGCGAACACTGGTCCTCCCCACAATAACAGCCTTTTCCCAGACAAAGCCACCACTGGTATAGCAGAAATGATGCTAGTAAGAAGTGATGTGAATTGGTAACAAAGAAGCTTGATCAGCGTGATGGAGACAGACAGTCACAGACACAAATTAAATCTCAGGCGCAAATTAATTTCTCATTCATTTTTCTGTACACCGGCGATACAAAACACTTTGCAAAAGTTGCATTGAAGGGAGCAGCTGGAAATCATATTGTTTCAAGAGCTGAATATATTCTCTATGGGGAAATTTTAAACGCGTAAACTTTTCCTTTTCTTCCTTTTTAAAAATAGTGCATCAGAACGCATGCAGAGCAGGTCTATGAATTGCTACATGTTTTTATTTTTTAAATTGACAGCCTTTTTTATTTGGTGGTCTTAGAAACATACAATTGATAAAATGGACAGCTTGCTTTCTAAGCTAGCTTACATCTCGCCTTTTTTGAAAGCTTCCGAAACATGCAAGCACTCCATAAAAAAGTAACTGGTGCATGCAGAAGCAATGCAGTTCACAAATGAAGCAGTATAATGTCAATGGTTTGAAATTGTTCAGTCTCAGTTGTTTTCCAAGTCAATGCACTGGCAGTCTTGCCTGAATGCAACTAGTCAATAGAGGGAAAATAAATAGAGCATTTCCAGAATTCACCCATCAGCACTGAAAAGTGTCTGCTTACTATTACACAGTTTTAACATGTCATAATCGTTTTTCACAGTATAGAAACCCTCCTCATACCTTGGACAAAGAATGAATGACTATTTTAGCACCCTATACATATCTTCTAATAGAAATTTCAAGCAAACAGTATTGATTATAGCATTGTAAGTGGTATGTGTTATTAAAGTAGAATCGGAATCCTTTAGCCTATTTTTAATGCTACATTATGAACAAAAATTTCTAATTTGGATATCTAAAAGCAGAGACTTCTGTATTTGGACTTCTAAACAGACTCATTTAACATTTCTGTAAGTATCTGTACATTGAAAGAGCTCCCTGTAATTTCAGGTAGAGTCGAATGCCACAATTTATGCACAGTTTTATTCCCATAAAGAATCCTATCGACTATTAAGTTGGGCAGGTTTTGCTCACAAAGGTAAAAGCCTCAGCGCCGCAGTTAGATGACTCTAAACACCCATACATTAAGCAGCAGAGAGATACAACTTTCCCCTATCTTTCTATCTTTTATTTCTCCCGTGCCTGTACAAGTGCTATGGCAAATAGCACCACTAGGCTGAATACTACACAAAGAAAGAAAGGAAGCAGACAGGACAGACACGTTGCTACACGTTCCTTTTGAGAGAGAAAAAAAAAAAAAAAAAAAAGGCTATGCCTGCCTCTCCAAGCTATCTAGATGCTAAATTGCATCTAAGGTGCTATGCTTACTTTGATAAGGTCCTTGCAATGCCACGTAACTACAGAAAGGATCTGCCATAGTCTGAAAAATAAGGAGAAGTATGTCTTTTCCAATCCCCTGCCTTGTTATCTGTCACCTGGATGAAAATCATGCGAAAAAAAATAAAGAGGAGAAAAAAATTCCCCTTCAGACCTAAGAACACACTAACGCCCATGGATATAAATGTTACAATAAAAGAGCAGGACGACTACTAGCAGAGCTTTTATAGCTTAACAGTATTTTGACAACAAATGTTCATATTTCATTTGAAATTTATGAAACCTTTGTGCCTGTAATCCCATGAGCAGCTACATGGTAAATGAAAGTAGCAGGCAGTCTAGATTAATAATATTTTGCTTCATACTGGAAGAGCATTCTAAGGAGAAGAAATCTTGCTTTATCTGCTCTCCCACTTTCTTTTTTTTTTTTTACAGTCTCCGTACTGGAACGGATTCAGAGCTCTAAAACCCGCTTGCAAATATTCACAGATGCCTTATTAATTTATGAGAAACTGAAGGACCCATCACAAGGTATAAGCAAGCAATTTAGGAATAACAAGTAGAGGGGTATGATACATGGCAAAATACCACAGCTCCTAGCGTTAGAGAGCTACCAGTGGTTTAAATCAAGTTCAAGGGGAATACCTGGAGTAAGCTCCTGTACTTCATATTCTAATAAAAAAGTGGTATGAAAAAACAGTTGCCCTATGAATCATAACCTTTGCTTTCACATTTTCACAGTTTAGACATACATGTATGCTAAAAGCTCAAGTGTGGCTTCTTGCACTTTAATGTCTAAGCGTATAAGTGTCGTTTTCAACAGCTCTATTTATCTTCAAGCACACCCAACACAAAGTGTTGGGGTTTTTTACCTTTTTTAAAGTAGTCTCTTAGTGCAAGCTATCACGGCAAATATGATGTGGGCCAATTATGTGCCTAGAAAGTAGATATTTATTTTTATTAAAATTGCTATACCTTTTTTGAACTCTCATGTTGATGTATCTCACATGCATAAGGTATATGAGGTAGGTAAGACCACAATCTGATTTCTTGCTTTTTTCCAAAGCACGAGTCACATGAAATGTAAGAGAGCTATTGGAGATACATTTTTTTTTAATAGTTATTTAAAACAGTCCCTTTTCTTCCCCCTTCGTGAAAAATACAGCTTTTGTTAGCTATTCTTAATTTCAAGTATTTCTGTGGCTTTTCATTTTCTGAATTTTATCTCAAAACTTAACACTTTTGCCTTTCAAAAAACAGTATCTCTGAAAAACAAATACTGAATTTGCCATTAAGTAAGATACAAAAAAATTCGCAGGTACTTGATCCGTAAGATATTGCAGTAAATCAAGTACTTGCTAAAGAAACGAGCACTTAGGTCAAAACCATTGTTCACTGGTGGGAGAAAGACTGGGAAAACGTTGGGTGAAGGAGACACAACTGGGGAAAAGTGAATGACAAAATGGAGAAAGAGTGATATAATAGCAAAGTTAAAAACAGAGTCTAGGCAGGCTGGTTTATCACTGTAAAGCTGTACAACAGGGCATTAGACGGCTGTCGGAAAACCACACAGAAGATACACAAAGGTAAAGGGAGGCAGCTGAGAACAATGTGATTACGGATGCTGTGTCACTCACCGACTTTAATATTTCCAAATTACTAAAAAATGAAATTACAAAGGAATTGAGATATGCTATTAGGGCCCCAAATATCTGAAAATAATAAAAAAAAATCCCTTGTTATCTGTGACACACAAACAAATAATTTCTTTGACTGAAAGTGTTTCCAGAAATATATCCTCAACCCAAAGGTCCAAGACTTGCCATCTGGAGCAAACCACTGGTCAACATGCAGGCAGTGATCAAATGAACATGTAACAAAAAGCTTCTCTAATTCAGAGTTGAGTTATAGTTTGATATATGCAAGAGTGCTTTAAAACCTTATTTTTTTCTTTTATTTATTTAAGAATCATCATTTTTTGAGTCATCTTCCATGACTACTTTTGACGTACAACTCCATGGACTCACCGTCTGCTACGTGAAAAATCACGTCCTTTATATATCTTCCTTCCTATAGTATCTTCCTTTCTAAGAAAAGGTGAGTAGAATAGGAAAAAAAAAATGCTCTCACCCCTACATAAAGAAATGGTGATGTATTCCTCTCTTCTTCTTCAGTTACTGACCCATCCACTATTGGAATTTTTTTTCCTTTCCTTCGAGGATGTAAAGAATACCATGTTCAATATGACACATTGGAGAACACACATCTAAGGCTTTAAAACATTTAACTTTTATAATAATGCATGTTTTCTCTTTTATTATGGAAATACAGACTGCCGTTAAGCTTAATAGATTTCTTTTTCATTTAAATCAAGACCACAACCTCTTTGTTGCAAGTAGTGTTTTCTTCCCAAAATAACACACTTTCAGCATGTTCATGTGTGTATCCAGTAACACCAGCTTCTGCTACTGGGAAAAGGAAGATCAGATCACCAGAAAGGAGACTACAAGCATCAACTATTACTGCATCTGAGTGTCTCAAAGCTAAATTTTCAACCTTCCGTTAATTTAAAATGCCTGTTTCAGTCAGCTGCTTAATCCAAACCTGAAAGGCATTCGTTCAACCCATTAGCACACTGCGCACCTTCTGGGGAAGCCCTTCTTGGTGTAGACCTCCCACCATGGGCAGAGTCTGCTTGGTAGACCATCACACTGATGTTTGCCTTTCAAAAAGCACGTCATTTTAGGAAAGATGATTTAGTGGTTCATTGAAGAAAAGAAAAAAACCCACCAAACTTACAGTCCTGTGTTTTCACTAACGTACTGCAATTAATATTTACCACCAAAACCAGAATATGAGTTATACTGTTTGAGTTCTTTCCTCATAAATACACTTTGGATTGTCAAATATATTAGCAACCAAAGGAAGCCTTCCATCAGCATCTGTGCTGAGTGGATTCAATAAGTCTAACCAATTTACTATAAAACTTTTATAGAAGCATTATATACTTGCATCAGGTTCACAGTTTTATTAATTTACACCGATTTTATGGTTTCTTGAAGTTCTTACGTCTGAAAGAATGAACTGATACTCGAAGAAAGCTGAGTCTAGTGAGAAAATGATCTGCTTAAATACCATTCAGTCTCATAAAAGAGTAACTATACAGTAGTTATACCACCATCTACATTTCCATATTTATAAAAACTGATATGGGTATAATCGGCTAATAACTTCTGCTCCTTCTAATGCACAATAAAATAAGTTTTACTGATTGGTTTTGTGGTTTAACTGCTAATTTGGAGGAGAAGGGGGGGGTCCTGAAGGAGAGCAGGGCAAAGGGAGGTTTAGGGGATTTTTTTTGCTTTCTAAAGAGAAAGGTCCAGGAAGTAATTGTTCCTCTGAGTTCACTTTTTGGATGCTCCAGAGCAATAAATTAAAGACAGGAGTTTTCTTCCTTTCCAAAATAGGACCAAAACACTAACATATTTTAATATTAATATATTTTATGAAGTGAGACCCAATCAGAAAACATTGGCTTTGCTTCTGTGTCCCACATTGGGAGCCAGCTAAGTCTAAGAACCAGCTTTAAACATCAACACCAAGGTTTGGCCTGAAAATCAGATATTGCTTAATGAAGTATACACTGTACCATATTGTATTGCTTATGATACCAGAAACTATACAATTATTGAGCAGCTATGCACCTATCCAAAGCCTAAAACCCGACTCCATTATTTGTACTTACATAGTAATTCCATGATAGAATGCCTCCTGTAACTATTACCCCACAAATAAGCACAGCTTATGCAACAGTATAGTTACCTAAGAACAGAATAAGACATGAGAATAGCGTGGAACAAAAACTTGCTCGAAGTAGGGTGGATTGTTGCCTGCAGGGAAAGCGAACGGGTTCGCTAAGTAAGAGGTAACCGCCTCATCCTCCTCCACCCGAGGAGGATCGCGCACAACACTTCAGAATCTGAGCAATGTGAAAAAATGAACATGTAGTCCATCCTGCACCATGCGGACAAGCCCTGCCAAACACATTATTTATAGTGTGTGTGTATATATAGAGAGATTATATACATAGCATATACAGGTATATATATAGAAGTGTGCATATATAGTGTATAGAAGGATAGAAATACGTATATAGTATACAGAAGTGTATATTTACATGCTATATACACTATTTCTATATATATATATAGAAGTGTGTATATATCCAGAAGAGTGTGTGTGTATATATATACACACAGAAGTGTGTGGGGGTGTGTATATGTATATACACACACACACACACACATGCGCACGAGTGCACGCTTCTGGATAAAGGAATGACAGAGGCAATTCAGTGGAATCGACCTGACCTGGAAGCCAGTCCCTGGGCTGAGACTGAGCCATCAAAACCTCTTGGTGACTCCTTGGTGACTGCAGCCCGGCACCACCAGCACTCTGTCACTCTCACCGAGCACAGGGCAAAACGCACCTTGAAGACAGACGGACTCTCCTGTACAGGTTTAGTTTCCTGTTTGCTTAGACTTAGTCTTTTGAGCTACAGAAATGGATTGAAGCCGAAAGTTTGCTAGGTTGTGTATTTTCAGTTAAACAAAAAAACTGTAAATAAACTGGTAATGACAGGGGATTGAGTGTGCTTAACCTGGGCCTGCTCTGAACCATTTTTTCCAGCTGCTTAAACTTGGTATTACCCCAAGAAACAAACAAAAACTTTTAGCAAGTAAACAGTGTTCAGTGGCTCTTAGGGGAGTTCCACAAGAGCAACACCAAGAAAGACACTGTCATGATTTTGAAGTATCTTTGTTCCAGATGCTATTTTTATCATTTTCACAACGTCCTGTTTTTACTAATACTTAGATATAGACAAGTTCAAAAATAAAGCTACACTAAATTACAAAGCCAAATCCAAGTAATTTTGTTAGATTGATTTTCCCCATATTTTCTCCACACTCAAATTAGCTGAATCAAACTCAGCTAATTTAGCATCAGAGCAGTATCTTCAAAGGTGTATTTCCTAAATAAGATAATATCTAGTCCATACTGTATCTGCAATAAGTAAGAGATCTGTAATGTATGCTTTAAGGAGAGACGGGCATGAGAAGATCTGATAAAACTCAGGATACCTAATCTCAAACATATAGAACAAAAGGAGAGTCTTCTTCAAGGTATGACACAGACAAGAGTGAACAAGTGAAGGAAGTCAATAAGAAGTTTTACAGTAATACCAAATAGATCCTTATTTCTGTAATGCATATGACTTCGCTTGCATGAATCCTCTGTGTATTTTAAGCCCACAGTTTCTAAAGGGTTCAGTTGGATATTCCCACTCCCCTGAGCCATAGCTGACCTGGGATTATATTACAGGCTTTTCTTTTTTTTGAACAAAAATTCTGCTCTCGCTTAAGAATTATATTTATAAAAAACAAGGAAGAGAGCCTTAATTATCATATTTAGCGAGCTACACCATAAATCAAGACATAGTACTCTCATAGAATTCTAAATCACTTTCCTCTGCCACCCACAAAGACCACATAAACCAGGAGTGTTGATCCACAGATAACAGTTACCCACCCAGAAGGTATTTATTGGATTCTGTCCCATCATCCAACCCCATAAAGGTCAAATATAAACTTCTGAATAAAATGTAGAAACAAAAATACAACTACAATTAGAGCACCCCAAAACCATAAAAATGTACCTACCTCTGAATACCTGTTCATTTAATTCCAACTACATTAATTGTTTATAATACCTCAACTGAACAAGCGCTTTAACATATCGAAGAGCTGAAGGCTACAATAGCTGGGAATTCCAATCTGATCTCTTCTGCAATTTCGCCGCACAGCAACAAAACAGAAACCCAAATGAAATGCAGAACCTTTTCTTTTCTTTCAAAAATTCTAATAAACTTTACAAATACATTTATTTCAGCTGTTCAGACTAAAGACTATTTGCATTTCCTCAGCCAAGCACTGACAATATTGAACAGAAACGCAATTTCTGTGAAAATACCATGAGTATGGTAGCTATACATTCAACCCAACTAACATCTTTTAGTTGTCTTGATGGCATTTGTTCAGTTCTACAACACATGAAAAAAAAAGGAACTGAGTCTCCCTTTTTTGTGATCTGTGTTGTTCCAAACCATACTGAAGGAAGTAAAAAGAAAGCTATGCTGAATTTTTCTCTGACAGCTCCCTTGACTTTAAAATTATATCAGATTATATCAGATTTTGCTCTTTTACATCTGAGAACTGCCTTCTCTGCTAATTGGCGATTTGTCCCAATGTTTCATGTTTCCTCAGCTATCATCCTCTGCTACTCACGCTCTTTCCTGTCCCTCATACTTGACCATTTTCTGTTCTTTCTACCCATCCCTGTATCCCCCCAATTTCTTCACGCATCCAACAAATTATCTCTTCACCCTTTCCCCTGGATACTACCATGAGAAGTTTAAACTAACAATAAACCCAAGATGAAATGAACATAACGGATACCTACCACTAGGTAGGTATCATTGTGACTCTTCTTAAATTAAATAAAATTCTAGTATGAGGGATTCTGCTTAAACCTTTGGCATGATAAGGATTATAATAATTCATATTGTGAAATAATTGCAAAAATTAAGAACCTTAGTTAGTTTTAGGTAGTTTTTGATGGAAGTCTCCTTCATCATCCACACGTTTTGTAGTTAGAAATTTCAATTGCTGCCTTCAAGAACTTAAATAAGAAATCAAAGGCCAACAAGGAAAATAAAACCAGTCAGTTTAAATGATGTATCGACCAGGGAAGCGTAAGGTAAATTGAGATATATACACTTATGTTACAAGTAACTCATGGCAGTCACGACTTCTCTTTTCTCGTATAGAATCAATACGTGGTTGTGCTTCTTCAAGAGAAGCCAAAGTAAAACATATCCTCTTTTGGAAAAGAGATCTTCTTACACACAGTATAAACAACTGAAGAACAAAGTAGATATTAATAAAATATATATAATAGTTACTTTCACCTTCAGTTAAATGTGCCCTATTTTATAGTGCTGAAATCGAAAAATCTTAAAATAACAACAAATCCCTGGGCATCGACTAACAAGGGTACTATAGAGAGATTCAGAGGCCTCTAATGATTTCTAGAGTGTTGGTTTGTGTACCAGCATCAGACTGATGCTTCTGCATTGAAAACCTGCAGCCGATCATTCTCATATTAGTTTGGTTTTGTTATGTGTGGTGGGAAGAGTATTATTTTCTATGCCATTAGCACTCCCAGAGCTCAGCCAAGATCGGTTTTCATTGTTCAGCACAAGAAACCCGTACGCGGAGAGCAGTCCTCCAGCTCCTGCAGGCAGACTCCTACTGCTCGCATTCACTATTTCAGAAGGCAAACCCCACTACAATATCTGTGGCTGTGGTATACGGCAGTTGCAGCATGGATTAGCACAAGCAATGTGTGTCACCCAGAGTCCTGTTTGCATGCACCTGGGTGTTAAACAAAGATACCAAGTTTTGACAGCAGATTTAGAGGCGGCTTTTTGCTTATTTTTCATTCAAGAGTATTACGCGTCGGTCAGAACAAATGAAACCTATGAGTGGTGAAGCATTCCAGAATTTTCCTGTTTAGATCCTCTTGCCACACCTTTTCAAGATTACAAGTTATTTCAAGTATTATCCTAGAGCAAAGACACATGAAAAAATACAACTGTTGTCTTCATCATACCAGCAGGCATGACATACTTTCCATGTGTAATCCAAAAACACAGTAACAACTCACCAAAGCTAGTATGTAAAGGCATCTTGGCATGAACCCTGACCAAAACGCACCATTTAAAAACTGCAAGTCAGATAGGCAGGGCTTCTCAAGAGATACATATTTTTTGCAGCCAAAATTCCTCCCCTCCCACACCCTTCCCTACAGACTTCTCAGCAGCAAAGCAATTTACTCCAGTTACTAGATCTACATCGCTAAGAGCATTTTTCATCTCAGAGTCGTTTAGAGGGATGGGTAAACCAGACTAGGTTAAAAACAACAAAAAAAAAGCATAATTACGGTGCTGAGTTTTCACACAGATAGAACTAAACCTCTTTGCAGGAGGGATTAGTTTGCCATTCCTCTGAGCCCTACGATTTGCAGTGAAGCTGCGCGCCTGGAACTGCGGCAGGGAAGTACTCGGCTGGCACAAAGACGCCATCTATCCTCAGTGCACAAAAATTCTCGAAACAACCTGATAGCTCATAAAAAAGCAACAAAGGGCTCCAAAGAGCAAAGTCCAGAATAATATTTAAGACATACGATTCATTTGGTATACCTGATCCCAAACATTCCTGCTGTTCCTGAAGAAGAAGTCCCCAAGGAGAGAAGATTACGGAAACTTTCCTGGTGGCTAGGAGAAGAAATAAAGACACCGGCATTCCCTATAAAGCCATCTGATTCTCAAAGTAATTTTTAATAAACTTTCTAGCAATACCTTCTAAAATCAGGTATTTTTCCTGTCTCACAAAAATAAGAACAATTTTTAAAGATGTTGATTTAAACACATTTTTACGAGTTTGCACCTTGTTATTTTTCATCTTTCTTTACTTTTTGGAAATTATGAATACGTGTTGCACTGTTTTCCCTACATTTAACTCACCCGCAAACGGATGATTTATAGTTCGTGGTTCAATACTACAAAAACATCTCAGTGTGGACTCATCACTAAAAAGAGCTCAACTCTCTCTTTTCCTGTATTTTACATCCTGCCTCGGGCTGAAGATCTGGAAAAAAAATTCAAGCACTGAAGCCTCTTACACTGTCGAACAGTTTTCCTATGGTGGTAGTAAATGCCCCAGAGCATGAGTCATTTATAACTTCTCCAGGAACAAACAAACAAAAAATATGTAACGATATACTCTAGGAAGTTATCTTAACCTCACAAGGGGCGGGTAGGCAGAACGCTCTAGTATGATGTTTCCACCTCTGATGCCTATGACAACAGGAAGAAACTAGAAAATATGGCTAGTCATCATGTATTTTCCATCTGAAACATCCTTAAAAGCAGCAGCAGCAGATGGCAGGCAAACTGGGAAGGGATTTTTCTTGCAGTGATTTTTTACAGCGATTGAGTCAATAGTGGTTGTTCAGTTCCCCTTCCTCTCAGCTACAAAAAGATACATATCCTCCTGCAAACAGCGAAGATCAGATATTGGTTAAAGATGTGTACAGGGCGACAGAGGCAAAATCAGCCAGGCTGGTAATAGCTGTCCTGTACTGCAAGTTCCCTGCGAAGAGCCGTGAAGATACTGGCACAAAAATCTGCACTGCATATTGCTGCAGCATAATTAATTAAGCCTCACAACACCCCTGTGAAATACAATAGGGCTAACCACTAAACCAAATCACCCTTATAAACATCCAAATGTCAGCAAGTGAATTTATGTCAGATTTACTATTCAATCACAGGGGGAAAAAAATCACATACAGCTTCAAAAAAAGCACTTTACATTAAGTAAAGCTCTCTTATATTTTTGAATAGTAATAAAGAAATCAAAGGTATGACAGCCTTTTACAGGGATAACACCTCAGAACATTAGTAGATAAATCTTTGAAGAGGTAAGAAGTATTATCAGGATTTCCAGTTGCAGAACCATACACTGTACTTGAGAATTTTCTGGGACTATACATAAAATATTGTAACTATTAATTCATAATGACAATCTAAATAATTAAAATAAGCCAAAATCTCATTAATATCAAGATTTTGATAGTTGGATGGGTCAGGCGGCAAGGCAAAATGCACTTTATAGGATATGATGCCTTAGGATCAGGTATCCCTAATAACACACACCGAGACAAACATAGACATATGTTCCAAAAGTAACTCCAGCTTGGTTCTTTATGACTTTAGCTTGAAGGATTTTATTTTCTGTATGATCTTTAAAGTAGAAGTGCAGTCACTCGCCGCTGGCTGCACTGTTTATCATAAAGTCAGCTCACTTACTGCTGTCCAATTAAAATAAACTACAGCTGCAATGTATCACTGTTTTTCTAAGTATCTGAAAATATTCCTGCAAAGCCCAACCTCCAAAAATAAAATATAAACGAAAAGCAACAGTTCACTTGGCAACCATCTAGGAGAGGATGTTTTGACATTATTTTCATGTTATTAAATGCACATTTTCCACTTAAAAACAAGAAGCTCCTGTCACAAATGATTTATATTTTAAGATACTTTATATGACATAAGAAAGGCATATAATGGCTTGCTGCTGTAACCTTTTGAACTAAAATATAGGAATACAGACAATATATTTTTCCTTTGATAATTTCTTTGACTATTTTGCTGCTTATTGCGACAGACAGACAATTCAGTGCTAGCCAATGTAATACAGCAGCATTGAATAAAATGTCCAAACTCCATCTGACTTCCGACAATATGTTCACTTAATTTTAAATTACTTTACTTCTATCGGTCTCTTCTTGTTCACGCCTGGAAAAATGACAGATGATAAAACTTTTCTTTATCATCTTTTAACCAACTATGGTTTCAAAGTGATTTATTTACGTAAATTTGGGAAAACCGGGGTCTCATGACATGTTTGTGTGCTTCATTTCAAACATGATGAAAGAACGGGAAATAAAATACAAACTTTTTTTCTTTGTTACTGACTTTGTTCTAGTTCTTCCAGTCATCGCACTTCTAAACTCAGGCTGCCACCAACAGACAGCACACCGACAAGAGAAGGTGATGTTCATCTGCAATGCACAGACGTGAGGCGGCAGGAAGGCCTCCTTCACCAAACAGCAACTAATCAATCTATACAAAATAAAACCAATGTAACTTTTAGATGTTGTGTAAAGTTCCTGTGCAGAAGATCTCTGGGTGGACAGCACCAGAAAAATTACACAAACATCTCGAAAGACCTATAGGAAATCTGTAACTAACAGAAGATTTTGTGAGGCTGGAGATACGCAAATTTGCCTACCGACAATTTGTAAAAGTTAGTCCGTATGTAGATAAAGAACAACACTGCACCTTTAAGAAAATGTTATTTTTCCTGAGGCCCTATCAAGGTAAATTTCATCAGTATTCAAAGAATGAGCAAAGCACTTCAACAATTTATTTCAATAAAAGAAGACTTAGCTGAAAGGAGTATAAATGATGAGAACTTGCTTTAAACTGATTTATTCCCTGCAGCAATAAAAGGAATGTTTCTTCACTCAGCTGTTTAATATGCAAATATGCAGAGCATCCAGCTTCTGACAGCACATCATTAATAAAACCTTGCACTAAGCAGAGCTCCCGATATTTCATCCTGATGAAAATACATGATGATGATTTTAGACTGTATAATTTCAGAGTTGGAACAATGTACTTCCCAGTGATGGAAACTCAGCAATCCGCAGTTCTAGCGTAGACTTTTTAATAAGTTAACCTATTTCTGTAAGAAAGAGACATCTGTTTACAAGAATTGCAAACATGGAAAAGCTTGTCACCAAACCCTCTCAACTGGACAGGCTAAACCTTAGTTTGGGAATCAGTACAAAAGGAACCGTGTTGTTTATAGAAGAACACAAGAGTTGATTTCTTTTCTAATCAACTAATTCCTCTCTTATTTACCGAGCTTCACATACTAAAAAAATTCCCTTTACCTGTATTTCTATCAGCCACTATACAATCTGATACATTTTCTGCAAATGTGGAAATTGATGCTATCACTTAAAATTAATTAAAGCAAAAAACAAAAGAAAAAAGTCTGCAATTTTACTTCTTTCCCTTAAAATCTATGAACTCCTATATTTGACCATGCCGTAGCATTCCACTTCTCTTAATAGCCAGATTCAGTAAGTACACATGCTTTTTTCTTCATTGCTTGTGCTGAAACTCTTAGACTCTTTCCAAAGAAGTTTTAAAAAAGGTTTAAAACTATCAAATGTTTGAAATAGGGAAAGGAATATTTGCCAACACTTTGCTCTGAAGTCTTTCCAGTCCCAAGCTGGAAATTGGATGCTGTACAGAAACGTTAAATTTTTTAAAGCATCCCTTTGTGCAGAATTGATCCTATCGGGCGACACAGAATGTCCATTTCTACGTTGGAATTAATACTCACCCAGACGATGTCGATCACTTTACAACCTGGAAACCTGAGGGGCACTGATTTGGTTGCAACAGTAGGTAACAATTAACAACTTGTTGAAGTCTGGTGGGCTTTTTTTTTGGCTGAAATACACTGTTCTTTTGCCACTGTAGCGCTAGGTCAAACATAAAGAGACCTCTTGTGCACCGCAAGAACAAAAAAAAAATATGACTTTGCGTTTTAATTCAAAAATATTTCTACTATGAATCAATCATTTAGCGTATTTCAAAGAAGTGTGAAGGATTTTCCTTTGAATCATTTCCCGCTGGGTACCTAGGAAACAAAACATCTTCAGGGCTAAATTTCAGGGGAAGTCTTGCAGGTTTTAGTAAACTTCTCCTAGCCAGTACTTTACATGTTTCTGTTTTCTGTGCGTGGCAATACTCCCTCATAACTCAAATGGGATTAACCAATTAAACATTTCCCAGTAGTCTCTAAAATAGCTGCTCTTGGCATGTTTTTTGCATGGAACAAACCTCAGCGGGAGGATATGATAGAAATCTTGCACTATTTAAATATAGAATTGGGACATCAAAGAAAGGGTTGTATTGAAATAACATGGATAATTAAGGAAGTGGAGAACAGTAATAACTGATTTACATAAAATGCTAATAAGCCTCTTGACTTGTTCGGCAATTTCTGCTTTAGGCATGGTAACTGCGGGTTCAAATTTGTGTACTAATTTTATTTTAGTATTTTCTTTTTCTTCCCTTTTCTCCCTCTATTTTTTAAGCTCTCTACAGCCAGGCCAGTCTCTACCTGGCATCAAGCCTTTTTCCAAACAAAACCCCAACAAAATCAGCATCTGAACATAGACTTGTGTAAAAGTTTTGTACGCATTCATACCCACACATGCATACAAAGCACAAAGTGTAAAGGCCTTTAATTACTTGTCTGCATGTGTATGGATTCAGATTGCAGCCCTTCTAGTTTAGCTCACTTTCATGTCATGCTGAATAATGTGTTACAAACGATCAATGACATATTAAAAATGTTAAATGCTCTTCACAATTACCAGGACTGAAAAACTTTGAAAACAACTGGAGTGTAATGGGCAGAACATGTTTCCATGCTGCTACTCGGGTGGGATGATTAGGGGACCGCACCAACGCTATCGGTTATAGCTATTTTATACTGTACCCTTGTGCCATTTGCTTCTGCGAAGAAATTATATCCTCTGAAATTCTTGTTTTATTTTACTCTCCTACTGATCTCTCCTCACAGTGCTACAGCAGCAGTGGCTTTGAGATGTGAATGTGAATGAGTGTCTGAGCCGCTCCTTCAGGACATGTCTGTGTATTGACCTTCAGCTTACCCTGTTTCCCTGTGAGCCCTCTAAGCATGATCCATCGCTTTCTCAGGCCATTCTCCCTTCACCCCATTGATGGGTTTCAGAGCTACTTAAATTTCAAAGTCCTGATGCGTTGCAGCAGTGGCCAGGGCTCAGCTTTGCTCACTTATAGATTGTACAAGGTCACAGTAAGGGAAGGGGAAAAAAAGCCAGAGCATTTATCAGGATGTATTGCTTTACTTTTTCTATCCATCACAAAGGCGATGATTCTATTTTAGTGAAAATCCATTGAACTCAGATCAAGTCAGATGGCTGTTATCATTGGAAACTCAAGAGCTGTCACACCATAATCGGTACAAATGATGAACACTGAAACATGGGGCTTGAGGCCGCTTAATGGTCTTTAGTGAATTTTTTTCTGTTGCTTTTTAAACACCACAAAATCATTTTACTGAAGTGATTTCAGTTTGAGAACGCTGAGATTTTGTTATGCAAGTCCAGTTGATTCAATTACAGATGATCTGACCGCTAGTGTGCGATTAAATGTTTCCTACCAGTGCGCCCTCTCCCCCATGCGCACCCCAGCACACGCATGGAGACCACCCATACAATAATCACAATTATTTGCCTCAAAGCTATTCTGATTCTGGTCATCTTCTGTGATACGCTTTTCACTTTTAATAGACAATGACACTATGCAATATTAACAGGAACTTCTGCAGCAATATTGCTTTGTATTTTGTGAATGAGCTTTGGTAAAGCTTCCCTGTTCTGGAGCGAAGAGAAAGGGGAAAGCAAGTCAAACTTCATTTCTCTTTTTTTTTCCCAAGTCACAAATAGCTTTGTGACTGCTACATTTTAACAAAAAATTGGGGATCTTGACCATACTTGAAGGCACCAGAAAACTTTCACTACACAGATATGGAATTAATGGATATTATTCAGTATAATTACAAGTATATTTGAATTGCATCAGAAACACAGCACGGCGGAGTGCAGAGACGCAGGGAATCACCATCATACTTGACAGAGTTCGTTCCTCCCTGCCGTCCAGACATGCTAATTATTCTCATACTTAGGCTTCATTCTACTTCCTATCAGTTGTGACAGACTCACCCTCTGCTTACTTGTTTTGATTTCGTCACATGCATATAAGAAAGACCAGCTACCCCAGGTTCTAGGGGACCTTGACAGATAATTAAAAATGCCTCTCTAATTAAGAGAAAAATAGCAACAGGCAACAACTTTGCTCCAGAGAAAAACAAGCCATTCCACAAAATTGTTATTTTTCTCCTGAAATCCCATAATAAAATAATTGCCATCCAATTTTTGAAAGTAAAAAAACCAGCAACCCAACCCTCTTCACTTCCCACACAAACCCATTCCCCAGACAGATGATTTACAGTACTTATTCAAAACAAACATCGTCAGCTTCACACGTACTAGCAAATCTGTGCCTTGAACACCCCCTCCTCCATCACACCTACAGAATATGGTAGCGGAAAGACATGATTGTTATGTAGGAATGT
Source organism: Dromas ardeola (assembly GCA_013398915.1). Lineage (NCBI taxonomy): Eukaryota > Metazoa > Chordata > Aves > Charadriiformes > Dromadidae > Dromas > Dromas ardeola. The sequence goes on along the minus strand of VYZM01020754.1, from coordinate 646,559 downwards.
CCCAAGCTACCTGGAGCTCTTTATTGTTTAAGACTACGTTTAGATCTTAGGTTTGACCCGGCCCCATGGAGCTACAACACCACATTTTGAACAAGAAGCACCTCAAACCATACAAGATTTCAGGAGGGAGCAAAGGGACAAAGGAAATGACCAATTCCACTGAATGATGAAGACCAGTAGATATTTATTATTACTACTATTATTAAGCACACATAGCAGCTTATAAAGAGAAGAGTCAAAGCCTGCTCGTTAACTTGGCAGATTTAAGCCACCTGCCACTACCATATTCATGAGGCCCGTGTGGCCTCTCCAGTCACTTACGGCAGTTTCAAGGCAGTTCTAGTACGGTTTCTCCTTCTAGCGAAGTGCAAAATTGAAAAGAGAAATAAACCTAGTGCAAAATGGACTTAATCCACGCGTCTCACCTGCCTTCTTCCTAGAGCAGGCATCCTGCTGTGCAAAGCGTGCTTGCACGTTTTGTAGTGTCGAGCAGTGACTTTGCTGTCTCCGAGATGTGTCAAGAGTCACCGGAGTGGAGTGGGGATCACACAGTGAAGATCTCTGTGCATCTGGACACCTAATATAAAGAAACATTTCATATTTTTCCTGAAAAAAATTTCCAAGCAAAGCCACAGGGAACACGGGCCTGTAGTTCCTTTCTGTTTTCCACCATCAATGCTTCCAGGAATCTGGAGCAGACCACGGTGAAGGCCGTGCACAAACTCTTCAGGAGGTCCTTTAAAACTCCTGCAGAGTGGCATTAATAAGCCTTAGCGTAATGGAGGATCAACCCCTGGGCTCTGTGCTTCAAGAAGCAGAAAATCTGAAATAGGCTGGTATTATGTCTTCAAATCTTTTTTTATAAACATTAAAACAAATACAATTTTGGGAAGCTCTGCGTTTAAAATAGTATAGTTTTCTTTAGTGAGAAAACTACGTCTCAACCTTCAGTCTCATAAAAATGGTGATAATTTTTGTGGATGTTTTAAATGTACCAAGTAACAATTTGCAGACTTTTAGCTGTAGTCACCTGTGCATAAACTACACGCTCAGGGGAGAGCACACAACACAGTAAGAGCTGTGCTACGATCTATTTTCAGCAGTGAAATGTCTTAGGCAAATAACTGATTTCCTCCTATATTATAGTGGATATCCAAAAAGATGTAACGGCTAAAAATATGCTTAAAATGCGAGAAACTTTTTATTGCTCACTGATTTGCAAGATCGATCTAAAATATCCAATTATTATTTTCAAAATAATACATTTGTTTGAAAAGCTCGGCTGGGTGACGCCAGTGCCATCTTGACTCTTTGCTCCCGTATTTGGGGCCGGGGCAATGACGGAGCACGGACTGAGCCAGGGGACTCTGCGCATGATCGCCGTTAAGCAGAATAGTTTCTTCTTTATTTCCTTCGCTTGAACTCTGTTATCACCCAAGGGACGTCTGAAGAGTAGCATATGTGTTGTTCAATTACACCAGTAAGGACTAATTTGTCCTTAACAAAATTTCCGATGTCACCTGTTTTTGCAAACAAGCTTCTAGCTCTTCTCTGCCTCTTTTTGCCAATGATCTAGGCACCACGCTATTTGCAAGAGAGATGTACAAATCAGGCACTTGCATTTTTATTCTTTACACCTCTTGCCTCCTACCCTATTCCCAACTTCTAATGCAGCTTTTCCTCCCACATAAGGGAAATATCTTCACCATTTCCAGCAGCCCTGGTGTCTTCAGCTGGCGTTTTGGGACAGCGAGCGGCAGTGGGAGGCACTATTTCACACGGGCCTTTAATTCCTTTGAACATTTCCATCTCCTGCTGTACGGAGCCAAGAAATGGATGCGCTCAGTTCAGGGCACGTGCTTCATAGATCCCGCTGTAGCACAGCAAGCCCTGGCTTCTCCAAGTTTTAATGTCACACTGTTTCCCAAAGCACAAGGGCCTATCCAGGTTTTACTTCTTTTTCCCACAAAGTCAAACTTCTCAAGAATCCAGCTGTAAAAGCCTGAATCTTTCTGGCAAATAGCATATGGGCCCAAATCCTGACAATTCACTTCGAGTACAATTGAAACCTCTCTCTAATTAGGTAATTTAAAAAGAAGGAAAGAAAAAAAAAAGCAAGCAAAACAAACCGAAAGCCTTTAGTTTCTATTTTATATCAACAGACATGTTTTCATCATACTGCTCTTGCAGGTTGTGAATCTTAATTGGCTGATGTCTGCAAAGTGCTCTGAAATCCTGATACAGTATTGAAGTTACCATAGAAATATATAACACTTGTCATTGATTCACTAAATACAGTCCACAGAGAAACAGGAATAAAAGACAGAGCATGGATTCTGGAATGAAAATACACACAGCGTCTTCAACAAGCTTCAAAAAATGAAACAACGTAAAAATCCCTCTTAAAGAATTGTCGCTGGACACAAAATTCACTGCAACTTCCAGCACCTAATGGGTGCTTTTCCTTTTCTATGGCTTATAAATCTTTCAGGTACAGGTGGTGGCTGTAGCAGGAGATGTGAAAGAGGTGAGAGCCCTGCGTGGCCAGGGAGCACGCTGGAGTGCCACCAGCAGCACGGCAGGCACTCGCACTCAAAGCAGGCCTGACATTACATGTCCCCATCCCAAATAACAGCTTTATAATCAATTCCATCCACTGGAGATGTCAGCAAGGGAAACAAGGTTATGTGGCAGCAGCTACCGTATTTTACCTATCTATATAAATACATTTAAACGTGTTGGAAATAAGGTTAAGGGAGTGACCTTGAGGTAGGGACTTTTAGGCCAGTAACCCTCAAAAGCTTTAACCCGAACACTGCAAGTGGGAGGAAAAACAGTGCACGATACCGATACATCTACTATAAACATCCACGGGAAAGAATTAAACCTGTTCAGTGCTTTAACACAGCCCCTGTCTGAACTGGGAATGCTTTTGTAGTGCGCTGCCTCCCAGAGCAGACAAGCGTCTTAATAACTGGATGTTAGGAGAACTGAAGCAAAACTTTTATCTTTACTGTTAAATCTCTCTCTTTTCAATCCCTAAGCTCCCTATGAAACAGCACAACAATGCTGCTATTAGGTAAGCAAGGGACAGCATGGATGCAAATCCCCGCTGAATTACCGTGCCTGCTCCTGAGTCAGCGCGGGGCCTTCCACCGGCGACCTTGCCAATCAGCACGTCTGGTTTTTCCCATTTCCCACTGGCACAGGGCTCATCTTCTCTCTGAAGAAATCAACCCCAGCGTGTGGCACCTCTCCAAATTAGCACCACAAAACCAGGGTGGGGTTTAGAGTCTAATTAGCATTCCTGGAAGACTGTCCATTTTTCAATGATCTCCACAGTATTTAAGCAAAGCAAATTAAAAGACTGTGGCCCTGTAAAGGATCGGGTTTGTTTGTAATGTCGGACAGTAAGATGCGCACACCCACCAGTGCTCCTTGCCAGCTTTGGTTAGCAGAATTAGGGCATGAACTAGGGATCTGTCAGCGACGAGATGCTAATGCAGCGGTGAAAGGTCATCAAAGCAGTCTGACTTGGAATATCCTGTTGAGGTACTGAAGTCTCTCGTTCCTCCACTATCCTTTGTCCCTATCCGGTTTACCTAATAGATGATCCCAACAATTCACATTGGCAGTCCTTTGTAGTGTAATGAACACTATGTGGTCTGATGAATGCAACCACTGCACAGAAAACGTCAGTTCTTTCATTAAGAAAACCTTCCCAAGTTCATTGTATTGAACCAGGGCTCCAGCTATTAGGCTGATACATGACACAGTCAATTCCAGTTACACTTTAAGTGACTATTCATGTTCGGTGAATTCAATTTTTAAAGCTAATTTATATACGTTTAGATATTTACACGAATGCACATTTCTTCCAACTTATTCTTATATGCCTTTTTCTGAGCTTTCTGGTTTTATAGTAATGGGGAGGGAGAGAGCGGGGATCATATTTCCCAGCACATCCTGAAAATGCACAGCTGAATGTGGAAAAGACACGGAAAAACAAATCACCAGCTTCCTGAGAATATACTTGCATAGAACTCTGAATTACTTGTAGGTAAAATAAATTGCAGTGTATGCATTTATTAATGTTAAATAAAATACCTGCATGAATTTCCTGAAAAGATGACTATTATTATTTCACATTTATTTCTGCGGACCCTTTTTGTGATATTAGCCAGTAAGAGAACCTCCTTGTATATAGTACTACAATTAGTGGCATGTAAACTTTTAAAGTAGGTAATTAAAAAAGTTAAGCTGTTGCTGCTACTGAACAGAAAGCATCAGTTCTTTCATTAAGAAAACCTTCCCAAGTTCATCGTATTGAACCAGGACTCCTGCTATTAAGCCGTGCGATGACACAGTCAATGCCTGCTATAGTATCAATTCAATTTAAGCATCTTCTTGTTATTGCTAGCCTTTCTGTACTTTCTTTTAACTGACTTTGTTTATTGATAATTGTTAGAGGACCATTGGTTCCAAAAGATGGGCGTATTTGCATTATACGTATCCTCTACAGCCCACAGTAGTACCAGTATTTCTGTACAGATCATGCTGAAGTCCTTGAGGCATTTACAGTGTGCATAGATCATGATACAGTTCTTTAGAAATAAAAAATAAATAAGGTCTCTAATTGCATCATTTGGATATTGAACAACAGGAATTTAGCTTTCCATCCACGTATTCAAAAAGAACAGGCTGTTTACTTCTCTTGAAATATATTGCAAAAATGTTTCCGTTTATGTGGATATGTTTTAAATTAAACTATCAAGCCTACTTTTCTACATTAAAAAGAATAAAATCATTATATCTTGACTTTACCAGGCTTAACATGCTTGTGGTCTAAAGCTCTACTGTCTGGGAAATAAGAATATCTTTCTTAATACTGCATTTTATAAGAGAAATTACAATTATGGGATGCGGGGACTTTGTGGCTTGATATACTTCGCAAGCGGAGAAGGGGGATGCCCTTCAAAGTTAGAGGGTAATCATTATTGACCTTGTGCATTCAAGACAGCATAGCAGGTTTCTATATAAAGAAACTTACAGAGAGGTCATTGAAAGCACTAGTGAAGAGACATAAAAAAGGAGATAGAGTGTCAGTTCTACAGAATACAGCGTCGGTTAAGCAGGTTAAAAATTTAACTATAAACAGAGTGGGGAAGTGAGGACAAAAACAAAAGAACATTTTCTTTGTAAGTGCCAGGCAATTTATGGTTCTGCATTAAATGCTCATTATCAGTTAAGTAGCCTTTACAATGTAATTATTAACTTTTATAGTTTCTGCAAACTTTTTTTCTCTTCTATAAACAGCATGAGCACTGGGGTGTCTGAACAAAGGGGCATGTGCTCGGGGCTGGCACTGGGCAGGCGGGGATTTGGGTTCTGGTCTTCCCTCCTTTACTCATTCACAGGGAGTCTGCTCATCTCTCTCTGTTTGAATTTACCTGTCTGCAAAATAGGTACAATAAAACCACCAGACATCTCCCCGGGGTTATATGACACTTAGTTTGGCACTTCAAAAAGCACACTTAGTAGAGCGTTTTGAAATCATTGAATGAAAAGCATTGTGTAAGGAAAAATAAATTACTTTAGTATGATGAGGTTGTTTGGAAACTGTTCAGTTAAAATGCTCCGGCCAAGAATATTAAAACACCTGGGATACACAGTGGACAGCTGAAATATGCTTTCTTCTTTCAAACAAAATTTAAAAATAAGCTGTAACACAGAAAAGGTCCTATTCACATGTACTTTCTACTCCCATTTAATTAAATCACAGTCAGTATTATTAGACAGTATTATACACGTTTTCTGTTCTCCCTTCTAGATAAAGAGTACAGAAATTGAAAGAGAAATAGAAAGGAATAGACTGAGATCTTACTTTTTTACTTTTATAAACAGAGAAGACACAAACCCGCTGCCCCTTCTGTGACTTGTGCTATTTCTCTTCAACCTACAGCCTGGCGGTGGCTGTATCAATGTGGGCCGGTTAGGCAAACCTCTCCTTTCTATTGGGTCTTTCACCTCAAGAGCACCAGCCTCCCGGGCAGCTGGGAAACTGCCATCTCAATACACTGAAAACCTCCACCAGAAGAGTCAATCATTCTTATTAATAGATGCCCACAGCGTCCTAGAAACAATTCACTCGCACGGCTGTCCTGCCCCTTAAACTTCCCCTCCCCTGTCAGCCGATAGCACACAGTTTCCCAAAATATGTTTCATTTTCAAGAGAGAGATTTATTACAGCCCTGTTATCACATTCATACCCTTCCTGAAAAGATAAAAATAAGAAAGACCTTACAAGAAGATGTTGTAGCAATAGCTAAATCATAAATGTTTGATAAGGAATGGCTAAATCCAGACAAATAACTGTTCAATCCCACTTTGTATTAGGCAGATAAAGTCATACAGGAAATCAATGTGATCTATTGAAATGAAAAAAAGTCCAGCTTAGGGACTATACGGTATTATAGAATATGTGACATTATAAATGGGCTGCTTCCATAAGTGCTATACAATGAGAAGTTGCATAGTTTTTTATTTATTTTTGTGTTTATGAATGTAAAAGCAGGATGTGAAAGTCACTATTTGTCAACGGGGCAAATGTGGGCAGCAGTGAAGTAGGTGAGTATTTATAACCTTTTTATTTTCCCACTCTTGAAGGGAATACATAATCCTCTCTAGGGATAAAAGGATCTTCAGTCACCCACTAGCCCAGGGCTCCTTTTTAGCACAGGCTGACAGATGTGCTAAAATTGTAAGTGAAGTGTTGTGATGTTGACTCCTAAAGCAGCGATCATTAAGGTTGAAATTAGTATCCCCTCCCAGCCATTCAAATGTTAAAAAGTTCTGACACCAGGCGTAATTGGACAACTTTACCTAGTGGGGATAGCATTACATTTTATCCTACTGACTTCTTTCTGCCTTTTTCATCCCTGCTCCAATTTAAATGAAGCAAACCAACTTTTTATACATCTTTCACTTACACAAAACAAAACAAAAATCTGCTTATGCAGAAAGACATCTCAAAAGCAGACATACGAGCTCACAACTACACATACAAGTAATATTGTTTAAGGCAATACTATTTCAGCTGACAACAGTATTTTAAATAAGATGCAGTTAAAAAAAAAGACTGAAGGAAAATATAAACAGATGTCCTGATATGTATTAGCATCTGCTGAAAGAAATCTCATTGGAAAATGTAAAATACACTTTTCTGGCTATATGTACTAATTAGTTACATGCAGTGTTAACATACTTTAATCTTTTGAAATAAAAGTTTCACATGTGCTGTACTTAGGTATACCTGGATATAACTCCAGCAAGTGTAGCAGTTCCTATAAATGGCAGTAAGTGCTAAAAGATAAAAAAAGTGCACTAAAAGATACAAGCAATCCACACAATTAGATTTCAGGTCATTTAGATCAGTGTGAACTAAAAAACATGTTAATGTGCTATACACACTGCCACTTCCTCAAATATTGCTGAGTTTGACACATTAACTAATGGACCATCACCTGATAAATACTGGATGTGTGCGGACTGATGAAGTCTCGAACTGTCTCTACTGACTCAGACCAAGATTTTGGCAATGACACAAAACCAGCAGTGCCATTGTACTATTGCACCAGTCTTGTGCTGTGTGTCAAAAGAAAAAAGAAGCATATGATTTACCACAGTTTTCTGATAAATCTTCCTTCTTTATTTTATAAGAAAACTTTAAAATGTAGCTCAAGGCCCACAGTGTAATGTCAAATATGGGAAACATGACTGTGAAACCTTAAAATCAAATAGAATTCATTGTTTGTGAATTCTTAACACTTTGCTATTGAGTTAGATTCAATTTATAAAGGTTGACAAACACATGTATTTCTGGCATGAACGAAGAAAGTGTTAATACCATGGCGCTCTCATAGCCCTGTACTGTAGATCGTAGAACCATAGAATGGTTCGGGTTAGAAGGGATCCCTAGAAGGGAGCAGGGACACCTCCCACCAGACCAGGTTGCTCAGAGCTCCATCCAGCCTGGCCTTGAACACCTCCAGGGATGGGGCATCCACAGCTTCTCTGGGCAACCCGGGCCAATGTCTCACCACCCTCACAATAAAGAATTTCTTCCTGATGTCTAATTTAAATCTACCCTAGTCACCAGCTTCACCAGTCTCACTGAGTCCTATCCTTCATCCTTCACCTGAACTGGGCAAATTGCTTCATCTACACCGGGCTCCGGCCCAGGGCTACTACCCACCTCCAGCAAACTACGCGGGTCTCCTGCAGACACACCTAAACCTCTGTCAGGTACCTCGCTCTGCTGCCTCTCCACTCTGTCTCTCCCACATCAGGCTACTGGAGACTTACTGGGCTAATGCTCAAATCTTGCTCCAATCAAAGGCAGGAGACAAGCTCACGTGCACAACTAAGTTCTGCTTCTGTCCCACATCTCCGTGTTATCGAGAACGCCATCCCCAACACTGCACTAGTAGCTGACCCAGCCGGGACAGCCTCTTCCTAACTGCTTTCTCCCGTGTTCAAGGCCACTCAGCACTATTAGCCGGGGAGCACTAACGCAGTCTGCACAGATGCTGTGCAAAGAACAAGGATAAGATTCCCACATCTTGGTTTTGAAGATACTCTTCCCTGTTTTTTTCATCTTGAAATGAAGTTTTTTGACTTGTACTCGCTGTGTTCTGTCTCTCTAAGGATGTGGCTTGTCAACTCCCCTTCTGCAACCTCTTTCAGTGTCACCCATCAGTCCTCTGACTTGCCAGAACCGCCAGCTCACCAGAATTTACTGCTCATCCATGCTCAGATTTCTGTTCTCTATCTGTTTCTGTCTGGTTCGTTGCCAATTCTTTCTTTTAACTGTAAGACTTTTATCCTACACACCCACATGAAGGTCCAACCCACAAATATTTCACCCCTTTTCTCTCTGCTCCCGAACTCATTATGCTGAGCATCTTGAAAACTTACTTTTTCACAACAAATTCATCCTTTCTTCCTCTAGTACTGTAGTCTTCCTCTATAGAAATCTTCAGTTTAATCCAGTTTATCCTGATTCACTATCAACATGTCAATGCTCACCCTAGATCAACTTCAAGATAGGCGTTTTCATTGATGACTTCCTAAATTTTCAAACAGGCATTTTCATGCTTTCTTTTATTCTGCTTACAGATCTGCCCACAAGCATTTGCAATATTATCTCGTTATCTTTCTTCATAATCCACATTAAAATTCTCCCTTTCTTTGGTATCTAATCTTTTCTTTGGCATCAAAAAAAAAATCATGCCTAAACCAGGGCCTACCATATTGATTAATATTATCTCATTATATGCTTGTTCTTCTTATCTATCTGTATCCCTGTCTTTTGATTAACACTTAAATTTTAAGCAATATGGACTTGGAACAATCTTTCTGGTTTATTTTGCATATTTATTAATATGGCTGGGCCCTCATCTGTGACTAACAATCCAGGCACTGCGCTAACGATAATTATCATCATCTTGTTGTTCCTTCTTTGTTGATATATAAGCATGTAAACTGGATTTTGTTTTCTGGGCAGGACTGCCAGGGATGATTGTTAGGAGTTCTACTTGAAGAAGAAACTCAGGCACTTTTAATAATCATTTTCAAACTAAGGGTTGTGGGTTTGGGGTTTTTTAATGGAAATTAAGGATGGGAAAATTTTTGGAGTAAGGGAAAATGGTCCGGAAAGTACTAATTATAATGATTTTGTGTTATGTTGTCACATAAGCAGCATACACATACATTTTTTTAGTAAGCATATTGTAAGGAAATAAAAGAAAAATGAATTGCAAATTCTGCTTGTATGTGTATCAACAAGGACACAAGAGCATAACACCAAAGAGACAGTCAGTCTCCACATAAGAGAGCGAACGTGAAATGGAAACTCTCAGAGACAAATCTACCAAAGATGACAGAGCTCAAATGCCAGAGAACCCCATTTAAGAATGGCAGCACCAGTATTTTTCTCCCAAATCTTCGTGAATTGGAAGAATTAAATTATCTAGTCTGATGCCAGCGCTCGGATTAAATTTTAATACATTGCCATGCACTAATTCTATTATTAGGGAACGAAAGGGGAACAGAACATGCAAACACATTACCATGACTGTATAAACTGTATCTTTATTTGGAATACGAATTACTTTAAGGACATCTGAAGCTCTGTTTTTCTTGCACGAAATCTGGGGTGTGAACCTGAAAAATTAGCAAAAGGGCAAGAAAAGCTTGAAAACAAGCTGATTATGACAGTCCTATCAAGAAGAAAGTAAAAATGCAAATGAAATAGACATTTTCTAAATATAGTTAAATTTATAAATAAGACTTCACATCACAAATTTGTTTATCCTCATTTGGTGATAATTGTTCACAGCAGAATATATCAGAAAATTCTATAATAGGAACCACAGCCAGGAAATGTTAAATAATTAATCACCCTCCCAGCCACTTGCATTTCTGTTGATATAAATGACCGTATAATTCCAAACCCAATTATCACTACTTAGCCATTCCATTTTGTAGTTAAAATCCCACAAAATTAAAGTGCATCAATTGTTAATGGTAATAGACCAGACAAGGGATTAAAGATTATTTTAATGTTTATTTCCTGTCAGGAGGTTTTTTTGGCAGGAAGCACTATAGACAAAAGGCTACATTAAGATGAGATTCATACAATGTATTTAAATCTACTAACTTCTAAAAACCTCATGGTATAATTACTTGTTTAATCTACTTGTTCCCTGAAGATACCAATGGGGGTTTATCACGCCAACTTCATTATATCTGCTTCACAGAAATCAAAATATTCCCTTCAACTTTGCAAAAAGCAGTCAAGCTTCCCATAAACACAATTTTAACAACAACAGACTTGAAAAGGGAATAGACTATACTAAAATATAAGGGGAAACAGATTACCCTCAGGACTTTTTTATGTCATATTCTGCTTGGTTTATCCCCTGTAACTACTGGCACTGTGTATTTACATACAAGATTTGGTCCTTGTAAAAACACTTGAAACAATCACTTCAATACCAATGAAACTTCATTAATTACAGAACTTCTTTTTACCTGCTGCAAAATGGTGACTTTTCTCCACTTCTTAGAAAAGTAGTTATGCAAATGCGTTATACAGAGAAATCTCTTAATTTAGAAATTACTTTGTTTTCTCAAAACGCTTTTTTTTTTACCATAATGTACTGCCAACCAAACTGATAAGAGTACTTTTTTGCATGAACACAGTGACTAGAACTCCACAGAACTGGGCGCGAGGGCTCAGGGATCTGGGGAGGGACTCTTACAGTTTACTGTCTCAATAGGTGGCAAGAGTAGGCTGAATTTTATGTGCTTCAAAAGGTTATTCATCTGCATAAAGTTATAGACATGCATCTGTATCTTGGGTCTTTTGTGATGAAACCATCAGATTCCGAGCTGGCAATAACTGTGGCAGTTATTTTAGGCTTACACTCACATTACTCTACACAGCCTCATTCATTTGATTCTACTCCCTTTTCTGTATAAGCAGAAAACTACATATGAACTAAATATAAAAGCCAAGGGGGGAATATTTGTGTCCTTGTCTACACGCATTCCCTTCCTTGCCCATTCAGCAATACTAGCCAATTCTCCAAAATCTCAGGACAATTTACAGCATAAGAACATTATAGTACTCTGTATCCATATTTTTTTTTTTTCTGCAGGAAACCCTTACCCAGCATCTACCCAATGAAATAACACACTAAATCACGATACAAATAGCATGGTACATAATCCCTTCACATCGTACCAAGGATAGATATTGTTTCTTTGTCTCTTTCAAACATTTCGTTAGGAGCACGTTCACTGTTCGGCTGAAGACGCCTTCCATTCTTTCTCCTTTCTCCTCGCTTTAGAGGAGAGAAAGAGCCGGGACAGATCTGTGGCAGTAACACTTCGATGCTGTCACAGGGAAGGGATTTACAGCCTAAGAGATTGCTCAGGAGGGCGGTGAAGAAGATCCTACCTAAAACCAGGATCGCCTGGGAACGACATCACTAATTTGTGAACAGTGAGTTTATTAAATGGCCAGTGGTGTTAATAACTCAAATGTCATCAGATGCAGGTATTGAGAAAGAAGCTTCTAACTGAGACGTAGTGAAAAGCTGTTCAACCCCGAGTCCCAGTTCTTACAGGATATTACATTGCTGATGCATGTTTGGCATAAAGGAGCACTGCAAAATTCAAATTGCTATGTAAGGTACTTTCTCCTTGTTTGTCTTGGTATGGACCACCCCCCCTCACTTCACACACACACACACCCCCCCAAGAAAAAAGGAAAGCAAAACCCACACCAAAGTTCAGAGTCCATATCTCTTCTGAGATTTGTGAGAGCGAGTAGACATGATACGGAAACCCATTCCATAACCTTTCACCAACATGAAATTTACTGTGAATAAGGCCCTAAAACTCTATGCTCAGCTCTGATTTAAACCTCTGAAACCCAGCCTCCCAAGAACACTTCCACTCTAATAAATACCTCGCTATGACACGATATGCTAATTACTTGGGTCCTAGGGGGAGCTTAAACAACTTATCCATGAGCAAGCTCTACCACGACACTCGCTCAAGTGGCCAGGAGAGGATCTGGACTAAAGTAAATATTCTTATTTAGCAGGTTTAAGACGTTATTTAAGTTAGAGACATGCCAGCCATCCCAGCTTCTCTTCCCCAAACACCACGGCTGTGGCAAAGCGCAAAGCTTTTCGAGACTGAAAATTTCTCTTTCATTTTCTACAGTTTTCAAGACTTTATCAATGAGAAGAATTAATCTAACTCATGGAGACGAGACTTCCTTCAAAACTCTAATGTTCTGTATCTTTTATTTTTAAATTGTGGCATTAATAACAGTCTCAGCAGCAAATGTGTGAAATACATACCCTCTTTATAGATTTCCTGTTTCTGCAATTTCACTTGAAAAATGGCAGTGCCCTGCCATCTGAAGTTTTCAGTTTGTTTAACTCCAAGCAAAAGACAATTAAACAACTTACAGTATATGGTCATGAGACTATAATTGCTCACCAGTGGTACTTGTTGTGTCAGCTGCCACAACGAGCAGCAGCGGTTTAGCTTTACCAGGCTAGCAAACCTGTCGGAGGTTACTGACTGTGGCAATGGTCTCACGCTGAGACGAAAATATTTCATGGGCAAAAAAATTTCCACAGCATTTTTGAGGTGCTGAGTTAGCAGAGTGTAAAGTGAAGAGACAACATGCTGGACAAGCATATAGAAGTACAGGGTGGCTCTTAATCATTTTTTCTCAGAAGCCAACAAATTAATATTTCATTATCTTTTTTATTTTCTCACACAGTTTCTTAAAATTCTCCCATTTTCTATAAACTTTTTTTTTTTCAAAATTCCTGTAAGCAAATTTATATCCTGAATCGATACAGCTTAAGTTATCCTCTGCAATTCTGCAATACAGAAGTTTTATGTAAGAAATGACGTATCAGTCTTTTAATAAGAAGTTATAAACACTTGAAGAATGGATGGTTTAGGTGAACAACAACGATAAACCGAGCCTTTCAAATCCTGTTTTGGGTAGAAATCATTCCCAAACCAGACTGACCAAAATGAGTTCCCATTTGAGAGATGTTCACTGCAGTTGTGTTTGTTCTCACAAAGACGTTCTCAGAGTTGGCCCTATTTTGACGTTTATAGACAAGCGACTTGCAGATCACAGACCAATATCTGCTCTATCATTATTGATAACCTCTACCATAGGCTGAAATAAGAAAAAATAACTTAGAGCACCAATGCACATCCAAAACAGTGTATTTCTCAGTCTCGCAGACTCTCAGGACTACCTGTTATCCACATCAAAGACAAAAAGCACATCATTAACGTCATTCTCTGTAATGGCAATGCAAGGGAATTCATATTAATGGTTGCTTAAGAGTAATCATGGTAGACTCTGGGCATTAAGATGAGGAATATTAATTTCCCAGAACATAAAAGCATAAATGACACCTACATCTCTATGCAAAGCTGACGCAAATCAATTGCCTAAATGCGATGTAATTCAAGGTTCTTGGTATACCAACACAGAGACAGAACTCTATATGATCAACAAGATGAACAGGAAAGCTCTATTTCTAAGACCACGTGTCATTGTCTAGTGATTCTTTTGGTTGTTTTGGTATGCAAGAAAATATTAAACTTTTTAATGACTGCAAAAATAGAACAGAAAGCATATGCAAAATGATAATATGATACCTGGACAACAGAGCTCAAGAGTAAAAGGATAATGAAATAAATTAAAAGGGAGGGAATAAAACCATTTAATATGATTATGACATTTGACATTCTAATCTTATTAATATCTGTACTGCAGATTAAATAATTTTTCGCTTTCAGTTTAACAAAATTGTTTTCATGGATTTCTGATTAGTTCCCTTGGTTATTTATTTGACAATACAAATAAATAATTGTATATAAGCTCATAATCATTACCAATGTCTATACTGTGAAATGTGAGCCTCTAAAATGCCAGAGCAAATTTCCCAATGTATTGTCTCTCGCTGACCTCCAGATCAAGTTTCCTCAGTGTCTGACCAAAAGAATGTCCTTTGGTTTTGTTTTTGCTTTTCTAAATAACTGCTAGCTCTACAAATTCATTATGGAACTAGAATAAAATCCAATCCATTCTTCCATAGCTATGTTGGCTTAGCATCACCAAAGGAAATAAACCGCATTTTAGTTACTAAGGTGACCAGTTACAACAGTGATTCCACACAGGACTAAGATACAGAAAGATAAAAGCTGCCGGTTTTATGTGGTAATCCTTCTGCCTAGAAGTGTCTATTGAGAGACAGCACGCAGGGAAGAGCAGGAAGTAACATAATTTATTCAGCAAGAACACTATGGGGCACAAGTGCTGAAAAAAGGCTTACACATACCCCACCTGCCTCATTTTCCATTGAGCTAAAACGTACCCGTGAATATTAAATATGTATTCCATTTCTCATACTCTTGCCTTTTCCTCCTTCTCATATTTATTTACTTAATTTCTTTATAAACATTTAGATTTTACTTTTGCTGAATAAATAAATTAAAAGATGAGGAATCTCTAAACGGGCAAAAGGCTCTGGGAGTTTTGCTACTGGCAAAAGGAGAAATTGCTACTCATGAATGTAATGAGCCGACTACCAACGTGGAAATCTGGCAGAAATCCTGCACTTCAGAATCATGGGACATGTGACTTCATTTTAGTGTGTACTGGTTTTTCTTACAGAGTTGGCTCTGTGGAGTTTTTTGCAGTTGGTTTTAGTTTCTTCTAGCTTCATACCTCACTCCAACTATTACGAGTTCATCAGCAATAACCAGCTGACATCTTCCCCACCTCTTTTATCAAAGTCACTGAAGTTTTCAAATATACCAGACTGTCAAGCACATATACATCATCAGACAAACTAATTCCTGGGCATAACCCTACTCAAAGAATGAATCAAATTCATCTGACTAAGTTCAGTTCAGTGTATTCTACTCAGTGGAGTAGGTAGTAAAATTTTCTTTCATCCTGGAAGACTTTATTTTATAATTCTTTCATCTGGGATTCCAGGAAATGTTAACTATCTGACAGAGTTCAAATCAGTGCCAAGTAGTTTATTATAGCACAGGTTTTATTCTCCGATTTCAGGGGACATGGACTTCTGATGAAAAAGGCGGAATAATTCTTGCCTCAGTGTGTAAAATCAAGATCAATTTAGCAACCCACTCCTCTAATACCGTATGTGCAAAGAAATAATTTAGACTCCTAGTTAATTTGAGTATTGAACTGAAATTCTGCAGCTGCTTTCTGCCAGTCCTGAAAACAGAAATTAATTTCAATGACCAAGTCGAATGGCGTGCTGCTCTGTCAGGTAATTAGTCATCGTCTTTTGCTACTCAGGGTCTATCACTGTGCTAATCCATACATAAACCCCAGTATTCCCCTAGTCACTCACAATCTAAAGAGCTCTTTAACTACCTTTTTCTCCCATTCAGTCCTACCCCAGATATCAGCTGCAAAATGAGCATTCTTTCATGTTTAGCTTTCTTCCTACTATTTACTGCCAGCAGAATTAATGCAACTGATTTACATTTTCTTTTTTCTGTTTGATCAAGTGTGCTGTTGATTAAGTAGAGCTTAAGGGAAAAAATTATACTCCTGCAGCTTTCCTATTTGACTTGCCAGTTTATTAATGAAAGAAGCAAGGATATTGATGGCCCAGAAACTACAAGTGCAGCAATTAAAGGGTATGTCCTTCCAAGCTTCTAATTAAAAAAGAGTTCTTTTGTATTAAAAGATATAGTTTAGTGTCATATTTATATCTAATTCTCACTTCTGCTGTTTTGCTTTTTTTCTTTGTTTATTCTTTTTAAACAGAAATCTACTGGGAAAACTTAGATCAGGCAGAATAAAGAAACTTTCCCTGACAACCATTTCTGGAAGCTTTGCTCCCAAACAACAGTCTTAATGATAAAACAATATAAACTACCCTGCACCCTCCC
>VYZM01020754.1:622802-629986 GCA_013398915.1 Dromas ardeola | reverse complement strand
TCCTCACAATAATGAAATATCCACTGATAAATACCACTGTGAGGGCAACTCTGTGTTATTTTTTCCTTGTGTACATTACTAGAGTTTGTCCAACATCAGATTCAAGAAAACTGAAGATTTTTGATAAAAGTTCTTTTGGACTTGGAAAGATAACTAGACCCTTCCTTCCTAATACTTTCTTACTTAGTACCTAAATTGTAGATTCATTTTTTCCCGACAGGTATTTATATGAACAATCTCATAGAGTTTCTTTCTGTTTCTGATGTAGTTTGATTTTTGCAACTCCTCCTTCAGAAACACCTGAAGCCCTAACATTGCTAATATTTTATTACTCTGCTGAGTCAATCCCTTGGACGTTAATGACGTACCTCCAACACCAAAACTTGTCCTGGTTTGTAGTTCACAGATAAATAAATGACTCCTGTTGCTGCCTAGGACTTTTGTTCTGTTGTGTGCAGTTCATCTGAACCATGCAACAGATGTCTAACATGTTCTGGCTAAATAAAAACTTTGAATGCGTCCAGAGACTGACTCTACAGCACCTGCGGAGTAAGTGCTGTGGGCTCAGCACAAAGACCATCCTGCCTGCCCCACATTCAAAACATCTTACACACAACTCAAAGTACATCTCCATCTCCACACCGGGCACCTCTCCCAGATTTCTGCACAACAATGTGCTCCTCTCATTACCAGATATATAATCGAGCATCCCATACAAGTGATGGCAGGTATTTAATGCATTGAAAATGTTCCCTGCGCTGATGTTCAAGAGAGGAAGAGCAGTAAAACCTCTTCCTCCTCCTGGCCTCTGTTCCTCATAGCGGAGGCTGGTGAGAACTGCTGTGATCAGATTAGGTAGGTAATCTCGTGTATTATCGGATTCCCAACAGGCAGAGATAGCTGTGTATTTAAGGACAGTAAGCTCTTCTTAAAAAGGGTACCAAAATGAATCACAAAATTTCCCAGAGCTCCCAGCTGGACAAAACAGCAGTAAACAAGCGTGATTCTTCCTTGGGGCTAAGAGGAATAGCGATGCTGCTCTCAGTCATCCCCAACAGGGCTGTCCACATTTCTCCTTGAGTTATCCCTGACAGGCCTTCTTCTCTTTGCCTGTTAACCTGAAAACCCTTGTGGTGGAGGGGGCTGGAGTTGTTCTAAGGGACCTTTTGTAATAGAAATTTCTCAATCGCTTCCAGTTTTAAGGTGACTTCATAGAAATGGTGACCCTCACAAGTACCACTTGAAAGACACAGAAGCTTTAATCTTTTTCAATGGAATCGGAAGAGCTCTTATCTCTCCTCTGACCCTTTTTCCCCTCTAGCCTTACACTCCTGGCACCATTGAAAAGTCAGTACCATTAAGTTGGTGTCAAGTGGCTGTGCTATTCATATTCTATTATAGTCAATGACAATTAACAGTGCCATTCAGAAAAGCCAGGTACTGTATTACACAATGGAAAAATTGATCTTATCTGAGGCTCAAAAATCAGCAATGTTCAGCCCTCAACTCACAGGCAAAAAAAGAAGAAAAGAAAAAAAAAAAGGCAGGGGAAAGTACTGCCTGACCTCAGGACCACAGAGCAACCATGTGCGAGGCTCAGAAACAGCTTGAAGAAGGCCAAATCTCTGTATGAAAATAAGCTCTGATTTTTACCATCAAGGAAAATGATGTTAGAAAGAAGAGTACATATTCGACTGAATGCCTGATGATCACCTTCAAAGTTGTTATTGCAGGCAAAATGCAACATCTTAGCGTTGCTGACACATCAGAAAACCTCCGCGTGTGTCAATTCCCAGCTCTTTGCAGCACACGCCCACAGGCAAGAGCCCCTGCACCTACAGCATCAGCTTCATTTCTAGTGCTAGCACCGACCATCTATTTTCATGAATGTTTTGCCTAGAAATGAGCGCAGACACATCTTTCTTCTAATGAGTTACTGAATGGATCCAAAAGGAGAGGATTAACAGACAACTCTCTCCTTTGGAAACTGAGAATGTTTTCCTGCGCCAGTGAATCTGAGCGTTAACTACAAACCAGTACAATAGTTGATTACAGTTTAGTCTATCTGCTTGAAACCACAGGGGGAATTTTAGATAGCAAAACTCAATTAGCTATCTTGAATTTAACTAAAGCACCTGAGCTAAAACTGTTTCACACAAAGGATGCATTGTAGAATCACCAACAGCTCCAGCCCACCGTCACCTTCCTGATTTTTATACCTCGTCTCAGAGGGTTCCTCCATGCCATGTGCTCGGGGAACCCTGGCTTTTAGCAGAATCTAAAACCAGAGTGAGTCTCCCTGAACCAGCCAACAATTATGTCACTTATATTCCCCAATCAAGTACTACTTAACCTGACAAGTTCACATCCTGGAGTGGATTGCAAGATCTGTAGAGTCACTACTTCAGCTCAAGCACGTAACTGAAATACTTCGCAATTAAATGGGGAAAAAAAACAAAACAAAACAACAAAACAACAAGTATTCTTCCATTTCAACTGCTGAGTCCTAAAAACTCAATGATGGCACAGACCGAGGGAAGGAATGTGCCATTATGTGCAATTCTGCTTCAGATTGCTGTGCTCCAGGCCAGGAGCAGTGAAGTCCTTCCTGGACCTGGGCCTCTCTAAGATGGCCTGGGCCTCTGTGATGAATTGAATGTCTTTGGTTTTCCCCTCCCTTCCCTCCAGGTATAAGGTTCTGTAGTAAACACTGGAGAGTAATACCTTACACATCTCACCTTGGATACCCACGTTCAAATCCCTTCTAGTGGAAAAAGCGACAGTCCCAAACCCACCTTTGGTCACCTGGAAGAGAACAGCTTGTATTCTCACAGACGTTTCACCCGATGCCAAGTTTTCCTGGGAAATCAGGAACAGACTGAGCACAGAAATCATCTTTGTTCATCATTTTACTTCACAGAATACAATAAGAAACCATCAGCTAGCTTCAGTTCTCTGGGAAAAAGTCTCAGATTGTTGGCTTAATGAAAAACATAGAATAGGCGCAAAGCCACTACAGTTATACTTAAAAATCAATACTCCCTATTGGTCTTATAATTTGTGTACCAAGTATCTGCTTTAAAATGTGCACAAGCCTCAAAATAAAAGCTAGGGGTTTATATCTCAGGCTTTTAAATGTTTTCTACAGTTTTAATATTTGCAAAACAATGCGAAATTTTATATAGGATTCTCTGCTTGGCAGTGAGAGTCTATTCTATTTTTTATTTCTTTTATTGAGAGGTAGAATAAAATTCCCAAACTGTTCCAGTGCAATTAAAATGACTTTTATTCATAGTTACCTCTACGTCCACCCTAAGCATTCCACAGTACTAATCCTTTTAGGCCCTGATCCAGCAAAGCACTTTACTGCATCTTATTCTTAAAATTACAAGTCTCCCCACTGATTTCAATACAGTTATATTAGGGATGAACTTGGCCTACTGTAGCCAAAATAATGTTAAAAATACAGTATAAAAAACATGCAAGGAAATGGAAAGCCTAAGAGACTTCAATATTTCTCTCTTTTAAAGTAAGGCATTACTAGTGTGCATTTGTCCAATAGTGGGTTATTTTTGTACAATTAGGCCAATTCAGGTAAGGAGCCTATTTGTATTAGAGATGCATTGATTTCAGATCTAGATGGTTTCAATAAGCTTCTTACACCCAAATGTTACAAGGACAGGGACATAAAAACGTCAATTACATAAATAAATCTGTAAGTATTGATAAATGCCCAAAATTAAATAAACCCACTTCACTCTAAGAGGCTTTGCAGCTGATACAGTTGTAAAACAATAAGAAAACCATCATAATTTAGATTTTTATAGCTACATTCATCAATAGCTCAAATATTTATCCCAAACAGCAACCCACTACAGGCAGGAACTGTATGATGGTATAGCCCTGCTTTGACTATAAAGACACCGAACCATGACTGGACACTTGGCTACAACCACAGCTTCTTAAGCTGGTTTAAATAGTCGTCGTCTTCGGCTACTTCTTTCTGCCTTGTTTTCGCTGGTGCCAGAATTTATATGGGCATGCAATGAACTGGATCAGGAAACTAATCTGGCTGAAATATAAACCATCGAAAAGTGCTGACTTTAATGAAGAGGGCAGCTCAGGGAAGCAGGAGCCTGAGACTGCTTAAGATAGCATTGCCCCAAAATAAATGGCCATCAAACCGCACATCCCGAGGCTTGGAGCAGCAGCCAGAAGCAGAACCGTGGATGTCACCAATTTACCCATGTAAGCCGTGGGGGTATACTGGGATGAGAGCCACAAAATGGACAGGGGACGTTTCTTGGGCGGCTGCACAGCACAGCTTCTGATCGCTGTGAAGGGACAACAACATGGAATCTGCCAAGGATGGCTAAATACCTCAAGCAAGAGGACTCGACACGTAAGCGTCTTCCAGTGCCTTCCGGATTGTTTCTCCAGCCCTATCAGCTGGCCTTCCTAATTGGCTCTCAACAATATTTTTAAGCGTGTGCTTTACCACCATTTAAAGCAGTGCACATGAGAGAGACTGAATACATTAGGTAAATGAATTCCTGTGGACATCGTGAAGGGAATAATGCCCTCCTATTTGGTTTATCCTGTTCTGCAATAAATGTGCGCTTTTTTTCAGTCAAGGTGCTGCAGTAACCCAAATGATAGTCATATTACACTTATAAAAGACAACTTTAAGAAAGATCTTACTGCAATAAAAGTGAGGCTTTTTTTTCCCTTGGCATCCCAGCTTGCCATAGAAATGAGTGAGTTGCTGAATTTCTGCCAAGTGTAGATGGTTCAGCATGCTATTAGATTAGTCTGTTTATACAGAAACAGCCAAAAATAGGAAACACACAGAAGCTATTAAAGATATTGTCCTGTGAGGGAAATATTTGAATGGTTTTGTTACTGCAACTGGGAAATAAGATATGAGTCAGTATTAATGTGATAAAGAAGTTAATGTGTTCTAAAGCAAACAGTTAGTTTCTTCAGCTTGTCTCTGAGTTGACAATAAAATAAATGTACAGACAATTATGTAGGGTTGGATGAGCCTGCAAGTAAGTGTATCCAGCTTAAAGCGCAGCGCTGCCAGTGGGTTAGAATTGAAACTCTGTTATCAAGTAATGATATGCTAACCCCAGGTAGTCCTCAAAGAAAATGGATGATTCAAAACGCCATGCATCGCTGAGCTGGTGGAAGAATGGTCAATAGTGTTCAAGGTATTTGAACTGGTCAAAGAGAATTTCATAGAAAAGTTCCTTTGCCTTGACCATTTTGCAATGGATTTCCTAAATTCTTTTCACTTTTGACATAGTCTAATGAAAAATAAAAGCACTTTTATTTTATTTTACTTTATTTTATTTTATTTTATTTTATTTTATTTTATTTTATTTTATTTTATTATTTTATTTTACTTTATTTTATTATTTTATTTCACTTTATTTTATTTTACTTTATTTTACTTTATTTTATTTTATTTTATTTTATTTTATTTTATTTTATTTTATTTTATTTTTAATTAGGGCAGTGGCAATATTTCATAGTGGATTTTACTGGCTTTTTAAAGAGCCAGCACAGAGAAATTTGCCTGTCCTGTGTGTGGCACTGAGCATTTGTCCCTAAACACAGCCACACACAATCCCGATGCCCTGACCTCCTTCTCCCTCGCTTTTCCACATATTAACAAACCTAACCAAGTCTTAAATGGTTGCAATGCCTTAAAACTTCTAATGTAAAGGAGCAGGCTATTATATTGTACATATATTTAATATATATATGTAAATAAAAGGTGTACATATTTTCTCTGCAGTAACCCACTTTGCCTACAAACCCAAAGACCACATACACCATTCCTTAAGGGCCAACACATTTGACCAGTGAAGAAGAACCAGTCCAAAGCTAAATGACTTTCCCGCTGAGAAATGCCCCTCTGCGGTAGCTTCTTTTTTATGGTGAGAGTGCCCTGGGCCAAGCCGAACCTCCTCCCTGATCTCAGCTCACTTATTAGGACATGAGAAGACGAGCAGCATCTTAAAGTACACACGGAAACCTAACACTAAATGCAGAATAAAATTTTGAGAGTACACAGAGGCATTTGATCAGCAGGAGCCTCATGAATTCTATACCGCTGGCTCATTTCCAGAGGGATTTGAAAAACGGCCTCAAGTCGTTCTGCCCACGTTGGGTATAGACAAAGATTGGGCACAGTGTTTGGGAGAGGAAGCAGCTGCAGAAATACTGTCAAGGTACCACAGTTAAATACGTTCATGTTGCAGAGACAAAAACCTGCAGGTGGCCTAATGATCCTGACGGCACAATTTCGGAACTCTGCAATAACGAGCAGCCAGAGCTTGGAGTCGGGCTTTTCCCTGGCACACACCTACGCAAAACCAAGTCAAGATGTTAAGTCAACAAGTCTAAAGACTGCAGTCATTTTGAGGCCTTAGTCAAAATTTATCTCTGGGAGAAGTATATCTTTCCATTCAACTCCACGGAAACCAGGTTAGTTTATTATTTCTTGAGCCTAATTCCTTACTTCAGGCAACAGGAAGCATGACTTACATGTCCCCTGACACTAATCAGATAAGGACGATATTGTTGCCTGTATGCAGAGGACCCTCCAAAACCCAGAGGATGCATTGTATTTTCCTTCCTCAGCCCATTTCCTTTGTGAACATGCAGTCCATTTCTAGAACGGGAATTTCTTTAGCCAGAGAATAAATTTGCAACATCCTTTTAGTATCTGTGGCAATGTAATCCCAACCTGAACAGTTCAGAGCATATATTGCCGTTCTATATATATATTACTACATGTGTTTAAAGCATATATTGCTATTGTGTAGACAGAACACTGGAGTCTCTATAAACAAACAAATTCAATTTATTACTTGTTTGTGATTGTGCACCAAGCATCTGTATTTTTAAAATGCCATAAACGAACAGCAGAGACATAGCAGTTACTCTAACATGAAACAACAAACACAGGAAACGTAATGCGCCTTAAAGATGTATAGAGGTTTAAAAATAGAGAACTTCCCTTTTCAGTAAAGGGACAAAGTAACCCAAAAAGAGAGTGATGTGTTTGTGCTTGGGATTGGAAGAAGAAAAAGGAGCTAAGTAAGTTTTACTGGCCACATGTCTCAAACCAAATGGATGCCTTTTAAACAAAGCACCTCTCTCGCTTCGTTTCA
>VYZM01020754.1:565302-617802 GCA_013398915.1 Dromas ardeola | reverse complement strand
TTTCTCAATAGCCAGAGTCTTACAAACAGATCAGAAGTAGCTGCTTGAGGCAGTCTCTTTCTGGTTCACAACCAAAGGCAGAAATAACAAGCAACTAATTCTAATCAGTCTTTTTTTTGCTCTCAAACCCTCCAAATGTTTCTAAAGGAGGAAAAGGAGAGAAGAAGGAAAAAAAAAAGCTTACAGTAAAGCATGTTTCCACTCATGAATCCCTGATGCGTTAGCCCCATGAAATTGCACTTATTTTAGCTGTTCTGGATCCAAAAAGCTCTAAATAAGCAGCTGGATAGCAGAGAGGTCCAGAAGTGTCAGTCATAAGTGCTCCCTTTGAAACCGAGGGTGAAAACCAATTGGCAGGAAGATGTAACAGGATCATGGCACTGTGCTTGACCTTTGCAGGGGAGGTGATATGGGGAGGTCTAATGAACTTACCTAATTTAACTATTTCTGCTCTTTGAAAGAGTCATCTACCCTAAGCAGTGAAAAGGAAGCAAAAGAAAGGGAAAAAAACGAAATGAAAAAAGCTTCTCCAGGCTTATAATTCCATTTATGTTAAGAGACACTCCACAGATCAGAGTCAACAGAAACACGGTATACTGCTGTCACTATCAAGATTTTAAATAGCAGGCTTTGCAATAACTATGTAAATTATTAATATGTAAATTTAGAGTCAAATTATCTCCTCTGAATCTCAGGGCCTTGGAAGAAGCAACGCACAGCTTCTTCAGGGGGCAGACCGAGCACGAGACTCTGCTTTCATTCCCAGGTGAAAGCGTTTGGTGAAACTATCTGGTTGTGGCCTCCCCAGACAGTTCCACAGGCCAATCTGCAGGGAGGGAAAAGACGTTTCTGAGGACCACAGGCCGGTGCTGCCATGTTGAACCCTTGATCCTGGTTCCCTGCACAGCCTTTTCCAGCAAGCATGTGTTCACATTTGGGGGAAGGAGGAGTGTGGGATGAGCTTTCTCCTTACACTTACAGGTGCATAAGTGGGTAAGAAAAAGAATGGAAGAGGAAGCACAGTGAAAGCGTACTTCCTGGAGATGGCAAGAGATGGTGCCGGAGAAAGAATTTGAAGAATAAAACATAAAGCACTTGCAGGTGAGGAGAGAGGTTCACCGTTCCCAGGGGAAGGAAAAGCAGTCTGGGGAATGATGCAGAACCTAATTTTTCTGGGACAGATGGGAGAAGTCTCAGCTGATGATCCTCCACAATCCCTGGTTAGTTCTCCATATCACATCTTCTTGTGGTCCCCCCCATCACTGTCTTCTCTCTGCCTGGCCACTTTCTCCACCAAACACAGAAGATACCTGCACCAGCTTCGGGAAAACTGTAAGACAAGCAGGGTGGGAAGAGAACAAGGCATCCTGGATACAGTCATACCTGATGCCACAGTGTCCCCAGCAGCTGGGAGAAGTAATTACAGGAGAAATAGTACTTAGTCTCTACAACCGTCAGGAATGCACCAAGAGGTACCTACAGGTGCCCAGCCTGAGCCGCCACAGGACAGGAGAGAGAGGGGAGGTGAGGATCACCTCTGGCCCTGACCTGTGCTGCCACCCTGGGCTGCACACTGGAGAGCAGGCCACATCCAAAACGCTTCCCAGACATCAGCACCAAGGAGCGCTTCATGTTTCTGGTACCAGCTCTCCCGAAAGGAAAGGGTCCCGGCTGTCAAACCCCCCACAGCTAAGGAATGCTAAACTGGCAAAAACCAGCTTTACTCTTCAGAAACTCTTTAAGGGTTCCTCCTTTGTAGCATGTAGGAGGAACTGCAGACCTGATTTATTTAGCTGAAAACAAGCCAGCATGAACAACCTTTAGAAGTTTTGCTTCCCAGCCCTGATGGCATGACTAAGGGAAATGGGCCAGGGTGATGTATCACCAGCACCGCCAGACCTGCCAACACGGTCAGGCCTGAAAAGAGTAGGTTCATCGCGGTTTGTGCATTGGACCCTCTACTTACATGGTTGTTGAGTGTAGGTGGAAAAAAGTTCCTGCATTTCAGGATGCCTGGATGAGGTAGATCATTGCCCAAAGCAGTAAAGCAGTAGGTTACTGCTTTTAAAAACAACCAACCGCCAGAACTGGTAAGTCTGCCCTGCCACCCCTGCAGCTAAAAGCCATGAGGGATGTCTTAAAAGCTCATGAAACTGATGCCAAATACGTAACATAAAAAATGAATAAAAGTCGACTGGTTTCAGATCTAAACTCTTCTAACCCCACGTTTAAAGTGCCCAGGTGACAATTCTGCTATTAACTCTCTGAAGTTGAGCAGGACGGTTTTGACCTGCTCAGAGAGTATGGGATGGGACAGGAATACTATGTCCAGAGACGGGTCCAACTGGCTGGACCTCCTCCTCAGCACTGGGGCTGCAGTTCACAGGAGGACCAATGTCCTAGCAAGGATACATCCCATGACTGCCTTCTCTAATTAATTATTCACAAAGAAATTACGTGAGTTGTCAACAAAAGGTGAGGCCATCCCCTGCTGCTTATATGGCCTGCAGGGGTATTAATGTCCAGAGGGCACTTCAAGGAGTCCTCCCACTACTCTTATCTTGGTAAGGCTGAGCTGGCAACTCACTCAAGGATCAGGAAGTTGTAAAGTTGGAATAAAAATATTTTTGCATTTCTCTTTCACTTCTGGAGGCAGGCCAGAGACTCAGAAACAGCTTGACTAGGACAACATCATCTTAGTGACAAGTACGATTAACACAGAGGTCAGTGGCAAAGTGGTTTCCGTGGGAGGAGACTTGAGCTCTTTCTCAGGCTGTAGTGAGAGCAGCGAGCCGGGAACCAGGCGCTGCCCGTCCCCGGTGTCGGTGGAGGCCAGCAGGAGCCCTTTGGGGCAGGAAAGAGGGTTCCTGCCTCTGGATATGGGAAGCAGAAATGGTCTGTAGACCAAATGCTGACCACACTGGACAAAAGCATTTCTTCTCTTAGTACATGGACACACGAGGTGAGCTTCCCAGAGATGTAATGTCTGTGAAAGGGAAGAGATCCCAGGCCCACAGCGGGAAAGAAATTTTAAATTTGGCCCATGGCAAATTGCTGTATAATACTACTTATTCTGGTCCCCTTTCTTATTGTTCACTAAAATTCTTCTGTGAGATTCATCATCAGCTTTGAAATACGTGGAAATCTGCTCAGCATGATGAGCTACGGTGAGCAGATAGGAACAAGACAGAAAGGAAGAAAATTCACAAATTATTTCCCTATGTAAGTGGTCAACTCCCTCTTACTCAGCTTGATTAATCTGAGATGTGCACCACCACAAGAGAAACCTTACAAATCTCCTTTCTCACAAAACAAAGGCTGCTCACTGAAGTGTTCAGGTACTCAGTTACATTCAACACAAGCTAATTCACTTATCTTCAACAAGTGGGCTATTGATTTTTTGCCTGATTTCTAAGCTGCCCGGGGCTTTCTGAACTACAACAATAGCATCCTCCATGAAAAAAAAAAAAGAGAGAAAGAGGAACTTCAGTGGAAAATATCCCTTTGCTCATCAGTAACTGGGATGACTTCATGTTTGCTTCGTTCTGTCAGTATATTCAGCACAGCCACAGTCCAGGGAACTTTCGCAATCCTGTTTCACTTGTCTCTGCTATATAGCTTGATACCATAAACTGCATTCTACTTACTTCTGGGCTAAAAATACTGCAGATCACTTTTCTCCATCAAGAGAAACTGCCCAATTGCGAGGAATCATTTGCTAATTATGCTACCCGTGTCCTTTCAGAGTCATAGAGTCAGACTCTCCTGGCCTTTATGGTCACCACACACGGTCACAAATGAAATGGCACGTGACTCACGCAATTGTGGTAAAAATATTAACATTTTAAAATAGACTTAAGCCCGTAAGTCATATCTCCTATTGTGATATGAGCACATCAACTGCACTACATTTGATAATTCAGCCTTTTAGAAGTTTATATAAGAAAAGCGTATCATTGCTTTTGACCTGTTGGTACATAGAAAGGCTGAAACGCATA
This sequence comes from Dromas ardeola, assembly GCA_013398915.1. Taxonomy (NCBI): domain Eukaryota; kingdom Metazoa; phylum Chordata; class Aves; order Charadriiformes; family Dromadidae; genus Dromas; species Dromas ardeola. Next base: position 613,804 of record VYZM01020754.1, on the reverse strand, counting down.
TTCACAATTTCAGGATTTAGATAGAAATGAACCATAGGAAAAGTCATAGTATTTGAATGCGTCAAATGAGCTTTGTTCATTTGCAAGATGAAATATCTTTGTGTGAGTATTTTTGCACCTTTTGCATGTGACTTTAAGATACATTTAGCTTATGTTTTAGTAAGTTGTTGTCAGTGCAGGCCATGTACTGTTATTATAAAGCCTGTAATAGAAAAAGAACTTAATTTACAGGATAAAGCCTTAATAAAGATAACTGGGTATTGTATTGCTGAAAACAGATTTATAGATAAAACTGGTTTAGTAAGCCAATATACTGTAATTAAAGCAATTTTCCTTTAAGTAAGAATAATCTTAACAGTAGATTGCAGTTTTGAGGGACGAGTTCCTACACAAGTGAAACAGAGTCCTAATTTTACATACTAAAGAGGAAATCCCAACAATAACCCTTGGTCTAAAAGCACAGTGGACTAACAGAAGTGTCAGGAATCTTCCAAGCCAGGCTTTTCCTCATGCTTCCTCAGTGAGGGAATACCATATTTTCTCCAATTTCTCCCCCTTTTGTCTGCTACCTGAAGTACAACACTACTGGAAATCTATATACAAATGGGGCCCCACTTACCTGTCTGTTAGATAGAATTTTATTTTTCCCCCTGTTTTTTATTTCTGGCTATATGGTCCCAGCCTCCAAATTTGGAATCTCACGGTCTTTTTGCTTCACCTCATGCTTCTAAATTACAACTAAGAAAAAACCCGTTTCCCCTCCTGTCATGTCTTAGCAGAGAGGGATGGTGCTGCATTTTGTTTGACAAAGACGACGACAGTGACAGCTTTAGAAAGCCTGACACGCAGGAGCTCTGACCTGCGAGAGCTCTGCCAGCATCACACAGAGATCTTTCCACTGAAGACGTCCATATACCACGTGGGCTGTTCCCAGCGCTGTTCCCCAATGTATTTAGAGGCTTCTGCAGTATGAAGGAGGATTCAAGGAGGGCAGGCTTTTCGCTTGCACATGGGACGTGTTTCTTCCTACCAATCATCTCTCCTTGCCAGTTTGTTAGCTCAGCTCTGCTTCCAACTCCTCCCACTGCATCTTAAAACGCACATTTTCCAAATAAGAAACACAAACTTAAAGTGTATATAGCAGGCTGGTCCATGGGAGAAAATGACACTCTTGCACACCAGTAATGCTACCAGTAATGCATTGCTGAAGCAATGCATGATCCCCCCCATGCTCAGTCAATACCTGAAGGTGGGGGGAGGAATCTGTCAGCTGTAATACAGTTCCAGTAAAGACATCCCCTCTCTTCTCTTTGTCAAATTGACACGCGCAGATATTTCAATCTATACTTCATGGTTAAAATTGATCCTAGTGAGAGGATATGTGGCTTGATCAAACTTGTGGAGGACTGAATCAAACAGGATTGATGACAAAACAAACCTGCTTTAAAAAAGAAGAAAGTTTTTCTTGTGATAACAGGGAGTCGAGGTCTTGGTGAGGGACAGGCAGGACAAAAGAAGCTCTAACATGACCAGTTCAGCATAAAGAAGCCCAATATCACTAAACCCACGTAATATATAAATTAAAATTAAAATTATATATCTCTATAATGCAGAGGCTTTTGAAAATGGTGACTGTGTTTAAAAACTGTGTATTTTCAATTCCCGCCCTACTGTTAGTTCACAACTCTGTGCCTGTGGAGGGACGTGAGAGTGTGTGTGCACGTGTGGGTCTTTTAAGACCTAACGAGCTCTGCTGATTTAGGATAAAGTCCTAAAATAAACAGAACCATAAGCACAACAGAGTTTTTGGAGTGGTGATCCAAAATAATTGTGATTCAGGAGCATTTATCAGAGATAAAAAGGTAAAATTCAATATCGTATAAATATGACTACAGAAGCATTGTTTTCAGATTAAATTTAATATAGAAAAATGACGGTTTTTATTTATCCCTGTGTAGTCATAACGCAATGTTAACTGGATCATAATTTTCACATTATAAAGGATCTGACCAGACAACTAGCATGTTATTAGCTTGGCAAACAATCTTAAATTTAGTGAATATTTCAGAGCCAAGATTCATAAGCACCTGCTAGCAAAGACTTAGCTCCCCAAAACCCTTTTTGAGTACCAGATCACACCTTTACATTATTGTACATCTGAACTTTAAAAGGTAAGTTTAAGAATATATTCTACAACTAAGGTGTATTCTGAAAACAATCTGAATTGCCGTAAGAGAAAACCAGGGTTGCCAGTCCAGTTTTAATATTCTTTCTGTCATAAATTTGCTTGCTTCAGCTTCTTCTCCCACTAACTTGTACTTGGCTGTTGTTTGACGGTCATTTTGTATTTTCATGCCAAAGAAAACAATTAATTTAAATCATAAAACCCCCAAAATGCTGGTGTAAAAAAGTCATTTCGCATTGACACTGGACCTAGAGTAAGATGTGCTGGTTTGGGCTAAGATCCTGTAAGAAGCATATCATTACAGCACTACAGCAAGGACGTAGGAAATCTCAGGCTTATCCAGAGAAATATTAAGAAGAAGATGGGAGAATATAATAAGGCTTCTGTAACAACCGATGGGACCAAATGGAAAACAAACCGAGAAGTAAAAATACATATGATCATTCAGGTAACATATAACTTTAATAATAAATTTTGTACTAATGATAAAAATAACTAACTTGATCTACAGGTATTCTGAATCCCTTCCTTTGAAGATAGGGATGGGATGCTCAGCTACTGCTGGAAATCTGACAGAATGAGAGCATTGGGACTAGTTCGCTGTCTCCAAATACACAGGGCTGATGGCCCCGTAGTGACCAACTCCCACTTCCCTTTGGCAGGATTACAGTTTTGCCCCTGTATTCTTCCTGTAGTCTTACAATTACTATCCCCTTTCAGTCAGAAAACAGATGAGCACATTAAATATTTGATATAAATATAAATGTTATAAAGCAATTTATTATTCGTCCTTCTGCAAGGATTTCTAGATGAGAACCCTTCGAGACTCAGTCCTAGAAGTTCCAGTCTATTAATCATCAGCAGGAGTTCTAATAATAGTTATAAAAATGTGAATTATAGGTATATGCCTAACCAGTATGGATTTTGGCAAAATAAAAAACCATAAGATGCTCTCCAATCCATTATTGCCCACAAATGCAGGAAAAGGCAATACAATGTCAACATTTGCCAACCATATACCACAGAAACTTCCTGTAATACAGAGAGAAAAACTAGAGTAATCTGAGATTCTAATCTCTATAACCCATTGAAAAATGCAGTTTTCTTAACAGCATCTATAGTGTGCCCAAAAAAGATTTAAAAATGGATAGGAAACAAAGACCTTTGAAGGGCTAAAAATGTTATGGAGAGATAGTTTAGGTAATCATTTAAGACCACACAGGAAACTCAGTGAGGAACATTAGCACACCTAGTGTATCATTCAAAAAACTGTGTCAAAACAATCTCATGCAAGAATATTTACTCCAGTTACATATGCATGAATCAGGTTTCAACATTAGGCAGGAAAATTGTATGCACAATTTAGTTGAATAAATGCTATTTCAATTTTGGAACTCTAGAACAAGGAGTCCCTGTTTCTCCCTCCTTGCCGTTCCCCTCGGGACAAATGCAAGCCCAGGCTAAGAAGGTGCTGTTAGAAAAATGTGCAACTTCGAAGCATGTATCTCATTTTCAAAAGTGACTCAGGCAGCATTAATTATCACTGAACTCTGGTAAGATTTGGGAACTTAATTTTTAAATTAGGAATTTGGCTCTTAACAGAGTTAGGCTTTAGGCCTTTAGTTTAGAAACTTGAAAAGGAAGCTGTGGGCCTACTGGTATTTTCAAAAGCACTTGCGCAGCGCAGTGGCTTACTTCCTGGGCTGTTTGAATTTTGTTTTGAAAATCATGAGATGCTTATCTGTAGCTTCAAGTGTCTAAATCATTTCTCAGATAACATAGTATCTAATAATTTAGGTACATCTGCTTTATTTTCCAAAGAATATTGAAAGCACCACAAGGAAGCCAAAGACCAGCCGATGACGATTTTCTGAGTTTTTCATTGTAGTTGAAGGAACTACCAGTTAAAGCCTCATAACCCTTCCACCTAGGTTAACGTGTCATTTGTGCAAATTTGAGAAATGGGTTATCAAGTTAGTAACAAGTTTTACACAAGAGCACCAACTTTAACGGTACAGAGTAAAACTAAAATTCTAAATTTCCGAGTGAAAGGCAGCCTCCCAATAGGCTCCCTCTCTACGTCTTAACCGATGTGTGGCTGACGCTGCACATTTATACAGCAAAGTGAAACATGGCATGTTTTTTCTAGCAAAACAAGTGAATGACACAGCAAAGCACAGCATGGCATTTTAAACACAGCAGCGTACTCAAGAGCTGAGATCCGCATAGTCTAATACTCCTAGTATTAATCTCACCTGTCTCTACTTTTCCACACAGAAAATTATTTAAATCATCAGTTAATGAAACCATGATTATATAGCTACCTCAATCTTTTGTTCTTTCCAAAGAAAGAGCTGGTGCTGATCGCTATTCCAGTTTGCAATTGTCATCACCATTTTTTCCACCCTATTCTTATTGGTGTATTGATGCATCCCCTTGCTTTACATTAAACTATTACACACTTTTGCATGATGAAGTCTGTGTAATTAGTTGAGGATTTCTATTTACTGCTGTACTTTTCCCCGCTCCCTGGTTACACAGATGTCCAGGAGGGGCCATTACTACAACCTTTGGACTGGCTGATTCCTGGCTGCAGGGCACGAGGAAATGACAGAACAAGAGGATGGGATTTGGTTTCCGGTTCGTGCGGGCACACTTGCAGCCAGGATGCAAAGCAACTCATCCCACCAACAGCAAACTGTTTCTAGATACCCTGTTCCCTGTGGATGCTTCGCTGGTGAAGTACATTTCAGAGGTGTCTGTTTCCCAGCACTGATCATCACAGCTGTGAGCTACTGAAAGACCCTTCCACAACCTGTGGCTTGCTGGCGGTTTTCTACCCCATTTCTGACAGTCGGAAGTCAGAGCTAATGCTCATTACCACTATCCTGCTTAACTTTTTAGGGAATACAGAAGGATGCAAGTTGGTGTTCAACATTTGACATAATTTATATCCAGCTATTGGTCTCATTTCCCTTTCAGGGATGCTGTCACGGTGATGAAAAAAGCACAAAGCTCTTGTGTGATGTTGTCTATTGCTCCGATCTAAAGAATTACCAATGCAGTAAATAGCCTGCAAATCTGAGACATAGATTTCTATGTTTCCTGGGATCACCCTCAACTACAAAATGTGTGGTTAAGAATCAGTTTTACCCGAGATAATTTATTAAATATTTTGTAAAAGAACAACATAAAAGCCAACATTTGGTCTTTTTTTCCCACATAACCATATCACATGGGTAGTGGGTATATGTATATGCATGTATGTACATGCAATGGGTATTACACGCAGAAGATAATACTACATACATAGCTGCCTCAAAGGATGGAGAAATTCTTCCCTTCCAAGAAACAACAAATATTTTAAAAAACACAAGTAACAAAAGCAATGCCAGCATCTCATATTATTTATGATTTACCAAAAGTATGAAAAATACTGGTTTTGATAGAATGACTTCATGAAGAGAGATGGAGAAATGACTATTAAAAACATTCATGAGAATATACAGACATCTCACAAGATGCCTGTCTGGGAGGAAGGGGACAGGGATGATGGGATTCATCACGCACAGCCGTCTCCTTCAGACAGAAAGGTTCCCGTTTGCATCCAGATAAGTTACAACTGTCCTTTAATTCTTCAGTGGCTTAACATCACCGTTTATTAATTCTTAGTATAATTTCAGTAGTAACTACAAGGTGCTAGAAATTATCAACACTCATTAGTATAGATCAACGCCAAAAAAATCGAAAGGGTACCTTCTCATTTACTCCATAACTAGCTGCTTTGCAAGAACTAGATCCACTACAGGACTGTGTAACTGCTGCAGTTTCCTAAGACAAGGGCTACACGTTACACTCGAGGAGAGATCTGTGGAAACACTGCAACGTTTGACTTACATAGTTGTACTAGTCTTTTGCATAAAAAAAGTGACCCTGAACTAATACTGCCTTGATACCCCTCTTTCTCTTAAAAAAAATCAATATTAAAGTCAAGGTATGTAGTATACCAACAGGTGACATTTCCCAGTGAGGTGAATATTGTTTATAGTTCTCTCAAGTCTGAGTGATTGCTTACAGGTCTTCCTCAAGATGACTAGCTCATGAATCATCTTTGAGCCTATATTCCACAAAAATCAAGATGATGAGTCTCACCGAGAAACAAAAGATAATTAAGGTCGCAAGTGGACACCTGGGGGTCAGACCGGATGGCATTATGAATGCATATTTGTGTATTTTTCTGTATTTTTTGTTTAATTTGGACTTAGCTTTCAGTGAAAGCTAAAGCAGCAGGACAGAATTTAAACTCTGTTTATATGTTCCAACTTACAACACCTCTACTTTCCCTGCGTCAGACCTCACAACGGCAGGATCTGCTGCGTATGAACGGTACACAGGTAAAGCAGAGGAACGTCCATCACTGAGTAGGTTAATACCCCTAAACTGATTCAACTTTAGTGTGACTTGTTTTTTAACCCACACTTCAGGAGGCGTCTACGTGGTATCTAATATGTATGAGCCTCTATATGCTATACAGCACCTACAGCGCATTTTAAAAAGCTACTCCTTTTACAAATTAAAACCTACAATACATTTTTAACCAGTTCCTGGGTATTCTAAAAGGAAATGTTTTCTGTTTCCAAGCCAGAACTGGTCATTTCTTCTACAGAATATGATGTTTGAAAATCAGTTCTTCCTATTATAGATTTCTCCCTCAGCTTGTAGAAAATCCATGATTCCCTAAACATTGGTCTTTGAAAGCACATTGACTAAAATCTTCATGCCTAATTCATGAAGTGTAGTCTGGAGATTAGTGGAGCTGGACATAGACCAGGAATACTTTATCATATTCTAATAAGCAGAGGCTGAAAATTGCATTTCTAAAGCTACAGTATTAAAGGGCACACTGCAAAACATGACCCAAACATAACTCAGTAGTTCTACGCTGTCTGTAAAGGCTTTGATATGATAAAGTATGCTGACGAGGGGAATAAACACAACTAGAAATTTCTGTATTTAAGAAGAGAGGGAAAACCAGCAAACATTCCATGTATACATCAAAGCATATATTGTATATTATAAACTCATATAATGTGATCCCAATGGAACAACCCTTGTACTGTTATCGATTATTTGAACACACCACGGAACATCATTGCAATAACATAAAATTAGGCTTATGTAGCAAATGTGACAGTAAAAAAGGCTAGTAAAAATAGTCTGTAAGGCTAATGTAATCATTATCATAAAACTCTTAATGACATCTTGCCATACAATACACCAGAAAACTGTGAAAATAAAAATTACCAGAGGAGAAACAGGAAAATTTTTGAATTATGGTGTTTGTGTTATTTAAAAAAGTAAATTGCTCACTGCACCTTTTTTGTTTGGTTGGGGTTTTTCTGTTACAACATAACTAGATTAAAAAAGGAATGATATATGCCAAGGTAGAAAATCCCCCCACAGCAGCATCTGTGGGTAGTAGAAGACCTTGGAAAAGGATCTTTTCATAGAATAGATTTTTCTTCTCATGTAGAAGGGTGAAGATAGACATCTCTTCCATCTCCTCTCTCCATGGGAGCATGTTATAGTGTCAGGATCTATTTTGGGAAGAAGACGGACACTGAACAGCCCTGAGGCAGGGAAGTACCACAAATCGTACTGGAAAGAAAGACAAACCCATAGAGCACTGCACTATTTCTATATATCTTTTCCACCTTTGCAAGGGCAGAGACAGCAGAGGATTTCCAGGAGAGCCGCCCCAGCAAGAGAGAAGACAGGGCTGTCGCAGAGGCATAGGGGGCATCACAGTGATTCCCAAGCACACACACATCTCCTCAACGTTACTCTGGCACCCGTGCCTGAAAATTTGTAATGTTTCCTGCCCTTATGCCTCTTCCCTGTTCCTTCACATCTTAAAACCTCCATACAAGTCCAGCCCTATCTAGAGGCTAAGCGCTGTCTCTAGATTTGGTACCTTGGTCTGTTCCTGGGAAATGTATAAATTAAGTAGAATCAAGATGTTGCTAATCTGGGAAACACGTGCCATGTTCTGTAATTTGTGGTGGCTGCTCATTACACAGATAATCAGATTGGGCAAAGCATGAAAAATAGCTCATATATTACCTATAAACCAAAAATAAGTAGTATGAACTGAGAAAACACTAAAATTATCAGTACCTATGTTCATAGCAGCCATCTGTTGTTACTGACACCTAATACCTGGTTACCTCTTCTTTTATCTGTATGTTTAAGACAAGATTTCAGCAAGTGACTCGATGAATTGTCCCAGGAATGAAGATCAACCTTTTTTGAAAAACAAATGTCCCTCTAGAGTCTAAGGAATTGCTATAAGGTTTTTATTTTCTACTTCAGCGTTGGTCAAGGTAGACACAAAACTTAAACAGACAGGGATGTTGTTTTAAGAAAAAATGAAGAGAAAGAACAAAGGACTATTTGGTCAGAGCTGCAAGACTTGGAATGAGTGAAAACCATCAGTAACAGTGACCAACAGACCCTGGCAGTATAAACAAGGTAGAAATGATAGTCAATAAAATCACAATTAGGTACACTGAGTGTCAGCGTTCCTGTGCGCTCACAATTAAGGAAATCAATAACCAACACTGAAAATTCTTCACTACTTGCTTTCATTTTATATTTTCCATTTATTTTTTTATTTGGCTTCCCCAGCTGATTCCACCAAGAGTATCTTTAATAAAAAGCAGTTCCAATTACTGGCTACGGTGCAATAGGAACCAAGTGCAAGAGAACTTGGGAGGCTTACTTAAAGTGGAAGGAGTAAAACCAACAGACTTACAAATAAGTTAAGAGATTGGACACTGTTCTTCACACCCACTCAATTTATAGAAATTTATAGAAAGCTGCAGCTTTTACTGCTCCAAAGCTCCTTGCCACAGAAGAGTCCTTAGTGTTGAAAACTTACAGAGAATGAATCTATCTGATAAAAAATTAGAAGTGGCATCCAACTGAAATTCACAGTAAAGACAATTGTTGCTACTTCCAGGAAACCATTTCTCACTTGGCCTCCTGCAGGCAGCATAGCACGTCTTTCTGAGGAATTTCCAAACACACACGTATCCAAAGGAATTCAAGCATTTCTGCAGTTTGCCAGGAACAGGTGCAACTTCATTGGGTAGGTAGTTCATTGAAAAATGGCTCTTTTAATAATTCTTCAATATTGCCTCTGGGAACTTTCAAATACACCTACACACGAATCACACTGATGATTTAGTCAGAGTAACCGTTTGCCAACAAACACAATCTTTCTTACTCTGTCTTCTAAATTTACTGGTTTCATTCCTACAGTGACACAGAGCACAAACTCCTTTAGGTCTCCTCATTCTGAACGCCCATCATTCAGAGGCATATCAAAGAACCCCTCTCCAAGTGGACAAAGGTTTAAGTGCTGAAAATGGATGGATGCAGAATGGACCCTTAATTACCAATGGAGTGAAAAATGTAAGCTGCTTTAACACTTCTTCGGGTTTATTCTTATTTAGCAGCGTGCGTGCACGACCCACCTATAAAAACTGGTTCATATCTTTTGGAAATAGTAATTTCTAGACAGGAACTGTACCTTATTTAAGATAATGCATATCAATGCGCATATAAGACAGAAACTTAATGATCTGAGTGGCTCCTGACAGCAGTGAGTTCCTATACTTCAGAATATTTTACATTTGTATGAGAAAGGCTTTGGCAGAAGTTTTGTAACACAGCACAGACTGAGAGGTGCCCTGCCTTTTGCATAAGTATAAAATCCTTAATCTTAAACTGTATAAACACAAGATATCATCCATGATAAATGCCCTTCTCTATCTGTTGCATTTTCCTCATGCTGTTTTCCATACATAATAGGTACAAATCACACAATATATGAAAAGAAAAACAGCATTTTACCTGATCAGTGTCTGTTTACAGTAATCAGAGAGAAAAAGTGAATGACTCTTATAATGACATTTTATAGCTTGTTTCCAATCAATAAGACAGTTATTTTGAAAGATTCACAGAAGTTTGGAATCAATTATGAATGGAAAGGAAAATGAAAAAAGGTGAATATTACCGGCTTGAGATTTGTTCATTTGAGAGTTGTATTTTTTCCATCTTGCCAGACTCTTGCAAGTGATGCAGCGTGGTTGAGCTCTGCAATAAATGCTTCTACAGAATTATTCACCATCCTCAGGAATCAGTCTGGTAACTTAAAATTGAGCATATTTATTTCTAAAACTTATCTACTGCATTTTCCGTGAATACTAGATGTTAAGGACATTATTTTTAAACTGCTTTAAATACTATACTACTGTGGAATACAGCTCTTGCTACGAGGAACTTTTCTTCTTTTATTTTATGCTCCTGAAAAATATCTTATTTAAACATTTAGCACACACAACTAAAAAAGAGCAAATCATTGGAAGAGATAATAACTGAAACTCAAAACAACAACCACAATAAAGAAATCTTAATTTTAAAACCATGTCTTCCCTTAACGAGGAAGCTGTGGTGGTGGAGGAGGATGACAAGGAGCCCATGCTGCGGAGTGTAAACGGAATGGCAGAGATGTCATTAAAAATTTTTTAAATGGCAAAACATCCTTGGGGTCACTGGGGGGAGAGTGACAAAGGGAGACAGGGAGTCGCTTTATGTGGTTGTTCTCAGCTCTGGTGTTTTGCCTTTAAAATCAGATGTTCCTTTTTCGAGCAAGGGAGGAAGAGTAGGTACAGAGTGGATACAAATGAAACCATAGTGAAATGAGGCTCCTCTTTTAATAACTCTGCTTTAAGACTTAGCAAAATCAGTCATAAAACTTCGTCTGTTCCTAGAGGTTTGAACACATTGTTTATGCTCAGACTTCTTCCTCTGCACAATTCCTTGCAACCCCAGAGATAGATTGTGATAGAAAATTTCTGGCAGTTTAGTCTCCTGATACATGTCTTTTTACTAAAATCTCTCCGTATGCCTCTTAAAGGAACATATGATCTATAATCCTAGTCTGAGTGGAAACATTTCTGTATTTTATTATGAGGATTTATATCACATTAACAACACAAACATGCAATATTTATTCCTTTCCTGATTCCTTTTTGTGCAACTTCTCATAATCCTCTAGCTGCTCTGGCATTAACTACTAAAATGCTAGAATGACAACCGCGCCGTGGAGCAACTTGGATGAAGTAGAATTTATCCTATAACGTGCAAATGCCTCCCTGACAGAATTTCCAGTGTGAACTGAGACCTCAAAGGACTTTCAACAATGTCAAAAGAGCACTTGTGTGGAGAAGACACCCAGCACCTCCCTGTTTGGTGATGAGACACTAACCAGCTTTAGTTCTGATAAGATGCTTTACCTGAGGTATTCAATTACAGCCCTACCAGGCTGTGCTGAAGGAATATTTAAAGTCTGCTTTGCCCTTGACTCTTGATTCTGCATGTCAAAAGCACTTAACTCAAACTCTTTTGGATTACCAATACTGCATTAAGTTCATTGACTCCTGTACCAGATTATCCAGGCCCAGATGAACTGATATCACACACAGAGATATTGATGCTGTTTTAATATTAGACAAAACCAGCACAGCTTTATAAACATTTTAATTTGGGGGGGAAGGGTGGGTGGACTGGGAGAAAGTAAACAGCTCTCTCACACAACCTGCAGTCAAGTATTTTATGGAACCCTCCCTTGAAATTACTGTAAAAATTCAGAAATTTAGTGAAGTAGACAGATCCTCAAGAAAATGCTCTTATTTGAGAATTTCTGGTTTATGAAGCCATAGAACTGTCCACACTGATCTACAGCTCCCCTTGCTGGGTCAGCTGCTGAACTGCATTCAAGCGGTGGCAAACAAATAAAGTATTTGAAACATTTAGACTTACAAAATGCGCATCATACACATGTGCTGTTGTGCACAGTGAGCCTCTGTGCTGCACACATTGCTTAGAGATGGAGCTTCACCAGAGCAAGACAAGTTTCAGACCACACTTCAGCGCTGAAACTGAAAAGATGAATTAATCAAAAAACCAAAAATGTATACTTTGTATACATTTCCCTCTGCCTTCTCGGTTTCTACAGACTTCCTTGATTATCACAGGGAATCCTCCCTTTTCTTCCTTATCCCTCCCACTCTGAAAGATGCCAATGAACAGACTGTTATTCAGAATGGTGATGAATAAGACTCAAAATCTGGTAACAGCTTTACTCAAAAGCATAACCAGTCCTTGCTCGCTTGCTAGAAACGAGTTATGCCACAGCACAGTTTGTTCAGGCCACCTGCAAAGTTAGTGTTTTATGCGCTTTCACAGAACTAGGTACTGCTGCTGTTTGCCAACTCTACAGGCTTTTTACTTTAATAAAATTTAGGTATCTCAGTAAATCTGATTTTTTTTTTGCAAAGTTCATTATATCTGTCATCAGTTACTCAGATACGCCCATAAACACACTGAAAAGATTCTCCTTTCTTGAAATGTCTTGAGAGTTTTCATAACGAAGAGTAAAATACACTCTATATCTCAGTCAACTGATCTCTAATGCAACACCAACTGCTTAGACAAATGATTCAACACAATTTCTCAGTACAAACACAAGGTACTCAGGTAGCAGCATCCAACGACGTTTGGATGGAATTCCATCTACAGAAATACTTTCTTTTCTCTTGACCTTTCTGGTTGCAATTTGCATTTTCAGGTAATTCAGAGTCTCTCTCATGCTTTTGTCTGCATGAGTTTATCTTTGTTATTTATCTTGACATCACTGTGGTGATATAACATAATAATATGGTTGGAGTGTAAATGATACTGCAGTGGTTTCGACACAGACATGAGTGTAGCTCTCGTGTTGGTTTGGATACGAACACAGACACAGGTGTATCATACACATTGCTGTAGAAGTTTTGTAGAAAAAAAAAAAAATCCTATGCAGGGAAAATAATAATATAGGCAACCATATCTTTAAATGACAATTTTTATCTGAACCTAGTGAAAATTTGGAAGCATGATACATTTTTCTGGTTAAAACCACTGCATACAGACAAAGTGTAATTACAATTATTTGTCTGGATAAGAAGTATTCCTGTATTTCTTTCTCCTGAGTGACTTTGCATGCCTGTCATTAAAGTAATTGTTACAACTGACTTAAAAATAATAGAAAAGCAAAAAGAAAGCAAGCATATGTAAGTCAAGAAACATACAAATAAAAAATATAGATCTGTGTTTTACATGCCTCTGACACACTTTTGACCACGTATTGACCATTTGTGACCATTTTGCTCAGACTAAACCAATCAATAAATTGCTCATCCAGAATGTAAAACTGCATTTTTTTACTCTTACAAAATTGCTAATTCAGAATAAGATGAGAAGAAGATTATATTGCAATAAACTCACAATATGGATATCAACAAAGCAGTGAGAACAAATCACACTGGAACAATAACTACTAACTTAAGAATCATTACTGCTTCTAGCAAATGAAGTATTTTTTAAATGTTTTTATAGTCAAAGGTAAATTTGACATATTTGTCAATTGTCAAAGGCATCTGCAGTGATTAGATTTAGGGGTCAGTCACTTTAAGGTCATTGTGAGACCACAGATTTTACTTTCAAATCAAGAACAAGAAGAATAATAACCAAAACTGCGCGCGCACACACACACACACACACATACAAAGTGACTAGTTGGTATAGGGATTTGTGAAGTTAGTCTGTCACCCACTGAAACAAATCCCACTTACCAGACATAATTTTTCTGACAAATAACCTTGACAGGTAAAGGTAACGCAGACAGACAATTTACTGCTATTACAAAGTTCTTCAAACTCTGTGCCAACACTCCTCCTCTTCAAAAGAAACCAGGGAGCACTAGGTCTCATGTTACAGAGTATCTAGAATTACCGAACACTTTCCAAAATGCTAACAATAAATCTAACCCAAAAATCAATACTATTAATTTGTGAGATGGATGCTAAAAAAATCAAAGCTGCCACCGTTCAAAAGTGTTAAATCACAAATACAATGGAAATCATAACTGTGCTTTAAAATTCAATTTAAAAATATCAGTTACAAGTTTTTCTAATCTAAATTTAAGATCCACTTTGCTTATTTATTTCTATGAAAAAGGATGCAGCAGATGAATTGTGAATTATGTTAACAGACATTTTCCCAGCCACAGAAATTGTTGGCTTAATGCCCAAGGAATACAATAGCCACATGTTCACAATCTTTAATTATCCAATTAATGTAGTGTCGTTTTAGCAATTAGTTCAGATGACCATATGTAACTTTTTACAAATAGCTCTTTCTTACTATGACCAGAATGCCAAATGTACCAAGATGTGTTTATATTAAATGCCCAACTTGAACATTAGAAGGACTTCTATAATTACCTATGTTTAACATACTGTGACTTTTGCTATCAGACTCTTTCTGAAATTGATTTAGTTTCTCAAGTAAGGTTGATTTTTGCAGACTTGTTCTTTTGAACCTGCAATCCAAACTCCGCATTTTGTTATCTCCTGTAACGGTGAAACAACATGGTCATGATGAGGTCACAGCAGAGCTGTCAAAACCAGCTTGGTTCAGGTTTGGTGTTTTTTTCAGACAAAAATTGAAAACCAGCCTGATACAATGTATGCACAGACACTGCAAAACCTTCCTCCCCACATTTCTAACACAGCCCTACAGCCTGACTGCTTGCATTAGCCGTGGCAGTGGTGTACATGGCACGGGTGAGGGAATGGCACCTCGGCATTTGGCAGTGCTGCAACACAACGCCGGGCGCACCGTGCGCTGGTGCTTGGTTCAGGGCCAGCGGGCTGCTGCCTGTCAGCGCCAGGTGGCCGCCAGGTCAGCTCTGTGAAGGCAATGAGCCGAGGCAAAGCCAGAGCATCGCGTCCCTTCGTCGACCCGCAGCGGGCTGCAGGAGACA
Organism: Dromas ardeola; assembly: GCA_013398915.1. Classification (NCBI taxonomy): domain Eukaryota; kingdom Metazoa; phylum Chordata; class Aves; order Charadriiformes; family Dromadidae; genus Dromas; species Dromas ardeola. The sequence goes on along the minus strand of VYZM01020754.1, from coordinate 598,685 downwards.
GCGGTAGGATCTCACCAGCACAGAGGAACCTTGAGAGACACCATGTCTCCTTCCTGTAAAGCCATTATGCTTATCAAACATGATTTAGCTCAGCAGACCCCATTCTAGTGCTTAGTGTTATCTCATCCTTTACAGCTTAAGTTACACTCTAGAAGAAATGAAGACAAGGATGTAGATGACATTACACTCTCCTTTTTCGAAGCATATGGCATTGGCCATGGTTGGAGGAAAGAAATTGGCTTACGTGGAACATACATGAAAATTCTTCCCTAGAAAGTTTAGATTCAACACATAAAAGCTTTTATTCCTTATAAAAGGAATAATCCCATATTCCTTGCAGTAAGAAGTTCTCTATATTCTCACTGATTTAGGATCTGGTCCCAAAACTGATACCTGCTCCAGTGATACAAACAATATAAGAATACTAACAAAGAATGGTGACTGGCAGGACTGATTCCTGAGTTCAGTACAATGGAATACAATAGAAAGCTGAAGATGAAAGCAGAATGTCTGCTTGAAATTAATACAAAATACTTTGTTTATTATCTGGCCACCACGGTATTAAGCATTAAACAAATTCAAAGAAAACTATTTTCTGTCACAGTATTTCTCTGCAGCGTAAAGATAAGTCTTTTTCTCCTTAGGATACTCAAATTATAATCACTAGTATACAGGTAATTGCTGAAAAAGGGAAAGGAAAAAGAAATTGGTGCATAAATACCTTGAATTCCTATTGTTTATACAACTGCATTTAGACGAAGGTATACATACATAAAGACACACAGGTCTTTATTTCACCTTAATTGGCTTCATTTCTCTCTAAGGACTCTTTTAATATATAAAAACTGTAAGCATTTTAATGTAAAATTCATATCAACCTAAATGAATAGGTTAGCATTACATTCTTCTGTCACTGTAATTTATGAATACCAAAAATGTTGAGTTATAAGGCATACTGTTGTAGATCATTTTATTCGTAATAAACATATTATTTCTGCATCTTTTGTTCAGTCCTTTGTTTTGGCTACCTGTCCACATTTCACAGGGCCTGTGTTACACTAGGGTTTTTAGGAAAACAAATGCAACTGGCTGACCTCTGCCCTCTGATACAAACTCTAGCTTCCAAGATATGTTTCATACTAGCCACAAATCTGCTTTAATAGCTGGACATGCTATTTAACAAGGCTTGTTAAGGATCCTTCCAATTACGCACCTACGGACTTGAAATACTGGAGGAGCACGGCTACCCCAGTAGCTCTTAAGATAATTTTCTCTGAAAACAAGGGAAGTTATACCCAATAGCAACAAAAAAAAAAAAAAAAAAGTGCTATCCGGAGGGATAGAAATTTTGGAGGGAATAAACCAGCTTTTTCACTTGACTTCTACCATACATTCTCAGACAAAAAGTAACAAGCCCTTTAAATGCTGGGCCCGTTTACCACCAGATTCGCTTTCCGATTACAATCTGGCCCTCTGTACTGATTATGTTAGAATAATGCCTTTAGGAGAATGAAAACAGCATTAGAAATGAGTGACTCACTCTGTATTTTGGCCCCAGCAATGAACTCTTGCATGCAGATACATACTGAGACAAGTGAAAAATACCTGGACATCTCCCTGGATGTTAAACTTTGCTATAGACTGGTCTTTTCTGCAGAAGTTTGTTTGAAGAACGAAGGCATAGAGGAGGTGCACTTATAAAATTCTTCAAGATTACTCTGATTACTCCCTCCCTTTCAAACGCAGAGTATATTGAAGCCTCTTTAAAAAATTCATACAGTAGAATCATTCTATGCAACTCTAAGAAGAAAACTGTCAGACAACATTCCCAATTCAATATTACATTGTGCTTCAAGAAAAGATTTCCATATATTCTAGATTAAAAAAAAGTCTCATAAATAAATGATAATCCATTGCTTGCACTGAAAAATGAAAAATAATTTTCTGTTTGCATTTTACTCTGCAGAGTAAAATTTAATCTCTCTTTTAATATAGTCTTTGTATATACAGAGAAGTAAAAAGATGTAACCTTATGAAAATTGATTTTTTCTACATGGTTAAAAATATTTCTATCGGTGTTCATCTAGAAATCTTACTTTTATGAGTGGTGGAATATATCATATATTGATAACTTAAACACATTATTTCAAACAAATTATGATAATGTTGTTTTTTTTAAAGAGCAGGGAGAAAACCTAGGCTTTTAACACTAAGCAGCATGGGGACAATGATGAAGAAAAGGGAAACTCCTAAGAGGTTGCTACACCTGGCCACAGTTCAACAGAAATCTATTAGTCATTTTACAGAATTTATTGGAACAAGATTTCTCTACATTTTACATAAATCTAAAATAATACAAACGTATACTATCTATGTGTTCCTATTTATAAATAAATTTACATTTTAAGTAACGTGATGCGTTAGTGTTCCACAGAATATAAATTATACAGTACTAAGTACCTAAACCTAAATTCACGGGCAAGATTAGAAGTATAGCGAGCTGCCTTTAGCAGATAGAAGAAAATAAAATAAAATGTTGGTTCTCATAAAACAAGTTTTTTAAAACCCTGAACTTTCTTTTAATGATGAAATAAATTTCCCAGATAATGTTTAATTTGTCAGAAAAAAATACTACATAATTCACAACAAAGCATTCTGGTTTTGGCTCTTGTATAGAAAAGCAGCTGAAAATAAGGTTAGATTCACAATTCTGTCAAAGAGGCATCTTCCTCTTGTGATGTGGGAGTAACCTGGTTTAATTCCCTTCTCTGCCTGGGGGTTTGGAACGCATGGCCTGTCTCTGGTTGATCGCTATGCAGTGGCTGAGGGCCCCTCACTTCTCTCCTAGATACAATTCCACTTTCTGTAAGTCATTAAAGTTTCACTGAAGCAGGTACTGAAACCCCAGTGGCCCACTTCCCAGGTAAAAGCCACCATCACCAGCAAAAAGGGTCATTCTCACTTACTTTATTTCTCAATTAGTAGTTACTCCATACAAGATAAAACAGGACAAAATGCAGTCCTATTGCTAAACCACTATTTTGGCACAGCCATTTAGAGACTTTTCTGGGAGAGTTAGGCTGCAAGACAGAAACTGTGAACTTGAGATAGCAGCTAAGATGTCATTTTGTATTCAGTTTTGTAGGGAAGAACTGACCAGTCAGTGTGACAAGAGAATGAAAGCAATTCTCTGCCCTGCTAGGAACCTGGGAGTATTTATCTGACAACCTACCTCTGATGTGTGAACAGTTCTGGGGTCACTGAAAATATGGTGGTTCCTTCCATCCCGGAATAATTTCCTATCTTTCTTTCAATATGTTCACCTGCTGTAAAAGCCCTGCCATCAGGTACTTTTACCACTGGCAAAGGAAAGAGTTGCATTGTCCTGTAGCCATTACATGGGAGCTTGCATTAAAGCTCCTTCCAGTCAATATGCGCGCAGGTTGAGGAAGCTGTGAAGAGGTCCCAAAAATTTGGAAATTCTATAATGACAATTTTTCACTCTGGAAAATGGCCCTATAAATGACTTCCAGTAAAATACACAGATAGGTATGTGTATCTTTCAAACTGTGATGGTATTGCGTCAGCATTTATCTAACCTGGAACCACATCAGGAAAATACTACGAAAAAAAAAACCATGTCATTAACTCCTAACAGGATGCTGTCAGTACACAAATGTAACAGCGATGTACTTTTAGGCAACTTGCATACAGCTATAAGAGCGTTTTCAAAAGTGTGAAAATTATTTCTAAAATGGCATAAAAGTACCACATTTTAAATGGGAATTCTCACTAATGGAATTACTCTCATCACTTCAGGAAGTGCTAATTTTCCTGCTGACTGGAAGCTCAATAAAAGTGCTGCATTTGTCCCTAATTGTGATTAATCAGTGTGGCACTGTGAATGGCAGCAATTCCTTTTCAAACACGGCGATTTTCAAAATTTGGCAAAGTGGACATGTTATGCAAATTACTTCATAATTGTACTGCGTGCTAAAAGGAAGGAACAGAACTCCAGGCAGTAAAAAACCCTAAGCCATTCTGCAGGAGAAGTAACATCCTGGCCAACGCCAGGCACAGGCAAACGACACAACTGCATACAGCAGCAGCCAGCTGAGGACACCGAAATCAGTGGGTTTCTGCCACCCATTTGCAGCACTGAAAAGTGAGTCGCCGTTAGCGCTGACATTGCCCGAGGATACGTGGGACAGAGGAACCTGGTGAAGTGGTGGTGGATACACTGGGCAGGGAGACTTGGTGGAGATCCCAGTGCATCTCTGTTGTTACCAACAGCTCCTCTCCCATCCCAATCCCAGACCAGCAGGAGGAAAGCAAGCCCAGTAGTTTCCAAGTCTTACCCCAGCCCGAGCCTTTCTCTGTACCCGTCTTTCACTGCAGCAGAAGACGACAGGCTCGCAGCCTTGGGTTTTGTGTGCACTCTTGGGAAGCCTTGGGCAGGCTCTAACCAAACATAAATGACTGTGGAAATATTTAAGAAGTGACCTAATTAATGTGTACAAATACTTAAAGGGTGGGTGTCAGGAGGATGGGGCCGGGCTCTTTCCAATGGTGCCCGGCAATAGGACAAGAGGTAATGGGTACAAACTTGAGTGTAGGAAGTTCCATCTCAACATGAGGAGGAACTTCTTTACTTTGAGGGTGGCAGAGCCCTGGAACAAGCTGCCCAGAGAGGTGGTTGAGTCTCCATCTCTGGAGACATTCAAAACCCACCTGGACGCGTTCCTGTGTAACCTGCTCTAGGGTGGCCCTGCTCTGGCAGGGGGGTTGGACTAGATGATCTCCAGAGGTCCCTTCCAACCCTATGATTCTATGATTCTATGCAATGCCTACACACAGCTAATTCTTTACGAAACTTCTATCAACACATACCTTGCTGATAAAAAAAAACTGATGTAAATAAAAGGCAAAAAAAGACAAAAATCATTGCTTACATAATGAATACACCAAAGGCAAGTATGTCCACTGCTTCTACTAAATACACATTATTTCTGTTTAATCCTACACATTTCCAAAGCTGCACAAGCAAAAAAGCTGCAGTGTTACTGGGTTATTAATTCTTTAAACAAAATTAAAAGATCCTTATTATTATTAAAATATAAAATAGTATTTAGGGATGTGATATATCTTCTGACTGTCAGAAACATCATTTTCCAACGCTTTCTTGTCCCTTGTGAAGCTGAATCTGTACAAAGATCCTGGTAAGTGTAATGGGCCATCCATGCCGAAAATAAGAGACAAGAACCTCACTGCAGTAGCATCTACTAGATGACAGTATCATTGTCTGGTCCAGCTTGGATTACTCAACTGTCCCTCGAAGCTAGGATTTTTCCTAACAGGAATAACAGCTTTCCCATTTTTTTTCTAGCTAATAGAGAATGACAACAACTAGATCTGAAGTGTAAACACAATATCGTTTTTGCCAGAGCTTATTTGAAACTGACCCTTAAATTTAAAAAATAAAAGTAACAGAGAAAGTTTATGGTATACTTATTGAAATCACTATCTGTCAATACCATTTACCCATTAATTTTCTGTCTCTTGCCTCTGAGAGCCTGAAAGTTCACTTTCAGAAATGTGGAAACATTCATTTTGGGGTGCACTAAAATGTGGTTATGAAGCAACATAACAGCAAATTTCCCAGGTCTGTAGCGTGTGTTGTCAGTGCTTCTCAAAAGAGGGTTTCTGATCATTACTTCAGGTTAAAATGACTTACCATGCAGCCATCTGGTCGCATGCATTAGTACACACTTCAGAAATCCACAAACATTTTATAACTGCAGTCTCCACTGTGCTCTAAGTGCAGCGATGGTAGCACGCACCCAATACAGTATGTAAATAAGACAAAGACTAATAATGCCTTCAATCCTTCGAGCGCAAAGGCTGCTGTAGTATGTAACATAGCAACACATTTTCCATTACACCCTAAGATTAATAAGCCTCATGGAGACCTGGAAAATCTGACAGAAAACAAGGGCAATACGATGTTCATTTCTGTTTCATTAAACACAGGATGAGCTGATGGATCTCTCCACACTTTGTCACTCCGCACTGTTAATGGCTCTTTCACATTATTATTCACCATGGGTGAGATTGTGTAACCTCTGCTCACATTGGTGAGCATTTACAAAAGTAGTCCCACCGGCAACTGCTTTAGAGAGGTTACCTGGAGCATATGGTACTTCTCAGCTCAAGTAAGAGTGGCTGAATCTGACCATAAAAAAGTGTTTGTGAAGGATTTTAGTGATGGGCAGATAGTTGGCGAAGGGCACTTCAGTGGATACAAAGGTTTAATGCAGCAGTTAAAAACTCTCTTTTCTAGCAGGCTACATAGTTGAGTGATACTTCTTCATCCTCTTTATTTTTATCTGCGTATTTTTAGCTCTGATGCAACAATTTCTGCGATCTTACTTTTTCAAAGCAAGCAAATGAAATACCTGGAGCAGGGACACTGGGAGGGATAGGAACATGGCGCAGGCAGCCAAAAGGTGCCAGCACAGAGGCCCAGCACCTCCCTGCAGATGTGACAGAGAATGGGAAAAGCCTTGGGAGAGACAAAACAACACAATAAAGTTCATTATTTTTTCTTAATTATGTATTCAAGGTTTTACTTGTTGTAGCGCAGTTATAGAACACAGTGATACTTTGCATTACCTGTCTCTTAGACTGTGTCATACTGAAATGGAAAATAAACAGCAGTGCTGAACGTAACTGCGAATGTCACAGCAAGGAACCAGGAATGAACCATTTCTGTGTTTCTTCCCTATTTTCATTTGAAATTACTCTAATGAATGACAATTCTTTCCTTTTACTCAAGGTGCTCTCCTTTGTGAAACTCGGAGCATTACAGAAATATGAGTAAACATTACTGTCCTTGTTTTACAAATAGTCCAAACAGGCACACAGATATGAAACAGCTTCTATCTCCAGCTCACCTTAAGTTTCCACAGACTTACTTTTTTTCCATTTGAAAATTTGACCCATGCACAATTCACCCTGAACCAAAACTAATTCAGACAAAGGTGCAATTGTTCAAAGCGGCACTTGTGCAAAGCAGCTCACTGTCATTTCTATTTTTGGCTGCGATCTGCTTCTTGGGCATTTTCAATATTTCTGCCACTGCTACATAATCACTAAGCTGAGCTGCTACCCGTCTTCCTGTACCTACCTACTTACTTTTAAGATTCCTACACTCTTTTTTTTTTGGTTTGTTTGTTTTTTGGTTTTTTTTTAATTTTTATTTCAATTTGGCAACTAATAAAGAAAAATACCAATACCGTCCCTAAAACCAAGACACTAGGGAAGGCTGCAGTCGTGCAGAAGTTATAAAACTTCATAGTAGTGGAAGTGAGCAGTGATGTCCAAGTGTTCCTCCATGACAGTTTGCATGTGCAAACCCTCATGTTTGAGTTCAGATGGTCATGTGGCTTTTCTCTCCGACTGTGAGTGAACAGCAAAGACTGAGAATTTCATATAATAGAGATCAATACATAAGTTACAAAACAATAACAAAGGACATCCATCCAATAAATATAATTAATGAGCCAGCTTGAGAAAATGACTATCTGCCTGTAGATATTACACAAATAGGGAAATGGAACATTACGTAAACATAAATCACTGCGGATTATGTGTTCCACTACAGTTTCAGGTTAAAAAAGCAAAATTATTATCACCAATCGTTCTAATTCATATCAGAAAGCAGATTTTAAGGAAAGCTTTGGCAAAGTGATGTATAAATTATATGTTCAAAGTTATAAATTAAATTTCCCCAGACAATCATGGTGATTCCGCAAATAGTTTCAGAAATAACTCTGGGTAAATGATTAGCTTTCTGAAGAATTAGCAGACAACTTGAAACCAGGAATTTTTATAAACAATACAATTCATTATAGGAGGATTGCTGCATGAATTGTAATACGAATTCTGCTCTGTCTTGAGCAGAATCCAAAACTAAAGTGGACACTATAATCATTGTGGGAGGTATAAAGGATAGGCTTTTTGCTACAGCACAGAGGTGTCTTAAAAAGCTGAGACAGAAGCAGAACCTCAAAGGTTTAACTAAGTCAGATGCTTGAAACGCAGAACATGAATGGCAGCAGGCCAGGAAATTAAAGTTACTAAATTAAAAATATGGCATACACTAAAGACAGTCGATTCTGTGAATGCTGAAGATGTCTGGGATTCCTCAGATATATCTAAAACAATTTGATTTCGGTGAGGAACATTATTAATCAAAGCACAAAAAAGACTCGTGTGCACTGCATAGAGTTGTCAGGAACCAAACAAAATGTCCTTAAACACCTGGTTTGGAAATGGTTAGTCTTCCGTAACACTGTTCTAGAACATAAATATACCTGCCGAGGACCGAGATAGAAGGGGGAAGCAGTCAGATACATCACAAATCCAAAAACAAATAAGCAATGGCCTAATAAGCAATCAGTTAACGAAATACAAAAGCGGAGTTTTCATGAGACAAATTCCCACAATGAAAATGCAAAAACTGGCAGACTTTCCTTACATGTAGCTCCCGACTACAGTGTATGATAAGCAAATTTGGTGCCAGTCTAAGCTTTGACACTGTATTTCAGTAACCAACACATGTAAAAGATAGTCCATTAAAGCTCACTGAGCTAGCCACAAAATTTTTATGTCTGCAGAGCAATACTAGCTCTGGTCCTGAAAATAGAATAGTAAAATAATCGCAAGCCTCCAATGTGGAAGGGTTTGCTTAAAAAATAAGAGGCAGGCAAAAAACTGTCAAAAATGAATTAAAAAATTATTTCTTGGACTATAAAGAATCTGAAAGGGACAATGCTGAAAGTAAAATCTGAGAGCAGAAGTAGAGACTGAATGATACAGGGAGGAGATCTGTTCTGTTCACATGGAGGCAAAATGCATCATCACATCATATTGTCACAGAGGAAAAGTGCGATCCAAGCCCACCTCTCTTCTCTCTGTGTGTGTATTAAACCACTTTACAGACGCGCACTCACACATCTATCTTTGTTCTGTCTTTGCAAACTGATTCCCTATGGAATATGAACAAGATGCTCGTGTACCATGATTTCCCACAGAAAGAAAAAAACATCTTTTACGAGTGTCTTTGTTACTAATGCTACTTAAACATTCGTTTCGATGTCACTAATTTCACTGAAGCACCACAATAGCAAACTTCTGAAGGCAGAATGATATAAAAAAGTAGACTCAGGTGACAGCTGAAGAATTGGGGTGATCTACAAGAAACAGCACAAACTGAGCAAAGAGAAAAGCGGGTGGATTAGTATCGCGTTCCTGTATGCTTGGGGTCACTAAGATGAATGTGCATGAGATTCTTTTGTCCGTTTGTGCTATAATTTCACACACACTAAGAACAAAATTGTGTTCTCTGATATGCTCATAGAAGTCCCTCCGGAATCAGTGAGAATTACACGCCTGCATCTAAGGGCAGAATTTGGCCCTAAGTCATTAGTTAGAACTCTCTGCTGAAACCCTACAGAGAATAGGGGGTTTCAGAGGACGATGAGGATCAAACTGATGAAGCACACTCAGAGATTTACTCTCACAGGAGACCATCAAGTACTCAGACATTCCAAAAAACCCATCTGTAAAGATAAAAATCTTTACAAGACTAACACACCACATTCGTAGAGGCTGCTTTCAGTTAAAACAGCCTTAAGCAGCATTAAAAACAGTGACAATGTAATCGAATGAAAGTTTGGAGGAGGAAAATAACCCGAGATTTTCAGACCTATACAGAAGAGCATGCCAACTACTAACAACCATTTCTCATGAATAGACCAACTCATTGAAAGAAAAATAACTTCAATGCAGCTATTGTACGTGTGGTGCACATCTTCACAGGCAGCCTTCAATCTGTTGAAGAACTGGTCTGTCCTCAGCTAAAGGATAAGCTCGTGAAGTTATTTTACCAAAATTTCCTGCCACTTTGGAAGAGTTTTGAGGTGTGTGTAACATGTCTGTGTATTTAAACATATATGTATATATATTTTAGTGTTATTTCCTATTTTCTGTTCTGAAATAACTGCCTATACATTAATGAATGTCACTGTAGCTGTTTATATTGAGATTTCGTATCTATTATTTATTTTTAGCTTTAAGCAAGCAGTTGATGCAAAAATAATTACAAAGAGTATTCTGCATCAAACGCTTTCCAATTTTTAACGGTAGCATTTAGCAATGTTATTTGTGTCCAGTCCTCCCTTCAGACAAATGATTCACTTGTATGACAAGTGCAGACTGTTGTATCTCAGATATTTCCTGGGCGCCTGCAGTACTCTGACTCTAAAAAAAAAATCTGTGCTTCTCATCGACTGTAGCGATTAAATTTTTCTTTTGTTTTGATCAAGGACTGACAATACTCCAATCCATACTGTCTGCAAAGTAACAGCTTAAAAAAAAAAATCCACACTATTTAATTCTAAACTCCACTGTATCTGTTGCAGGATAGGCTGGCATTTGCTGTTAAAGCAGAAAATTACAAGGAGGGCCTAATTGACCCTCTTGTGTCTTTTGAAAAATCCTGTCTGTTGTCTCTAATTGACCCTCTAGATACCTTTATGGAACAATGAATGAATCCTCAGTAAATAATGGACGGTGATGATTAATAGCCATGGTTTGGCTGGACCTCTGGCTTATGGAGTTCTGCTACTGAACATTATTTTTTGTTTTTTCACCAACACAGTTCTCTGTACTTCATAAACAAACTATTTGGAGATAACAAATATCCTGTTGTAAATAACATGAAAAGTTAAATAAAATTAAATGGTACTTCATATAATGGAATGAAAATTAGAATTATTAGCATTATTCAAAATGGCTTTCTGTCACCACCTTTTTTCATGTTTCAGTAACATGTCATCATCTATTCATATGCTTGATTTAGAACGAAAAAAAGTTTATCATAATGGATCCCCCTCAGAAGACATCATTTATTTCTTTACTATGCATTGTAGTCAATAATAACAATGTCATATTTCTTTCTCTTGGCTCTTCATTGCAATAAAAATCTATAATACTAAGATACTTCTAGATTTGGTTTCATTATAATGCTGTCAGAAAACATTATGAAAACAACTCCAAATGTCTCTTCTCTTATTTAATAACTCTAATGTCTAATGTTTTCAGGCTTGTCAAATTATAAACACAAATATGTTAAGTTACCTCATTACTCTGAAATGCCACAAAGAAATCTTGCTGTGTTTTGAAAATAATATTTACAACTTAGTAAAACAACTGGCTGAATGCCAGTCCAAAAAATCACATGCAGCAACGAACGTTCACATACATCTTTCCTACGGCACAATGACATTTGGTGATGCCATTGAAAATCACTTTCTAAAATTCAGCATCCCATACTGAATATGTCAAGAAAATAAGGGACAAATCAACATGTTCTTGCAATATATGTAACTAAAACCCCAGGAAGTTCAAACAAATTCACTTTTCCAGATTTAAGAAATATAACAAAAATATGCACTCTTCGTTAAATGTGAGAAACATGAGCACGGAGTGTCTAAGTTTATTTAGATAGCTGATCCTGACAAGTCCAACCTTTCAAAAACAACCAACTAGGAAAGTTCCGCAAGATCTCAAACAAAAAGAAGCGTTTCAGGTCTCCCAGTGAAGAACTAGATCATATTTATCCAGTTTTTCAAACCCCTAAACTCTCTTGGTTATGATCTGGGACCTGTTGGCCTATTTATGAACCTTTTATAACACTGAAGATAAACGCAGGACCTCAAGTTCATTAAGCAGCTTTAAACTGTTCTTAACAACACTCAGAGAACCTTACCACCATAATTTTATCATGGGAAAACTGACTTGACCAAGGTCCCAGAGAATATCTGTAAATTCACCCTTTAACTAACCCCAGATTATCTAAAAAATATGCGTACTTTAAATCCAACAGCAACAGTTTTCACAGTATATACCTCAATTCATTGCAACTAAATTGAAATATGAGAAATGTTGGGTTTAAGGCTAAGATTAATACAATACGTATTCAATCATGAAAACAAATCTTTGCTTACTGAAATCTGCCCTTTTCTTTAATACAGTTTAGTTTGTTATCGGCATTTATCCTGATCTCCCAGAAGAAGATGCCTCTCACTGCCGATTCACTGACAGTTGCCCCCAGTAAAAATGTGAATGCCTTTAGAAAGATTGTACAATTTGGGCAAGTAAAGTTTGATGACGACTGTACTAAACTGCCTGCAAATAAGCAATAACTACGGGGAGAGGCTTACTGGGAAGCAAGAATATTTCGTAAGTTCATTGATTCAGTGTAGGTGCAACATCCTTCAGAGAATGATCTAAATAAGCATGATTCTATGATTTGAAGTCAACCTATTATTGGTGTTGCAATAGGCAACAATACGATACAGTATTCAACATGTTTCTAAGTGATATATATATATATATATCTATATATATCTATACACACACACACACCACTTTCCGAATTTCATGGAGTCACAGAACAGCTGAAGCTAGAAGAGCCTAGGTGATCACCTAGTCTGCGGTGCTCAGAGAAGGGTCACCTGCTCAGTACCATGTCCAGTTTGGTTCTGAATATCTCCAAGGACAAAGATTTCACAACATGCCAAGACAACCTGTTCCATTGTTTTACCACCCTCAGAGTAAAAAGTTGTGGTTTTTTAATGTTTAAATGATATTTTGTGTTATTTCATTTTGCGACCATTTCCTCTTATCCTGTCACTAGACACCACTGAGAAGAGTCAGGCTCTGTCTTCTTTACTAACGCCACCAGATGTTTTACGCAGTTTAAATTTCATCCAGTAGAAACCTAAGCTTAAGTTAAAGATGTATATATGGCCTCAGATGCAAATAAAAGTAATTTATTCACACACAATTGTAAAATCTACATGTTTAAGAGCGGTAGTGACTAATGCCAAATAAACGTAGAGCCTTTACATGCAAATTTGAACTCCAAAACACCCTGCGCTCCGTGTTACCAGCCTTGTGCAAACAACAAAACGTGCCTGTGTGTGTTCAGTATATAAATACCAGCACAAATACTATGTTTTTATGCACCACCATTATATATTATGCTCATTACCCACTACCAGCAGGTGTCCTGTGTGACTGTGTTGAGTATGCTGTGGGCCTGGAATACAAAGCCTACCACTTGCTTCTGTGGCTACTATTAATGGTATAAAAGCTAAGCAGAGAAGCTAATTTCCTTGTTTGACTAATAGTAAATATTTGATGTGAATTTATATAATACTAAACTTTACCAAAATATAAATATAATTATACAAATGTTTTTGCAACTACTTTAAAAGTTCTTCTTTATTATGATTGAGATACAGCGGAAGATAAATATTCTCTAGGGGAACCTTGATGACAAGTAGGTAGATTCATATAAATCATAACACAATTTACAGTAGGAAGTTGTTTGTCTAAATAGTAGAAAACAGTAACCTTTGTACAACTGGGGTTAAACTAATTCTGTTTTAATGAAAAGCAAAATTTACATACAGCTTTGTTACCACAATAAATAGGGGTCTTAGTCTCTTTCATAGCCATTCCCATTGTGCCTCCATAGCCTCATCTGCTTCCACTAAAATCATCGTATAAAGCACATTTTTCTTTTAATATCTGGGAGAATACAGCAATTCAGCCATTAGGTCTGTTTCAGTGCATAAAGATCACAGAATATAATAGCTGCTTATTCTTCAAGTAATTTTTTGTTCTCAATAGCCTACACCGAGCCCAAACTTTAAAAACTTGATTCAATTAGAAACCTGACTGCTAAAATAGCACATATTGTTTTAGTTACAAGCCTGAATACAGAAATGAAAACTGATTATTTCTCTTCAGCTTTTAAACATATGTATTTAGCTCCAACTATTCTCTCAGAAAAATAACATGGCATATGCACAAATGTTTTCACAGTCAGTAACCCAGACCAGTCATAAATGGATTTCCAGGACTGAAGAGTCAATAGTATAATTTTAACCATCTCTTAAATTAAAAGTTGTTACTTATGGTGATGATGGTGACACAGTCTCTAGTTCAGGATGTCTGACACTTCCCATTTCACGGCTTCGGTACAGTTGCTCATAACTTTAGCAAGCTCTACTTGTTCTCACTGAAGTTTCCTATTACAGATGTCCATGTGGGGCACAACTTATGTGGGAAAGTTCAGCAAACGTGCTTTCATAATTTCTAAAAAGCCAACAAGGGAAAAATGCATTCTTTTCAGAAGTTTCAAAAAATTCTTACAAGTGCTTTCTGGGAAACCTCCAAGCCCCTAAGGCAGAGAGGGACCTCATAAGTCACCAATTCCAGTCCAGCAGTGCAGGAACAGAACATCTAGCTACTTTTACGACACAGTTTGCAAATGGGACTGCATAGCCCGTGTGGGAAAGCCAGAAGCTCTCTCCCACTACTCTAATATTAAATACAGGAAATTAGAGCTGTGGCTAAGCCAAGAAAGAGGTAGAATAGAAGAAATGCAGAACAAAAGTTTTTATGGAAAAGAAGAGTGGAACAAAATGTAAAAGACTGAAAGTGATAACTTGGGTTGGGAAAGACAGAAAGAAGGAGCTGAGAGAAGATAAGACAAAAGAAGGAAAGGTCAGAGTGGGTCTAGGAAAAGAAATCAGACTTCCGGGAGAAAAACAATAAAAAGGGATAGGGAACATCACTTTTTTTCAAAAACTGGATAGAATACACAATTCAGTTTTCACACTGTTCTAATTTCACAAATATTTAAAAAATTAATTTAAGTATGTCACTAATCATGCTTTGGTGGCTTGTTGAGAAAAAAGCGATCCATTGTTACAGTTAGAAGCGATTAGTTCAGTTCAAAGGACAGCGTCAGTACTTCAAAGGAAAGAATCCAACACCTACTAATAACTCTGTAAAGTTTTCAACCCTTCCCTACATCTTCCTACCATCCATTGAATATTAAAATAATGAAGGAATAAAACAAAACCCTTCTGCTTTAGAAAATACCAAAGGTAGATTGTTTATGAAACCTTAATGCAGTCCCTTGGTGTACGGAGACTGGCAGAAAATTTTTAATTACAAGAGAATACTTCACTACAACATTTTGTCTCTTTTTTTTTCTATTAGCCCAGGTGTTTTTAGGTAATTATTCTCCTAAATACATGTCATCACTCAATATACTTATCCACACCCATGTTTCCAGTGGAAACACTAAGAGGATCATATTTAATGATCATGCTAATATTTCTATCACTTTCTTTTCAGCATGCCACACATTACATAAATCCATACATACTGTAGCAGGAATGAAGTTTAATAAATAAGGCCTCTTCAGTCAAACATCTTGGACTATCCCCAGATCTCTGCTGCTGCCAAGTGACTGATTTAAGAGATGGACAGAAGTAGACACACAAAAGTACAGACACTATGATTAATGGATGATCCAAATTCCCCTGAACTGCATATCATGATTTAATGTGAAACTCTGTAGAGATTAAAGGCAGGAATTATATTATCATGAATAATATAAAAAAGTGATATTCTGTTTAAAAGCTTTTGAGTGCAAGTGAGTTGAACAAATACATTAACACAGCTTCCAAAGATTCAATCAGGTTGAATGATACCCAGAATTTATTTTGAAATAAGCTTTATATAACTCCTATGTGAAGTACAAGTCTATTTGTGACTGGCACTAAAGCTCTATTAGCAGGTAGATTTTAATTCTTTCTTCAGTTATATAGAGCTTACACTGTCTGCATTGTCCTTCTCTTAATAATGGAAACTTCTTTGAATTACACATGAAGTACATCTCAATGCTGCAGGTACGAGACACATAGACAGAGAGATATACGCATATACCTACATCATTATTCTTTCCTTTTATTATAATTTGAAAAACCGTCTCCTTGTGAGAGTGGCACAGTAATGTGGCTGTTGCATCTTATTTCTCAGTACTGAACTCATAAACAGGGGTTTGGAGGGCATTTAGTGTTTCATATTATTTCAATCATATCAGTTGAAAATTTGT
Organism: Dromas ardeola; assembly: GCA_013398915.1. Classification (NCBI taxonomy): domain Eukaryota; kingdom Metazoa; phylum Chordata; class Aves; order Charadriiformes; family Dromadidae; genus Dromas; species Dromas ardeola. Next base: position 582,640 of record VYZM01020754.1, on the reverse strand, counting down.
ATTGAAATTATTCAGGCAGTATGTAAAGCTCTTCTATAAAAGATAGCTGTACATTAACTTACAATTAAATGATGGTTTTAATGAAATTATAGTGTGTGACAGGTTAACGGACTGATGCTGAAAGGCAAATGTCGAAATGAAGCCAAGACGTTTATTTTCAAACTGACAAATCTTAACTCAACCATAACATATAGTTCCATTAACATTATAGTTATTACACAAAATAATTTGGTTGAAAAAAATACGTAATAGACCAAGCTGCCAGACCATCAGTAGAAACCCTAACCTCACCATGTTCCATGAATGACAAACCAAGACAATGCCCAAGTGATACATGGGTGTTGTGTAATATTTGGAGAATGGGCTACAAACCTAGAACCAGCCAGGCAAAGATCTACTTTCTCCTGAACGATATCTTTAGTCTTTACTTTTATTTGCTATTCTCAGTACTAAGGTCAAGCCAACAGCCCCATCATTGCTTAAACACATCAAAAACTGCTAATGGGGTCCTGAGTCCAAACCTCTGCTTATTTTTCCCAACTTCTATGGCACGAAGTAGCAGAAAACTGTTAACATTCGAGTGAGGGATTTCTCTTTTGGAACAGCATCTCTGGATGCCATTAAAGACATCATTCCTACAGCTTCCAGCAAGTTAATATTTTAGACTGCCAAGATATGATCTTGCTGCTATATAGAATTTCACAGCAGGGAGTGAGATGTTTAAAAGCAAAAATCTTTCCCTCTGAAAAGTCCTTCTTTCCCAACTGTTTAAGCATGGGCTAAATATCAGCAAACCAGAAAATGTGACAGAATGACCAGCAGGATACTCAGAGGTGAAACTGAGGATCTTTTTCTTGAAACGAATAATGGCACAGGACTAAGCTGATGTACTGACTTTCAGCATGGACAGGAAAACACAAAGAAACAACAGAGGTGAGAAGAACACACCTGTAGCAATAGGAGATTTTCAGTAACTGGAAACACAACAGACCGCTGTACGGAGAAGTGAAATGCTGAAAAGTCTGCCTAAATACATTAAATAATAATAATAATGGAAACAGTTCATGGAACCAGCTCTGGGGCAGAGACGTCCTCCTTCACTTTATGAGCTTGAATACACTATGTGTGGCCAGCAACCAAAAGGGATTATCGTAAGACCAGCTGTAATTTTGCTACTGTGAAATGAGTTATGGTCTCAGCCCAGCTCCTGCCGGGCAGCTTTTCACATCCCAGAATCCAGGCAGGCTCAGGCTGCTGGGGAGGCAGGGAATGGGTATGGAGGCTTTAGCCTTTCACCCCGTCGGGTCAGCATGAAATTGCAGTGCTGGGAAGCATGCACTATGCTTCAAAAATTTATAGTTGTAAAGGCCAAAAGGGGCTCTCTGTGACCATCTAATCTGACCTGCTGCTTAACTCAGACCATAGAGTTCCAGCTAGCTACTCCTATCCATATTGCACTTTCTTTTCTCTACATCTCTTTCTCAGTCTCTTTTTTCTGTTTCGTCTGTTTGTTTGGTTTTTAAGTACAAGGGCGCTTCAAATTCCCCAGATGCCACTTCACCATTTTTTAAAAAATTACTTTGCTTTCTAAAATCAAAACAAAAGCTTGAAAGGAAGCAGTACGCACATTTGCCTTGTTGTCCATCTTGTTACCAAATCAATGTCATAGACTGGGTAAAAGTAATAGAGATTATATGATCCAAAGCACACTTGAAGTGCCTCAGTGTATGTAAGGCATTAAACACTAAAATACAATTTATTTCACAGATTATCTTGAAATAATTTCCGGTCTACTGCCACCTGAGCTCTAAGAGCTTCCCATACCTGTAACAACCACAGACACACGGTCTCTCAGTAGAGTCATCCAGAGGTGCATTTTCCAGGCTACAAACTGTCCACATATTGCTCAAAGGAAAGTTTGCTTTTGTTCACTGAGCTGTTGAAAAAGTCTGTGAGTATTTCTACTGGATATCCTGATGAACCTACCCACTTGTCCAAGTAATGTCAGTAATATATGAGATATTTGATTATAAAAACAAAAACAAAACCACAGAAGCTGCATTAGATGTTTGAGATTCTTGTTTTGGAGGAAAGAACGCTGCATGTAATGACCTTTTTTTTTTTTCCCATTGAAACCAAGAAACCAAGTATGTCAACAGCTGTCCCCAGCAATGAAGAAAATGAAGGAATGCAAAGTGGTCACGGAAGAAGCCAAGAAATCGGATTCCCTAATCCAAATCTCTGGTTCTGTATAGTCTAAAAAGTGGACCATATCCATTCCACTTTGTTTCACACACTTAACTAAGGTGTGGGAATCACAGATGTGCTCAATTGTCTTATACAGACTAAATAACCAGAGAGGAAGACAAAGCCCTTAACTAAGGCACCTCAGTTAAATTTCTACAAATATATGGAATAAATCTTCACCACAGTTCCCACAGTGGACCCCAGTAGTTCTCTTGCTCAGAAACATTTTGAGGGCAAGCGCATCAGAGACCATGGGGGTGGCACTAACAAAGGGTCTTGCAGGAGGATACTTGAAAAAAATCATATTTGTACATTTTACTCATAGCCTTTTCCCTATTCTAATGCTGAACCTGAAAAATTTGAAGAGAGTTTCCATGTAACTGTCACACCAGTAGTTACTGCTCTTTAGGTACTGTATTTCTTTCGTTTTTTACAAGACACAAAGAAGACGGCATATTTTAATGAGCAGTCACAAATGAAATCTCAAAATACCAAGGAGCAACTCTGTGCAACTCTTTGCCATGAGGTGGAACACGCATGGCGGAACTGATGCATTCCTGTCTAAAGGAGAGACATTTTCTTCAATGTTCTTTCCAACTTCTTCTGGCTCTGTCTTTGCTCTAAACCCGGCATATCTTTTGAGGGAGTTGCTTAATCTTTTGCAAGTTAAGACCGGTCCCTTATTAGCTGCACTGCACTCCTTTCCCACCATGTGGTGTTTCATAAGACCAAGCAGAATGTGGTTTCGCAAGAACAGAGTGAAACCATAAATATAACATAGCATAATTCCAAAATGTACGAAGTATAATGATCCGTATAATGTTAAAGTGTTAGTAATGTCTATTGATATTATTTCATCACATGCTAGCTGCTATTTCCTGAAAACTCTTTGAAGGATTAAATAAAAACATATGCTATGAACACCCACTGTGTGCTGTAACAAATCAAAACGAACTTCCCAGTTTGATGAAAGTTTCCAGTGCTCAGTACTGTAAATTAATGTCACAGTGGTAAACTGCTTTGGAAATAGTGAATGCTGCCTTGATGCCACTTAGTTTCATATTAGTAATATAAGAAGTCTCTACAGTATTTAGAACTGAAACGTTAAGTGTCTTCTAAACCTAAATTTTGAGAAATAGTCATAAAATGCTATCATCAGCTGGGCTGATGGAAAAGTGTAGTAAGACAATTAACAAGTTTATATATCCAAAATAAACATAGCATTGGCCCCTGGTGTAAACAAGCAAAAATAGAGATTGATACGACTCCTCATAAGGATTTAACCAGTCAGTGGTCTACTATGAAATAAACAGTTTTTTCGCTGAAAATGACTAGTTCTGGAAGCAGTATTCAGATAAAGGACTATTTTTCAAAAAGAAGTCTTAATAAATACTTTGCATTATTTGGTATATTTTTGTTATCGATATTTAATTTATTTATGAATTTACTAAATGCTTGGCCTTATATATGGCCACAAGTTCCACAAGCAGATAGATCTTTTGAGCTTTTTTTTTTCTTCTAACAGTTTTAAATCTGCATTTCTCAATTTCTGTTAGGGATAGGAATATAAATGAAAGATTTCAAATTACAGTCTTTTCACCATTGTTTTGAAAATCAGCCTAATGCCCCAATCTATCAGGTGCATCACAGAGAAGCAATCCTACCGCTTTCAGTCCTTCTTTGTACAATAATATCTCCTCTTCCATAAGTGTTCTACTGGTTTGGTATATTCACTTTTCCTCTGCACTGTAAACCTACTCTTATTAAGTGCTGGCAAAAATTTATGATCATTTAAAAATGAAGTATCTAACATATCAGCAACTAATATCTTTCTCTACCTTAACAGAGCATCAAACAGGCAGGGAGACAAAGTACAAAGTACCATAGTCTTCAGCTCACACCTTTCCTCGTTGGAAGTACTGGCCTACAACAAAGGCTGAAATGGCTTCTAATATACATGAGACACTTTCTTAACCTCACCTAGTCAGCCTTCGCTGCTTCTCTGCATCATGTCCTCCTTTCACAGGTGCCAATATGGGTTTCCAAAAGCAATACTATGCCTCGCTATTGTTTCTAATAACTATGCATATGTACATCTGCATAAATATGTTATGAAAATTATAATCTTCTTCACGATGTCAAGTTTAATAAATTATATTTAAAATTTTTTGGGGTGGTTTGGGTGGCACTGAAACAATCAATCAATAAATAAAAAGAATAAGCCAGCAGAATAATGGTCAAATACCATTAAAGTTTTTTGAAAGGCTTCACTAGGGACAGAGTTAGATAAACCTAAGAGCTTTTGAAAGCATCACCCTTTATGTATGATACTAGCTGACATGAACTACATTTGTATTAAAAAATAAAAATTTGAAATGCCTAGAGTAGAATCTGGGGTTTTATGACATTTGGATGAAGAATTACATCTCGCCATTCTCAGTGTCAGAGTTCAAGTCATTGATGGAGTTTAGGGATGGAGGGATCATAAAAGAGGTCAAGGAACTCCTCAAGATTTTTCATCTTCTATAACCAGTCTGACAATTCTGAACCTTTTGGAGAAAGAAGGCTAAAAATGTTTATTTGTTAAAGAAATAAATGCATGTTACTTAAATACAAACATTATATTTATTAGCCTCCACTTATGCCTCAAGTATTATGTTTTCTTCATATTATAAGCTGGCTTTAATGACCGAACTTACTGATACGCACCAAATATTCATGGTATTTTGAGGATTCTGACACCACTATCTTAATACAGAACAGCTTGATAATTCTCAGGATATCAGAAATTATTTTCTATTGTTCAAATTTATCCCACAGTTCATAGTATCATAATATCTAATTTTCTTGAAAAAACTTCTTTAAAATAATTAAATACAAAGAAATATTAGCTGCTACATTACTCCTAGACAACAAAAAGCTCCAAAGCACTCTCAAAAACATGTGGGGTTTTGTCTCCCTCCTTTCATTTTTAATATGAGATGTTACTTGGTTAATAAAAAGTACATAAACTGTTAGGAGTAGTACCTTCTAATAAAGAAAGGAAAAGCTAAGATATGGCTAACACACCATAACAATTTTCTGCAAGCGGTAAGCCATTTTCTCCTATTTCCCTTCCCAATGGAACAAGAAAAATACACATTCTTCTACAGTCTATTCACTGACACGCTGCTTATCTGATGATGCACTGCTTTGGGTCATTTCCAGGAGCTGCTATTTAGATGGAAAGGAAGAAATAGTAATATGGGAAAAACATGACAAAACAACTTTTCAAGTGTACCTCTTAGGTACGATTCACTTCAAAATGAGCAGAAATAAATAATTTCAGCAATACAGAATCTTATGGCGTAGTTTTTTCCATTCTTGCAGATTGGAGAGTAACAAATAAAGAAACCCCTCTAAATTAGGGCTTTAAAAATCTGAGGCTACTATAAAGAAATAAGATTAACTTAATCCCCTAACAATCCAATTTATGACTAGTAAAGGGTTATGAAAAATTCCATCTAGATGTCAAATATAAGGAAACACAAAGTCTTTGGAGACACATAATGATAAACTGCAGATTGAGCAATAAGCTCAGTGAACAGAATGAACAGTTCAAGAGTTCAGAACATGTTCATTTGAAAGGTGTTCAGTTAAAGAGAAGGGCATAGTATAGACAAAGGCACAGAAAGGTCATCATTACAGTCATTTCATCTTCATTACAATGGTGCAGTCATAGCATTGGTGCACACACTTAAGTTCACACTTGCATGTCAATGCACGGCTTCGGAGATGTAACAACATTTTTTATAGACTAATGAATCCTGGGAGCTATCGGGAGGCATATAAGAACTTGTGCTTTATTAATTCAATTTTGAAAAATAAATAGGATATGAGATATCTGCATTTTCTCATCATGTGAGATCAATTAAAAATTACAGTCTATCAAGAATGGTACCTTTCTTCATCAAACATGCATAAAATATGTCCTGAATGGAATGCTTCTACCTGTCAGACTGTAGCCCAGAACTCACTTTTTCACGCCAGTTGTTACGTCAAATGCAGTACTCTATAATGAGCAGAAGTAAGGAGATGTTTAAAAGGTTTCAATAACATAATGAACTCTGGCTTTTTAAATCAAGAGTATCTACTCATGTCGAAAATTCAGTGAAAAAATTGGCAGGTCACATTCAATAAAACAAAATATGATTTTGGCTAGAACGTAGAGCAGATAACCCTGCTCTCGAAAACAGATGCATAACCACCAATGCTGGAAGCCAAAATCCTGGTTTTATGTCAGACCTCATTCAGCACCCAGCATTATGCTCACTTTAGCAACAAGCAATTGGATGTTCGGGTCTTCAGGGGAGGTCTCCAAACCAAGCGCTGACTCAATCAACCTTGCGTGGAAGCGGCAGGCAATCACAACCACAGCCAGTTCAGCTGCATGTTAGGGACAAAGAGATTAAAACTTCTTTTGCTTTGGTATTTGCACAGTACTTTTCATTAATAATTAACAGGAACTGGAAGCCCTGGCACTCTCTTGTCTCTGATTTCTAATTCTCTAGAATGCAAACAGACAGAATTTTTTTCACAAGACCATTAAGATGAATATAAAATATAATATTTTAAATTTTATATTTACCTACATATTTTTAAATAAAGCAATCTAAGACCCACTTGCACCAATATGTAAGCCTACAGACATACTGACAAAAAAATTAATCTATCTCAGATAGAATCTCAGTTTTAGACAGCAGCACTGGGGCAGGAGCATCATTCTGTACAATAATGCTGTTAGAATTTGGCCCACAGTAACCCATAACGTACTCTGCAGCTTTCAAGAGCAGTTCCTGAACATTTTGCAATTAAGCATAATTCCCACAGACTTTGGTATCAATTATAGATGATCTGCACTTTTCAAACTCTAAGCCGAATTTGGTATGAAAACAATCTGTTGTTCAGACAATATCAAGAAGCACAGTTATTATGCCAGATGGATGTCCAAACTCAAACTCACACACAAATACTTTGGATGCCTCTTGGATGCTTATGCAAATCCTATGATTATACACTTCCAATAAAAGCCAGGAAAATGATATTTAAAATATCATTTATTTGATGTTATTTACAATAGGTAAGGATTTGGCCAAAAAGTAAGTATTTATGTATTTCACTGTAAAAATTCGTTCTACTGGAAGGGAACAGAAGATTTAAAAATTGTTAAGGGAAAAGGAGAAAGTGCCTGCAATATACTCCATAGATATCACATGGAGCCCTGACAGTTATTGGTGAGAGTCTGGTGTGTAGCCCCACAGGGGAGTGTAGTTACAACTCAAAAACCACACCAATTAACTACAACTAATCAGTTCTCTCTCATAACAATGAAAAGTATAACTCTTTTCTCATCTATTGTTCTTGTTAATTCTCCTTACAGTAAATGTGACAAACATAATAGCTAAGGTGTAGTAAAATGAAAAAAATAAAGGACTCCATTTGAAAGCAGCGCAAACATTAAACTCATGAGTTATCTTGATTAATTTTCTTCATCATACCCAGTTCACGGCTGCAAGAGATCACATTATTTTTAAATATATAAATAAACCGGAGCCTAAATCTAGACTTATCTAGATTATGGCACACTAGGGAGAAAACAGAGGAGGTCATGAAATTGGAGACTGCTGTTTCTTCTCATAATGTAATTACACTTTTGGCTAATGAAATTACTGCAGTCTCAGAGTAAGGGCTTGCAAGTCAGAGCTCTCACATGCTTGTGAGAGATGGGGTAAAGAAATACTGTTTACCATTTATATCTGAGGGATGCACACTAATCCCCAAGATCCAAGCACAACTTATTTTGTTTCTGAACTCTGAGCAAGACTGAATTTGTGATCAAAGCCCTTTTCTAATTACTACAATAAAAGGAGAATTAGCTTCAGAGGGAGGAAAGTCTGGTAGAGAGAGAAAGCGCGTATCATTCTGCACTGCCGGTACCCTCTGAACAGCGGAAAATAAACACAGCCTAGCTCAGTGAAGAGAAGCAGCAACAGAGCAAAGCAATATAAAAGGATGGCTGAGCACTAAAGGCCTCTATTGGTACCATTTAGGTATTCACAGCCCGACTCCAATCTGCACAGATGCTTGTACTCACAGTCCGGGGACTCATTCCAGTAGAGACACTTGTAAGGGACACACAGTTTAGGGTCTCAGTGGAAAAAAGTGGAGGAAACAGTATATTCTGGTCAGAACTACAAACTCCTGTTCTTGATTTTGATTCCTTTTTGAGATACCGTGCTTACATCCTACTTATGGCTCCCCTCAGCAGTGGCTAACGCTTTCCACCACGCCAAGCGTGCCAGAGACTTGTTTTTCCTTTTAGGCAAATTAAGAGTGGCAAGGTGAAGATTTTGACCTACAACTGCTGGCCATTCCGGTGCACCTGTATAATACAAAGTACGATTTACCCAGGGGAAATGAATGGAAAACCAAGATTACTCACTTGGATAAACCTGTCATCCTCTCCTTTTCTATTAACAGTTAGGGGAAGGGAAAATATATTATCTAGTTGCTTTCAGTTGCCACTGGAATAACGTTTCTACCTCTTGGTAGCCAACAGCACACAACTGGCAAATTCCAAAGGACAGAAAGAAACTGCTGACTGCGTCTAAACTAAGCAGTAGTAAAGTATATGGGATAACTGAATGATTTCTACCTTTAGCTAAATATTAGGAAGGGAGGGGGACTGTTCTAAGAAGACATAAAGATTCACTTTTTTTTAAAAAATAATTTGACTTAAAGACATTAAAGAGATCAATCTGATTAATAGTCAGCAAAATACGCGGTTGATTGGTAGCCTTATTTTCTGCTTCAAACCTAGCTTGAGGGGACCAGTTGATATCTGAGCTCACACGTGTAGTCTGGAACACACATGACTTGGCCTCTTAAGCAGCGAATTCACATGATGATTAACCTAATATCATTGTGTACGAATAAAACCTACATCCCACCAGAATGTAGCACACATGGAAGAAAATGAAAACCAAACCCTTTCCTCTTTTTGTCCAGGTTCTTCTCCAAAGCTTTGAGTGTGAATGTTAAAGCCAACGAGCTTACAGAAATGAGACCAACTTACAAGCAAGGAGGTCATTATCACCCATCACATTAAATGAACCCATTTCATTTTCAAATCTAGTTGCAAAATTAGTTCTTGCCTGTTAAACAATTCTGAAGAAATTAATGGCAGAAGGTTTTGCTTTGACTGTCATAAAGACCACCAAAACCACTTGTGTTTAAGATGCTAATTACAGGGGCTCAATGCCAAAAAAATAATTCTGGTAAATTAAATCCCATGATTAATTCATAACGTCCATTTTAGCATTAATCCTAGCATTAAGATACAGAGTAGTCCCCATACACACGCACATACACACATCTCTCTCACTTTGGGGAATAACGTAATAGTAATTCCTAGGGTTTTTTTAATAACTCTTCATATTTTATATACGTTATTTAATTAATATAACTAGATGGTTAATCCGTTACTTTGTATTTCTTGTTTGCAATCTCTGTTAAGGCCTACAGATTTTAAAAACTCAAAACGAGTAATTTCTCATGCATCGTTTCAGCAGAAGTGTTCATGAAACCACAAAGGCTAATGGATTTACTATTGTGCATCATACTCCTCTCTTCTGCTGTTTTGGGGACAACATAAATTGTCACCGGTTTATAATTTAAGCTTTAAAAGTAATACCTGGTTATAAATACCCAAACGACTGCACCAATAGTATATAAAGACAGTAACATCACCTGCCTGAAAATTTCCTATAGGGTTTCAAAAGAAAATAATTACTGGATGACAGAGATCTTAAATCACTACACCAACATCATGACGCAACTGCTAGCGTTCTCTACAAGATCCTTGCCAATAAGAGTATAAACGCTTACATTCCTGTTGGGGAAAACGGGAAGAAACAGCGAATCTTAGATGTCTAAGACTCTTGTGTCTTCACTTCACTCACCTTGATATAATACATTTCATCACAAGCACCTGTGTTTCTTCCTAAGCAGATTGATCAATGCAATTTTTATGAGCCGATGATGTGACAGGCCTTCCCAAATTTAGCTTTTCCATTCATGAAAAAGTGACGCAGGAAAATGTAGTAAAATGAAATAAAACACTAAATGAAGACTTTTCTGTCTGAGCCAGCAAACCAGACAGGTACGCCAAGAGATTTGTCAAGTGCATTATTTACTGAGAAGACAACTGCTCATACCACTAGCAGTTTCCTTCAGTTCATAATACATAACTCTACAGTAGCTAATAAGCATTTAAAATGCTAGTCCTAAATAGTTGTTGATAGTGCAATGACTGATGCTTTCAACTAGCAGCTGAAAAAGCCTTTAAACAACTTCCTTATTTAACAACTATCAGTTTTCACTGTCTATTGTACGTGGGTTTCATTGACTCTCTTTAAAATGTATTTAAAATCAATGGATCAATCACTTCTGTGAAAATATATTCTGAACACCAATTTGAATAAGATACACTTTTACCATGTTTTTGACAACCTATTGCTAACAATGACATTATTATTATTATTAATTTTCTGCTGATATTGTTACTGATTGCTCACTGTAGACAGCACCTTCTGGGGTTTTTGTTCCATTTAGTATCTCAAGTCATATCTAAAGCTGTTCTTTTACAGCCTCTACATACCGCTTTTTCAAAGTAGCAGGGGCATCTCATCTGCTCAATTACTTATTAGTGTTGCTAAAGAATATCATTTCCTCTCGTGGCTGATAAAATATTAATCAAAAACAGGAACAGAGTGATTTCCCAGTGTGGATGTCTTCTAATGGTAATACATGGAGTCTAAGAGAGATCTGGAGGTCACGTAATAGCTCTTGAAGGCAGGGAGGGGCTCGAAGATAGTAATGACATTGTATACTGAGTAATGAGATTGTATTCAAAGAGCGCTGGATAGCTTAATTATTGCTGCTCTGCAAAAAAAAATCACAAGTGTGATTACACGGATGCATGCGAAGATTTATTGGGGATAACAGCACTTAACTGAAAAAAAAATCTTTTGTAAACATTTTTGATCCTTGCTATTGCTCAGTATCCAATGTAGAGCCATAAAGAGGTGAACTTTCCAAATTATTACTGTGCTTCATGTCCGTGTATCAGTTAATTATAGTAATAAAACAGTAAATAATTATCTGTTCATTCTGCCAGTTATTAAACATCCATCCATCCTGTCTTTAGGTATTTTTATTCCTATTTTTTTCATAGGATTTGAAAGAGGAGAGAGGAATTGGAATGAAGAACAAAGCTATGACAGCTTGAAAAACACCCTAAATATCCTTAAATGTAATATTATACCACCATGTTTCCTTCTAAAGTTTTGATGCAAATACTCTTGACTGAATTGGAAAAAATAGTTATCCTAAATAACTCCTAAACAAATAAATACTGCAAAATCATTGTCTTTGGTGATGGTGGTGGAAGTGTCTCAACTTGGATCAACCAGAAATCTAATTTTAACACAATAAACCCACCAATAATAGGAACCACCTTCTAGAAGACAAGAAATAGCGTTCAGCTGTGTCTGATGGCAGGGAAACCTACTCAGTACTCAAAATGTCAAATCCCATCAATCTATGGGCACTAATCAAGTCTGGTGGCAAGCCTATGTTCGAGCTTCCCTAGGAGAACTGCCAGACAACTTCCCTCATGACAGCTTTGAAGAAGAAACGAGGATAATGACATATACAAAAACAAGGGTATTTTTACCTCTAATAAATATACGTCATATTAGTATCAGCCTTTTGTCTCACAATACAGTGAATTCTAGAAGTGCTGTAACAGTGGACAAGATGAAATATGGCTTGCATCCAAGCTCAAGAACAAATGTCATCTCCTGGCACTTGTGTTTTATAATTCTTTGAACGCAAGGAGGCATGAAACCATCCTGTCAGCAGTCAAAAAAAGAATAAATAAAATAAAACTGGTTTTCGTCACAGAATATATACTAGTTCACCTGAGAAAAACTTTGTGCCTTGAAAAAAACATGAGTATCACTATCTAAATGGTGAATAAAGAGGACAAACATTTAGAACGAGCAGGTAGGAGAGATAGCTAAAAAAAAAAAAAATCAGTTAAAACTTCGTATATAATAGTATTAAGCACAGAGCACTTTTCAGCTATGTGTCTAAAAACATTCTATAAAATATAAAAGTGCAATTGACTTGCTTTTCAGTCATATATAGCTAAAACTGAGAAAATAAGATACAAATTCATTTGTAGAAAGTCACTCAAAAAGGCCAAAGCCTGGGTCAGGAACGGAATGAAGGTCACTTGACATTACTCGAACTTACAATCCATTTTTCTTCTATTTTGCATGGCACACAAGATAATTCATGATTCAGAGAAAAGACTAAGAACACGTGCAAGAAGAGTATATAGGCAGAAGTAACAGCAAAGTTATTTTAAAATATGCAAAGTCCCCTTTTACTTAAAATTTATTCTATTATACGTAGGAAACTATTTCTGTATGGGTATTGTTTACTGTTCATTTAAATTAATTTTCCTCCAAGAAAATTTAAAGAATCATTTTCTTCATTAAAAATTCAGTGTCGTCTCTGCCTGATTTTTGCACTAATAATTTGGGATCCAGTTCTGTTAGAGGCACGACATCTGCGCTAAGGTTTCTGAGAATCTGCACTTCACATCAGCAAGACTTGAGTCTGCTCAGCATCCTGAAGCAATAGTCCTTAATGAGAAGAAGAGTGTGGGTGGTGAGCTGGTTTTGATAAGTAGTAATAGGATGAGCAAAAAGTAATATACCAACGGTTGATATATTACTTGACATGTCAATTGTTGGAGAGTGGCTGTATTGAATTTGTACCTACAGCAAACACAATACACAAGATTCTAATATACTGCGGTGTTTGCTACATATTTTCCAAGTGATTGTATTGACTTTGTAAACAAAGATTATATGAAAAAATAAAGACTCCTGTACCATATAATATTTACCAAGCGAACAAATCTATCATAGCTGGAAATAAAAACACAATTTCACCAGTGTCAGGAAAGGAGGAAATAAATTGACCATTTGAAATGAGATCAGATACTTCAGTTTGGATCTCAGGCACCTAGAGAGTCTCCTTCTAGTGCAATAGTTCATTATTATTTTAGTTTTAAATATTGCAGGGAGGAGAAGGAGAAGAGGAAGAATGGAGTATCAAATGCTTACAGTGAACAGTTCAGGTATTTCAAAAACCAAAATGAAGTAAAAGGCTAAATTTAAACTATACGGGTCTAATTTTCCTCATAACGACACTAGTTCATTTCCCATAGGAGTAATATTAAAAGACCTCCAGCTAAGTCCAAAATCACTTTCTTTGACTTTTTGAAAAGGTTGCATCATTCATATAGAGAGAAATATTGAGATGAAATCAATGTTTAAGTTACATTAAACAACATTTTATACCACTTGAGTATTTGTCCGCACACCAGCACAATAATGAGGTGAACAGAAGGGACAGAAATTAGTTACAAAAATGAGTGAAGTGCTGTGGCAATTCAAATAGAGCTGACCCAGCCCGGAGGGCAAGATAAGCCTTCACTTAATTCTTCCACAGGTGGAAGATCAACAGCCCTCAGAAGCCACTCTTACTTGATATTATTTCTCTCCCCCACTTCTTTCCACTGGTTCTCCCCCTCTCATTTTCCCTTTCTTATCTCTGCAGCTGAGAGTGCCATTATCAGGGAGTTAAGGAAAAACAAAAACAAACCTTATGGTCACGGCTGCATCACTGCCACTGCTGCCTTGCTGCCTTTGTATCTCTGGCACGGGCGTACCAGAGACCAAAGCTTAGGCAATTTAGCACCCAGGAGCTCTGCTGAGCCGGCCATACCCACCCACCTGGCTTCTCCCAGTCCTTCTGGAGGATAACCTGCACTAAGCACCCTGCTTTTGGGGCTGTACTTTGGGCAGCACCTGAACTTAAATGCATCCCTACCTCTTGGCTGGTCTGTTTTTGAAGAATGAAAACATAAGCAAAGGCTTTAAGTTAATATTGGGTCCTTAACAACATGCAAATTGTTTTTTTTAAAAAGAATCAGAATTATTTCTGGAATAATGTTAAAGAAACAAAGTTGTGTTTCTGAAACACAGAAAACATTTCAAATAAATAACCTTTTCCTTTATTTTGTGGACTTAGACCAGTGTTCAGATTTTGTAAAATACTTTAAAATAACCAGTTCTCATCATGAGATTGTTTCAAATACCTACTAGAGCAGAAGATTACTGCTAAGAACAGATCTGTGAAAATAAAGGTCTATACTGGACTTACTATAACATTCTAACTTGACAGCAGAAAAGGTATTTTATATTTGCTCCAAGTACTTTCTCTATAAATGAAACTATTTGAGAAAATAATTTAAAAAAATAAGTTCTTTCATTTAAATAAAATTACTTTACATGGGATTTCACTCCTTCAACACCATCACTGACACGAATTTTACCCATTACCTTATCAGACTCCTTTCCTTTTGTACAGCTCCATTTAATCTCGGGAATTTCTACAGAATTCAGAAGTTTTGAAGCTGTATGTTTAGGTTGGAAGCTAATATTGTAAGTCTGCTCTTTAGTGTGCCAAAAATTTGTAAGCAACATATTTTCCTAAGTAAAGCAGAGTGATGCCACCCTAAACATTTGCCACACAATAAAATGTATATAAAAAGGAACACGTTAGCAGTAAGCAAACTGTCATAAGCAGAGCACTGTATTTAATATTCAGATCAAGGCATCTCTGTCTCATCCCAGCAAACCCTTTTGACAAAAGCCATCCAATGTCTGCCAGCAGTATTGAGTCCAGCTGAGGACAAATTTCAAGATGAACCTGAAATCAATTTGCCATCAAATTTTCATGCTTCTCCCAGACTATCTGTGGCATTTTAATTACAAGCACCCTAGGCGGGGGGTACTACAGATATTGACACTTAGCTCCTACAATAAACTTTATTGGCAACCTCTGTCTGAATGTAGTACTCAACTAGAATAACAAGAAATATATGAGGATATCTAAGCAATAAGGTGGCAGAATCACTTCGGAGTGGTTTTGTTCCAAATGGTGGACATCTCCACTAAAGAAACTTTTCTGGATTAAAATAAACATCTGTTTGATGAAAAATTCACATTTGTAATGAACTCGTACGAGATCTCAAGTCCTCCAAGAAGATAAGCAACATTTAGCTTCTTCCCCTTCCGATTTAATTTGGTGATGTTCTTATCTAACAATTATAAATTTCTGAAGTAGTCTCTGTTAGCAATTGGGTTGAAATTAGATCAGTGAAAGGCTACAGAATCAGGGAATGTCTTTACATCTATTTCAGTTTCTACTCCTCAAGATTTCCCTGCACAATTTATAAGGGCTACATATCTTAGCAATTAAGGATCTAAACTGGAGATGAACCAGTGATTTACAAGTTCGGCAATATACGATTTGGAGCTTTTTTAGTGAAGATATTCAGAAGCAGTATGCATACATGCAGCGTCTTATTGAGCAGAGTGAGGGCAAGGTTGCATGCAAGCCAATTTCCCTCACTAGGAAGCGTTTAGGAGAACGAAAGATTTATAAAAGAGACATTTAGAGAGGTTACCATGCCAATAGGAGGGCGGTTTGCTATACATGGTTAAGGGAGATGCAGAGAGAAGGAAACGAAGACAAGGTCACTCCAGACTGATTACAAACTTGAAACTTATAAAAGCAGCCTGTAGTTGCAACAAAAGGGTAAATACAAAAAATACGTGGAAGAAGACGGAAAATAAAACATCATCCCACAATGTTACACCCTAATACAAGAAGAGAGGAAGTGTGTAGCAAATGTAAAAGACTGTGACAGCTGAAAAAGATTCAGTAATTAAAGACTGTAGGATGCTTTATTCAGGTGTGGTTCGATATTTCCTAAACTGCCAGGTAGGAGATGTCAGCAGCAAACAAGCTGATATATAGGGGGTATCAAGGGGTCTGGATTATTGGTTATGCTGGAACCCCAACACAAAACGCACAAAGCTGAAAAACGAAAGCTTGTAATATGAGGAAATTTTACAAATTAAAGAACAGGACTACAGGACACGTTAGTCTCCCAGACCCCATTTATTCACCTGAAGTAGTATTCTATGTTTGCCTCCATTGTTCATATATGAAATTCAGGGTCTAACTGAAACCGATTAACTTGAAATGCAGAGTGACCTCTATATCACTGCATAAAAGCTGGTGGTGTTCCACCAGACAATAAAAAAACCACGAATTAGGTTTCATGGCAGACGTTTCTTGCAACATTAAAACTCAGTTATGTTCTTTGCTGTGACCATAAAACAAAATGTTGAAAAATAAACAAAAAAATAAATTCTACATAAATATTGATCAAAACATTTACTTTTAGAGATTGTAATGAAAAAGGCAGTCTCCCACAATATTAGTCATTTTTCAGAGTTCTCAAATGGTTTTAAAGCATCCTGTCTAATGAGACAAGTACTGCTATTAAAGCAAAGCATGTATCACTTTTCTTAACTCTAGCACAATCTCCAATGTGAGGGAAGGAGAAGTTTGCAGTGAGAGCAGCAAAAGCAGCAGTCAGAAATTTGGGTACATCACACACACAGTGGGCAAATCCCTTGCCCCAGTACTATTGCCTGTGTCAATGAGAATTTTGTCAAGTCTAAATTGAGATCTTTGAGAATCTCATTTTAAAGGTGTCACATGAAGTACTATCCTTTTTTTCTTTCCAAACCAGATTTGTGGGGTTTCTTAACTGTGGAAGATCTAGAGCCTGTTGCATTCCTGTAAGCAGTGAAGTCAATACGAGGTTTTCCATAAAAACCTGAGCGAACGCAATTGCCTCAAATCTTAAAGTATTTTCAACAAAGTGCTACCCGTCCATAATCCCACCCCGCGGTGTGGCTCCAGTTACAGCACTCATTACACGAAACATTCCCGTCGGAGGAAAGGCTTTCTGCGTGCTCCTCCCACCCAGCGGGGCGGAGGGCCAGCCGGCGCCCCCCCGGCTCCGCAGCGCCCCGCGGGTGCGGAGCCCCCG
>VYZM01020754.1:509032-565268 GCA_013398915.1 Dromas ardeola | reverse complement strand
GCGCGGAGCCAGCGGTGAGCGCGGAGCGGAGCCACGCACGGCGCTGTCAGGGCGCAGCAGCAGCCGCAGGAGGGGTGCGCGCCTATCATCTGGGGGGGAACTACCTGCTTCTACATGCATTCTCACAAAAACAGTTTAGTTCTTATTACCGACCGCACGAAAGCACGTCATGTGGAGGTCAGTTTTAATTCCACTCCTGGCAGTTGATAGAAAGACGGAAATATTAACTTCATTCATATAACCTGATAATGAACATACGAACAACAGTCAAAGTTGGCTGCCAGCTCCCTGCAAAGAAGTTACACACGGAAAAATAATCAATATGCTAATTATTTTAAATACATGATGACCATCCCGAATCCAATTTTTTTAGGCAAATTCTGAAAATCAGAAGCATGAAAGAAAAGCTATATGAAGTTAACCTCTATTAAGTATTTTTTTGCTAACACCATACTGGCATAAACGGGCCTAGTGGCTTAAAACCAGACGGCGAATCCGACCGTCCACCAGATATTTGTTGTGGGTATCCTGCCGTTTCTTAAATGAAGCATTAGCCTGACCCACAAAGAATAAACAAAGATTCTCAGGATGATTTGAAACACTCTTGGGATATACACCCCTTCAATAACCAAATTAATAGATTTCAAATGTGAACATGGTTTGGCCAACATACTCTTTCAATTAGTTTTATTTTAGTATAAATATGCCAGCGATACGGAATCTAATGTCACATCAGGAATTTCCTGAAATGGGGCACTCCTGCTATTAAAGTTATCTGATTCGAGCTTTTAGACAGAGTTCCCCACGCAGAGCGATGTATTCCCATTTGGAAGTGACTGCAGTTAGCAGCAGCCAAGAACAATACGTTGTTTAAGCCACTCCCTGAGGCATAAAAAGCTCCAACACCTTAAAAAATTGGTGCGTGATAGCTAATTCACCCATACATCATTTTACACACCCATACATATTACATAACGAAACCCAGTTAATATTTGTGCTGCGCTTTGGAGATGCAAGGTGTGAATGCTTTTATTACTAATAAACTCTATTTTTCATAGATCAGCACTGAAACTTTAATGAACCTCTGGATGTTGAAATACATGTTACGAATCATTTAGTGAAACTGGTTTTAACTTCAGACTCCTACATGAGGAAAGAAGGCTTTAAGTTTATGCTCATTTTAGGGTGCCACGTTGAAAAAACAGTTTATTTCAGGTACGTTGGGCATACATTAAGCTGACATATAATGGGAACATACGTACATGTCTTACATCGAATACCGAGTGCATTGCTAATACGTAGTTTTGTGCGCTGGGAAAATGTGGTGACTCGAGGAAAGTCATTAGCAAGCTGTGGGTCAGCTCCTCCTGCTGGGTGACCCAGTAGAAACTCCAGCATTTTAGGCCTAAAATAAACTAAATGCAGCAGAGCTGGAATAAATAGCTCCTCCGGATAAAGAAGGGAAATTGCAGAAGCATTGCAAATCCTATGAAATATTGTAAGAAGGAAAAAATGCTGGGTTTATATGTCTCTCAAAAAAATTAGGAAACACCAACAAGAAGCTTACTGACAACATTTCTGCTCTTTGTCGCTTTCCTTCCACAAAACATCCAGTTTAATAAACCTCTCTGACATAAAGCACATCAGCTATACAATTTGATAGAGTTAATAATGGAACAGCTTCAAATACTACGTTCCCTCAAGTTTTTGAGATTTTTACTCATCCAATATCCCATACAACGTACTCACACGTGTTTTGTACATTCAGTAAAGACTAAAATGAATTTTGCATGCAAGGCTATGCATTTTCATTGTCATCAAGAAAAGTTAATTACTGAATAAATTGCAAGTTCAGAAATATAATGCATTAGGACAGAACCTATCCTTTTTGCCTGAAGAACCTATTAAACTTCATCTCTTCGTTAGCAGACTAAAAATCTTAATTAGCATTCTATTTTGGACAAATCCTTGCCAAGCCTGCACTGTCTGTTGCAAATATAAAAGGACAGAGACTCAGCAGATGAGGGTTTACATGTGAACACAGCAACATTTTTGAGTATTCTATAAAATCTGACAATATAATCTCCGACTTAAGAAACCAGCAACTCTGAGCAGTTTTTCTGCTTGTCTGTATTCCACTCAGCTCTCAATTCTTTTTCATTTGTCAGCCAATGAGCTGCTAAAAAGTTACATATAGTTAAAATCTTATAACTATGCCGTTAGTTGTGCAACCTGAGTTCCTACAGAAAAAAAAAAAAAAAAGGCATTTTTGGTCTTTGCTTTGCTATATGTGCAAATTCCATCTCATTGTCATAGATTTCCCAGTATAACTGTCACCAAATATACAGAAGACAAGATTGAAAACAATCCCACAACTCATCGAGATTTAACATTTAACTTAATGAATTTCAAGTGACTTTGTTGGTTTTGGTTTGGTTGGTTTTTTCTTCAGTGAAAGAAGCAAACACAACACTTTGGGGAAGATGCATATTAGGAAAAAATGCACTTCGTGATTTCACTGAGCATTTCCGAAGAACCATTACTTTCTAGATTTTGGGAGTCAGCTTTTCCAAACAACCGTTACGACACAGGAGGAGGTGTGCATGCACAATCCCACCAAGAGTTAGTCCTGTTAGGACTAAGAAGATCACACCGTGTGCCACCAAACGCCGTGTGTTTACTCCCTGGTCAGACCCACCTTCTTGCATGGTTTCTGCCCAGCTGGACCATGTACATTTCCATAGATGTGCTGGTCTCTCATAGACTTTTGGATCTGAGGAATTTTTGACAAAGGCTGACCTCCTCCTAAGCAGCAAGTATTGCCTGCTGAAGTCTTTCCCTGTCTACCATGTACAGCAGAAATAACCATAAGACTCTCTTACCCTTTGCAGTAAAAGGGTAAATTATCTGGCACCCAGATCCTATTGGCAACGCTAAGTACACACACACACACCTGAAACAAGAATGTCACAAACTGACAAGAATGACTAAATGTCCTCCTCCTTTGCTGAGCAGACAGTATCTAAAGGGGGCAGGAAAACAGGGGAGTTTTTAATCGGGAATAAGAAAATTCAAGAAAACACCCAGCAGAAGTACCTTTCATTTAAGTCCAATTGCGCGTTTCTCTTGTCGTGGGTAATGACTGTCGGTTTGCTGGATCAGGCAACATCTGACCTGTGGAGGAAGATTTCTTTCTGACCAAGAAATGGGAATGGATTTGGTGTGGGAGAGGACGAGGAAGCATGAGACTTTAATTATTTATTTATTTTTTAATTCAAGGCAGGATTTGAAAAAGATCCAGATTTGAAAAAAATCTGACTTTCAAAAAATTTTCCACTTCTTGATAAAAACCATTCAATTAAATCATTGGATCTTTTGGCACTAGATCTTTTTCCTTCAGTGAAAAAGCCTTCTTTTTTTCTTTGCTTTTGTATTTTACATTTTTGAATGGGTTTCAAAGTAGAACAGGTAAAACTAATAAAAAACCACTGTGGGAGGGCAACTGCAGTGTTCTCAGAGTCAAGAGATGCCCATAACTTTTTTCACCCTAAATCATTTTGGAATCCCAGACAAGTGCACAAAGGGACAGCAGTGTGAAACAAGAGACACAAAACATTGGGGAAAAAAAAACCAAACAAGGAGTCTTTGGTAGTCTCAAAAGCAACAGAAAGGTCAAAAAATGAATGCAGCCAGAGAGAGCAATTGAAGGTATTTCTAAAAACATCTGGAAGGTGTAAAAGGAGCGGAAGCCAAACTTAGCGCAGGTAAGGCTGACAGTAGTTTAAGACCTCTTGAGAAGTAGCTGATTTCTGAGCTTGGTAAGAAAGAGAAGTTTCATAAACTAACACGTTTTTTTTTAAATTAGGGTGTTCAGCAGCATACTTAAGACTTCCAACTGCCAGAAAGGTTGGGGTGGGTTGGGGGCAGTTCATTTTAATGCATTCTTATCCCCAGGGTCCCTCTGTATGGGCAAATAAAAGCTGTAATGACCCACTGCATAAATTAAACCCCTCAAAGACAAAATACAAGAGCAGATTGATGCATAAAGACAACACTGGGCATAAAATAGCAGGATAACTGCAAGGCCATAACCACATCTTGATATGAGATTACAGACTTGCGGAGCTTAACATCTTGTTTGGACGATACTGCTCAAGGAAAGACTTTTAAACCTGTATATTAAAACTAATGAGCTAAATAGGCCATGCATTAAAAAACTAAAATCTGGTGTCATTCTTGGAAGAGTGAAGACAAGCATGATCATTTTTTGCTCCCCTGAATGTTGAATTACAGTGATTAGATTCCTCTACAAGCTGCATTAATTTGTTATTTGCATGGATACAGTGTAATAGGAAAACATTTTCCACATTAGTGCAACAGACAGCTTTTATGCCTGAGCTCTACAAAGAATCAATTTGCAATTTTCCAGAAAGAAATAAGGTAATGAATAACTGGAATTCCAGTTTGGGAATACTACTTCTCTGTACAGTAGCCATTTCCATTAAATATACAAGATTTGAGACTACACCATTTTCATTGCTGTATCCTAAGAGGCATTGGTTTGCTTGAGCCATGCGGTCAGATATTTTCAAATCATGTAAGAAAAAGTTAAATTTTAATAATCAGTAAAGACAGTGAGGTCCCAAAAGAAGATTTAGTAAAAACAGGCTGACATACAGAAATACGTTAAAATAGGCATAAATGACTCATGATTTACATTCCGTATTCTTAAACATGTTCAGACCCAAACTGTGGATATAATATCTTCTTGTTGTAATCCAGCAGTGCTTCTGGCATTTTTATTTAGCAAGAGCATTAATAAGGACTTTTTTTTCCCCGCTGCAAAAATCTCACTATATTTCATACAATCCAGGAAGGGAAAATGGTAACTAAAAGCCAAAATTAAGGATAATGGCTCAAAGTCTAATATTGTATTTTATTGACTTCAGTGCGGGCTGAATTTCACAGATTTTTTTCCATCTTATAAGCAAATAAATAAGCAGGCAACTGTTGGTTCCTGCTACCAGAAAAACTGCTGAAGTGTTTACACTAAGTTATTTCGAGTTATCTGCTGCTATATTAGGTGATTAAATCCAAAACATATCATCAGGTTTTTTCTTCAGATTTTCTTAGATGGCAGACACCACTCTGTTTATTCCAACTTGCTTGATAGAAACTTTCGATTTTTTCAATTATTTTTTAATAATTTTAACATAAAACAGTGCTTAAAAAGATACCAGTGTAGCATAACGGTTCAATATTGAGATACAGAGAGCTTTCCGTGAGAGCAGATGTCCTACATCTTTAACCTATTGTGGCCGAAGACAACCACGCCACCCCTGCTGCAGGACTTTCTCTCTTTTTCAATTAATCAGTGGGTTATAGTTAGTATTTTTATTGTATTAGTTCAGATGCTTATTCTAAAGGTAGAATTGTATACTAACTGCAAAATGGTGACAAAAAAAGAAAAAATAAATAACTTGAAAAGGTTACTGAAGCGAAATAGAAACAGCTTCTAGAAAACTAATATTTGTATCCCTATAGTGTTAATTATGCCCTGGATTTTAAGGAGATTTTAAATTGCCTCTTTCAACAGATGTTCTCTTAAAAGAACGGCTTATTTGGGAAATGATAGGTCTGTGTCAAAGTTTACCCAGTGGAATACAAAAATTAGTACCAACGAACTATAGCCCCAAGTATTACAAACTCTTTATTCTCAGCAACAATATGCCACCCCCGTTAGCAGCTAGCTTAATAATTATATTTAAGGTGTCTTGAGCTGCTATAAAGAAACAGCAAGTTCAACTCCATTAGTTAAGTTCATATGTTTCCCCCTTCAGAGCCGTCCATAGTGGAATCAGTCATACATATGAAAAGCGGTTTGATGACGAAAAGAAAACCAAAAAAACCAACACACAGAAGTCATGAAACCCCAAAAGATAGACTGAAATCTGCCCCCAGGCTGCCTCTTCCCTTCCTTCATCTTCCAAACAAGAAGATAATTTACAAGAATTGATCAAAGACCAATAAACTTCTGATACCTATGGATATTTATTTATAAAAGTAAAGCCTCCAAAGGAAAAGAAGAAATAAAACCCTATATGATATTTTTAATGCAGTGCTATATTTTGGATGTTTTAAGCAATAATAGAAAATATCCCTTAAAGCAGATTTCAGACAAGCAGATGTGAATATTCTCAACAAAATCCTGATTCCTAGAGTTAGACTCAGGAATGAGACATTTGCTGTTCTGGCATAAATCAAATTTAATCAAAACAATGAGAATCATGGATACTAATTTTCACAATTCTTTTCTCACATTGTGGATTAAATCCAGAATTATTCTACCAGATAAATTTGAACAGTCTTTTCTAGTTTCCACATCTAGTAACCCACCTAGAACTAATCCAAGTCGCTATTGCTACGGAGTGCAACTCTTTGTGCATTTAGTTGGTCACCAGTTCCCTGCTAAAACAAGTAACTACGTATACCAAGAAAACTATAACATCACAGGAGGATAAAAGACCTTCTCCATGAATAGCATATGAGTTCTCTGTATCATAATCCAAAATGCAAACAGTAGAATGGGAAACCAAATGGGCCTTGTATTAAAATACACACTTATTGGCAAAATTATTTTGGTAATAATTGACATCTAAACTGAACTGCAGATTCAAGAAGAGACATATCTGGTGTCCTCCTGTGTCAATGGCAGGACTCCTTTGACCTTAAAGAGCCAATTCTTACCTTGATATGCTTCTGGGTTATTTATTGAACTAAATCAGTGGGATTTGTCTGCTTCTTTTTAATAACACCAGTCACTTCCTACCTATTTGGCACTTGTCCTTAGAATATAATAGGTTTGGTACTGCCTTTTTCATTTTCGAATTCATGGTTGCTTGGTGGTCTTAATTTTCTCAGAGTATTCAAAGATGACAGATTAATAGGTGGTTCTTTGCAACTATGTGGGCAGATCTTTAATGGAGCTCATTAGTTTATATTAGTGAATAGCATACAGAGATATGGAAGCTGCTCCTAGAGGACAACACTTCTACTGCTAAATAAAAGAAAATTAACAAAAATTAAAATCCTCACTTCTATGATTAAATAAACTCCAATTATCTCAATTTATGTGAAGAAGAAACAAAGTAAATTATTTATTCAGTACAAACACTAAAGAAAATTCCAAAATGTATTTTGGTGCCACAAGTGGGGGTTTTTTGCTACAAAATTCAGCTGTCCTTAACACCAGCAAAAGGGAACGTTTTGAGATTTACCAAGCATACCTTGTACATCTGTTTATTGTCTAGGACGCTTAGTGGTATAACAGGCTGCTGCTCAACCCAGCAGAGAATTCTGTGGGATCTCCTATCATAATAAGCCTTGAGCTAGGAATGGATTATGAAAAAAATAATAATCACAACATTAAATGCAAGTCAAGCTTGGCACTCAACCAAAAAACCCTGGACATTTATATTAACATGGCACACATAAAAGGATTTCATTTTACACAAAACATTTTTTATTTAACTTTATTGGACTTTTTTCCAGCACCTGCTTAGGTTTCCAGGTAACCATGAAGTTTAATAAACCTGTACAATGATAATTAAACACTGTAAATAATTTATCTGCTTAATCTTCCTAACGGGCCTTTTATTCCTTTGTAGAAAAGTGATCCTTGCTGACATTCTGAATAAGGTTGGCAAAATAAGTGCAGTGAGGAGTGGTAGCATAAAGTGGATTTGCTCTCAATAATGTATGAAGCCACATGCTGGGTAGAGGAATCCTCACAAAAGCGGTACCACAGCAATCTGTTCCTTTCATCTGCAGCCAGCATTTAAAGTGAAGGTGCTGCTCCGAATCAAAAGCACAATCATTCATTTGTGAGCAGATGTCCTTCACACGGCAGGCAGCACTTTTTCAAAACAGAGCTGAACAAATGCACTGCTGTGAGACAAGTTCCCCTACCCATTAAAGAAAGAACACAGTATATATTAATTTAGCAGGTTGTTGAATGTTTTAAAGTAGAATTTATGAAGCAGAAAAAGCATGTGGTGAAACAAAATGGCTTTCAAACTCAAATATGAAAAAGCTCCCCTAGTTATTCGTTTGCAAAATGCAAGAGTCCAAGGCTCAGGACAATAGTTTATACAGGAAATAAGCTGAAATGTGAGGGGTGTGATTTTCCACACTACACTCAGATTATTAACTAAAAGAGGTCATTAATTTGAGAATACATGTGTGATAGTAGATTGCATGTATATGCATTCTGTGTTCACATACGTTCATAGAATTTAGTATTAAATCAGAGTGAAAGTTGTTTAAAACTGTTGGGACTCTGCACAACTTAGCAGTGTAAACCTGAGAGCCGCTAAGAAAGTGAGTTCTGACACTTTTGATTAAATAGATTTTTTTCTAGTTCCCTCTGCACGCACAAACGTTTTTTGGAGAGGATTTCTTTTTCTAATAAAAACTTTTGGATGTGGTCCATGAACGCTGTGGTAGACAGAAAGACTCACACCGACTCCTGTGTGAGCCAGACTAGGATCTTTGTTATGAAAATTACGGTGGTTGCTCTTTCAATTTTTGGAGCACAGTCCTATTATACACATTAAAATATATATTATAAAATAACATACAAGACCTTTACTCCTTACACATAATAATTTGAAGCTCCAAATTTAACCATATACCACCACCCCCAGGAACAGCAGTTGTATATGCTATTGGATATTGATACCAATGGTATGTTTATTGATAGAAACACAGCGCTTTCGCAAGCAAGCTGTTATCAACTGAAGGCATGCGAGTCAAACTGTTCTGCAATGACTAAGAGGAATAGGCAGCTGCATCCCTTGATGTGTATTGTTTTATAAATATTTATTGGTTAGGTACTTCCCCTGGCTCCTTTCTGTAGTCTTCTTCTAAGAGGAGAAGGAAGTTACAAGATTCCCACTACAGTTTTAGCCACAGCTTCCACAGTCCGCCCAGTCACCCAGTCCCCCCCGCAGTGGCAGCCAGGCTGCGCAACACCCTCCCACCCATCACCCATCCACGTGTGCCCTAACACCTCCCTGCACGCTCCCTCGGCTCGCTCCGTCCCTGGGCACACCACACGTCCAACCCTCAGAGCTATTGGCCTTGACAACAAAAGCCGCATCTTTTCTTTCCTTCTTTCCATAACATGGCGTGTAAGCACATCAATATTTACAATTACTTTATCCACATTAAATAAACACTCTGAGTTTTGCTGCCCACACAGAAAAAAGGTTGATTCCTTCTTGCAGAAACATACTATTACTAGCAGTATAATCATTATAAGGCATACTGCAATTTAAAGCTGAACCTCTGTTTATATATGCATGATTATTATACCAGGAGTCATTTGTGGATAGCGCACAGATAAAAATGCAGCTAATAACTCTTACTGTAATGATTAATCAATTTATGAATATATTATTTAAACTAATAGTTCAGGTAGGGTATCTTAAACAAGTTACAGAGTACATCGACCAATTCAAATACCAGCTACCAGATCAATAAGAAACTAGAAGTAACTCTAGGGAATAGGTACACTTGCATAAGAAACTGTGAATTTTTAAAATCCCTCTATTGGGAGAACAACCTCATCAAAAATAATTGCTTTAGGCCACTACGTTTGGATTTTGGCAAACTGTATGGTAAACTAGAAATTGAAATAAGAATTTTACACTGTGTAGCAAACTACTTTTATACTATATTTATATATTAAATTTATTTTTTTAAATTAATCAAAGGAAAAAAAATCTGATACTTCTCTTTAGTTTTTCAACTCATTAGTATTTAAAATAAACATGTGAACACACTGTCAAGACTATGCCCTAGACTCAATATAAATGAAATATATTCATTTATAAATATAAAATATTTTCCCCCTACAATTTACAAGAGAGAAAAAAAAAGAGAGAACTTTAAACCAAGTATTTTTAAGGCAAAACTAAAAAAAAAACCAAAAAAAAAAAAACCACCAGCAAATCAAAGCAAAAGTTAAACAAACAGCAAACCAAAAGGAAAACCTTATTTTATCGTAACACATTTCAGGAATCGTTAATCCCAGTACAAAGAAATTGATGTAATACATAATAATAAACAGACATTTATCTAAAAGTCACTAAAAGTAAGTTCCTTCTATGCATGTTCTAATTATAAATGTGCATACTGAAAAGTCAAATTGGGCCAACAAATGGCACAGACAGTACTGTAGGTACCTACTTAAACCTGGTAATTTAGCCTGTTGGCAACCACCGTGAAAAGGTCTCTGTACTTGATTTAGTACTTTTTTTAATCTGAATGTATAACTTTAATCTTTCAAAGCAGGATTTTTAATTAAAGGTACCAAGTGCAAATTCACTAAGTAAGCCACTGCCCTCCACTCACTCCGATGCTAAAGGTGTGCTTTATCTCCGTTTCAAGTGATACTGCATTTTAAAAATTAATTAGTAGCTTGCAAGAACAGCCACACATTATTGAGTAAGTAACAGCATTTAAGTGAAACAGATGAAATATTGGTAAGCAATGCAGACCACAGTATAAGTATGTGAAGGGGGTCATAGGCTAATCCCTATTGATTTTCCAAGTATGCGTACAGCACCGCTGGGAAAGGCCAGTTCTGTTGGCAATCAGCTAGCACAAATACATTATAAATCTTACTGTCCACCTTCACTGATCAGTGTCACTTACTTCCTCCACTAAAGACCATGAAGAAACTACAACAAATCCACTGACAAACAACCAGGAAAGAATTTTAAAACCTTTTTCCTAAAGCATAATTTCAGAACGCTTGTGATGTATGTAAGGTAAAACAGAAACAGGTTTCAAGGAGCAATATGGGACTTGTAATAACTGTTCAAAGAAATAATCCGCAAGAAAACTGCTGGACCACATAGAGAAGGAGCACAAATAAAGACAAACAAGTCATTCACATTAATCTTACAAACTAACGTGAAAATTTGGTGCAAATACTTCGGATTGGCCATATGTTTTCCTGTTGATGGAGGGAACTGAAACACATTAATTTCCCAAAGCTGAACACAATGTTGCCCTAACAGAGACGGATCAAGCAGACCGCTGTCTAGAACTATGCCCGATAACCACCTTTTAGTGCAAAATTCCCAACACTGCGGAAGAAATAAGCAGGTCTGCTGCAGTGCAATTGCACTCCCTTGCTGCTGAACGGATCATTCCAGCTACCCTTATACAGCTGAGAACCGTTCACTCATGAGTAAACTACCTGAGAGCAACCCAGCTTCACACTCATTTATTAATAAGGCTGCAGGTCCGCACAGCTTTTCTGAGTAACTTCCATATTGCTGGAAGAGGACCAGTTCACTTCCTCCCCCAGTTCTGTCCACTTTCTCTTTTTCCTCCAGGAAATAACACTAGAAAAATCAAGTTAATTCAGGAACACTGCCTGTCATTTTAGAAAGGCCACTAAATAAAGGTTTTCTAAAAGCAGTGAGATGAGGAAGACTTTCTGGGAAAATTTTGTGCCATAGAAGCCCATTTGTCGTCTGTTTGTTTTTCCTTTTTAAGCAAACGTTGCTTAAGGAAGCACTTTTAAGAACCATTCAGTTGCCCCTGTGAAGCAGGATATTCCTGGGCATTTTCAGCCACTGGTGCAAGCCCAGACGAAGAGCTCAGTGTTTTACATATTCAAACTCAAAGATTCAAAGTCATGAGTCTACTTCCACAAGGCACAAAACAACACAATCCATTCCCTTGATCCATAATCCATGTTCTTCACCTCTTCTCTTTGCTATCCTATGATGAAATTCCTTGTATAGAAATGGTAACGGTACTGCAAAAGCCAGAGAAGCATGCAGGTCTTCATTTGATATAAAAATACTTGTATAGACTGGGTTTCTTCTCCGACACCTAGTAGAACAATTTACTCCAGTAACAGCACGTCTTTCTTACGTTTTTTTTTCTATATATTTCATACAATTCATTACAAATATCTATGCAATATCACAAATTGCACAGGTTCAGGAATTTTAGAGTTTTAGGGGTTTTTCTTTTATTGTTTTGTTTTGTTTTTAAGAAATGTTGCTGAATACGCTATAATCGTAGAAAGGTTTAGTTTGGAAGGGACCTTAAAGATCATCTAGTTCCAACCCCCCTGCCCTGGGCAGGGACACCTCCCACCAGACCAGGTTGCTCAAAGCCCCGTCCAGCCTGGCCGTGAACCCCTCCAGGGATGGGGCAGCCATGCTGACTGAAAGAAAACTGATCCATGGGTCCAGACTAGTCCTAGCAGTAGCAAAGAGCTCCTCCAGTGGCCATAAGGCAACTCCTACATGGAGCACAATAGAAGTTCAAGGCTTAACCGACTGACTTCGCAGGGGAAACAAGGACAGTGTCGTCAAATGCACAAATGAGGTATTGAAAAAAAGAGTAAAATGCAACTTATTTCATGTTGTTATTATTATCATCTCAGCAGGTATATGAAATAAGACTGATAGGCGGATTTTGAAATAAGTAGTGGTTACATAAAAGCAGTATAGGAGCTTTAAAACAAATACATAATACATTTAAGCAGCTAATACAGTTAAACACAATTTGGTTAGATTCGGATCAGTAAGAAAGCTGTATTTAAACTAGTTGTGTATTAACTAAGCAAAGTGCAAAAATCACGTTGCACTAATTACTCTGTGGATGAGACGTTCTGAAACAAATACTTTCATTGTGGAATGAGGTTGTGCTACAATGGACAATTCTAACCTGGCTGTAGATAATATATCACAGGCAATACAACATGGCATTCACCATGAATGCCATGAACACGGCAGATTTAGCAGTTCTCTTTGCTGAAAGCGTAACAAACCACCAGCTCCCCCTCCAAATCTGGAACATTCCTGAATATAACTTCTATGGTATCGGCTTCTGCTGGAAACCCGGTTTAAATTCACTTTCAGTGCAGCATGTGTTTGTAGAAAGCAGCATATAAAATAAGATCAAAATTTCCATTTAAAAATATCATTTAATGGAATTTTAAACTGTCTAAGAAGATGGATCCACTGAGTTTCTTTTCTACATTAACGATCTATAAAAAGAATGGAATAGATCATAAATACAGTATTTTTTTGCAACAGCCTTTACTAAAAATGCTACTACTCGTGTTTATCATTTATATCCTCATATGCAACCTCAAAATTGATTACACTTTAAACCATACATAACTTGTTGTGTTTTTCATTTTGAGTCATATTGCAAACATTTTTATAACTCTGTTAATATATTCCATACTTTGTATTCTTATTGATTATGAATATTTCTTTAGGAGATTTTATTGCTTTTCAAATAAAAAATGTTAGATATGTTAAAAAAATAGAAAATAGTATTGCAACTTACATACTTTTCTTTCTCATGATAATTCTAATGTAAAAATTGTTAGCATGAATATTTGCAGACTCGTTTTTCACATTTTAAACTCGAGAAATAAAATGGATATAGCTATTAATATAAGGTACTGCACAGGTTCCAGATTTATTTTTTTTTTCCTCTCAAATCTCTATTTAAGCTGTTGGACTGAATCCATAATCATTTTGAACACTTAAAAAAATTAATATACCAAAGGAGTGTCCATATAAAACATCATGGTTTTATATCAGGTATACATTATCTTTCCTAATTACTACTGCAGTTTGCAGACTGAAATACAATTTATATTTAGTATATGATTTTGCTATTAATTATCAAATTGAAAAAAAATAAAATCTTGCATTATAAATTCTCTCTTGGAAATTAATGTTATTCTTTTTTTCCATAATCCTATCACACAAGCAATAAGTGCATTGCAGCATGAACACTTTAATTTTTCCAGTTAGTTTTGAGCAAGCCCAGAGGTGAGGTTTAATAAGGATCAATGGCACTTTATCTGGGACAGGGCCACTTCACAGCATGCAAATTACACAGTAACACTTAAAAAAAGAAATAGATTTAATTAAAAAAAAAAGTAGAACCACAGGCTCTGGAAATTCAATTAAAGGATTTATGCAAAGGTTTGCTAGGTTTTTATATGCAGTTACTGCTTATATAATGAGCTTTTCATATTAAAAATCAATAGGTAATCTAGAGTAGAAGATCATCCCCTTAAATACATTTTTGAAATCAATTTGAAAAATAGTCCATCAACTGCTGTGACTACTCTTGCTGCTTCGATTAGACTAAGAGCAATATTTAGATTGTAAGACGTGCTATGGAATATCTATGCTTGGATTTTGCTTTCAAGCGTTCTTATACTTTTAAGTGCCTAAGCTAATCATACAGTAATTCAAGACTGTGTACAATGGATAAATAATTAATTTAATTACTAGGAAGGGTATAAAAGTCCTGAAATATGTGAAGAACCTAGGCATCTAATAGCACGCCCTGACAATATTTTGAATATATGCAAAAACCTACATCTATGAATGTCTTTGCTATCTTTCTTCTCAGCCTACCAGCCACTTAGCACACTGAGATAAATATTTCTGTTTATAACTTATTAAAGTCACCAGCTAAGGAAGCAATTAGCCTAACACTTGTCTGAAGTGCAACTTTCACACATCATGAATTTACAGATGGATCAGGTCTTGCGTCCTTCAGGTTTAATCTAATTTGCCACAATGCTGTGGTGATATAAGATCATTATATTAAAGTCCAAATATCCTAGTTAATATTCAGCACTTATCACAAATTCACATCTCATGCAAGCAAGTACGCCTTTGAAATGAATGGAGATGGACCCATTGCATCAGCACTTAATTTGCATCTGTCTAACCAATTGCACAGAGTTTGTAAATATTCTGAGGTGAACACTATAAAGCGGTCACTCAACTGTCCTTTTTGCTCAACCAAAAAACCAAAGCAGTGGGAGCTATCAAATAGGAAGAATCTAAGGGATTCACTCACAGCCCAGAGTGCTGCTGCTGCTGTTACTGCAGCAAGACAGTCTCCACACAACAGAGGATAAACACAAAAGTCGTTCCTTGCACAAGCAGAATTTTCACATCTGTTTCCATCTGCTCATAGGTCTTTCCATTTCACTACTTAATTTAGCTCCATGCTGTTGAACATACGTTTTAGCCACTAAGAAATTCTTGGGACTAAAATAATTTTCTATTACGTGCTTGCACATAATGCCTAGGCACAGCGCTTTGGTGGTTTTGGATGCTCATGAAATGTAGATTCTAAATAATAGATTCTAAACAATGAAATACAGAGGGAAAAATAGCACTCACTCATTATATTATCTCACGTGTTCATATGATAGGGAGGAAGAAATCTTTATTTCTGTTGTTGGTTATACATTCAGGTATGTATTCACATATATGTTTCGTTATCCTAATTCAATACTTTAGAAGAAACATAATTCCTTTATAAAAGGTGTGAGAAATAGTTCTGCATGTAGCTTCCCTACATGAAACAAAGCAAAATGACAACCATGAGAGTCAGGGATTAGACAAAATTTTCTCTATCTGTAACACGCTCTGCCAAGCAAAGCATTTCAGCTATGAAATATCCTCAGAGGCAAATACATTATATGAAAGTTTCGGAGTAAGAAGAAAAATAACTAGTAGCTGAAAAGTAACTAATAGTTTTCAGTTAAATTGATGATATTTAACAACAAAACTATACTGTTCAGGAAGTGAATTTACCAATAGCTTGCCTGTTGAAGGTTTATATTATTTAAACCTGCCTCACCAATAATACCCAAAATTTCTCCGCAGTTACACCCATCCTGCATCCATCATCCATCATTGCAGAATACCAGGGAGTTGAAGTACAGACTGCAAAAACAAATACCCTTGCTGTCATTTCTCCATTAAGTCAGTTAAATATCTTCATAAGCATTCTCTGAAGTGCGTTTCTTTATTGGATTTCAATTGTTTCTTAAAAGAAAAATCTCAAAGGAATCAAAGAAAAATGTTTGCTTACTCTCATTTCAAAAGAAATGTGGATACAGACTAATGCTATCTTTTTCGATAGGTTTGGAACAAAGACGTTAATGAACAGTAGCTTTATTTTAATCTTTCTTCCTACTAACTGAATTTCTCATGCACACCATATTTTTCTACACTTTTGCATTTTAAACACAGTGTAAGTACATGAGGGGATCAAAGAGTTTCAGATGAATCTGAAGAGTTATAGCAAGGGTAACGAGGGTCCTTAGTTTCTAATGACAGAAGCATATGCTCTCAACTTTCTAAACTGCATCCAACTGAGCCATTTATCAAGGCCTGAAACTTTTTCATTATTTAAAGCACTACGACAGCTTTCCACTTGATGCCTTGGAAGTACACAATAATAGAGACTCTATAGTTATTAATTATAGTATCAGCTGGTTGATGAAGTTACTGTACTTGCTGCTTGGTGATTTCATTTTTAATTGCAGCAGGTGGTGTGGAAATGAAGTGCTGTACTGACACACACGGTCACCTCAATACTATTTTCTTTTTTATGTATAGATAAATGCAACTTGCTTTTTTGAAAATTCCTTCTGTTTTATATCCCACTGCATAGGATATCCAGCTGTAAGGAAAAATGAGCACACCAAACACACTGAAAATTAGATGCTTAGAAATGAATTGATAAAAGACATATTGTCCCCATTTTTTTCCCTTTCAAAATATTTAAGATAATGGTTTTTTTCCCCGTGTAAAGTTTCATCATTTCCAAACACAGCTGTCACAAATAACCATCATAGCTACATATAACGTACAAGTTTTTTCTTCCAATTTTTGGTCTTAGTAATGTATTTGAATAAGTAGCTGCTTTTGAACTCTACAAATCTGAAAATAAAGATGCAGTTAAGCAAAATTAAAGTTCAACTGTATTAAATTCTAAGACCATTCTAAAAAGGAGTGTGTGATAGTCTAAATTGTGTGTTCTATTTTTTTTTTTCTCTTTTGGAATTAGTTTTATATGCTCCATTGCTCTAGTAATTTACTAGCCCATATATCCACATAGGTTTTTGCAATCTAAAACCCATAAGCATAATGAAAGCAAAAAATGGATTAAGACAACAATTGTGTGTACTGATTTATCCTTTTGTTGTCTTCAGACTGCTGTTGTACATGCTTTCGAATAGTCTGTATTGTGTTTCTGATACTGTCTGCTCTTAAAAGTGTATTTTCCTCCTCTGTAATGTTTTCATCTCATTAATCTCTAATTTAACAGATTAGATAACTATTACAGGAGATTTTGCTGCCATAGGTTTTCCATGAGATTGATAGGTAATAAAAACTGGTGTTTCCTAATGGCCGCAGACATCCATCTCCTACATAAATCAGCAAACTCCCTTAAGAATCCCTTACATCCAAGTCATAGATCAATTGTACTCAAGCCTCATTACAACACACGCTCTCTGTTCTCTGAAATAAGGCTGTGCTACCTTAGCTCAAAACTACATTAAATGTAATTAATACAACTGTGATGTAAATGGACACAGCATTAAAATGTATATCCCCAGGGAGAACCAGTTGTGAAAGCAGCTATGTGCACGCTCATGCATGGCACACATGACTAGGGAAAATTTTATCACACTTCCTTACGTAGGATTTATAGTAGTTACACCATAAAACTGAGAAGCCGCAGTACGAGGAGCAGGAAGCCAGCTTTGCCTCAGCAGCACACTCCGATGGCATAGCAGTAGCAGCTGAGCAGTGGCTGGATACCGTCTCTTTCCGAAAGAAAGATGTTATCATCTTGCAAATCCTCTCTAACATGATGTTAACTTCTATCTTCAAAAAAAGCTACACAAATACCATTTGAACTCCAAAAATTAAACAGAAGGGATATTTACTCTAAGTAGTGAATATAAGGAAAAGTCTGAGGTGACGTGTATTTTTTGGCTGTAAATTAGGGAAAAGGTAGGTGGCTTCTAGCAATTTAGTACTTTATTTGCATACAACAACTATGTCATTTGGAAGAGAATGCTGTAGGAAGAGGGAATCAACCGAGCAAAAAGAGTATGTGGAAGTGCTACACGGTGTCCAAACCAGGCAAACAAAAATACAGCTGTTCTCCTACAGACATGTCTTCAGTGTTCCCTTGATGACAGCACTGTTCATTTCAGGAAAGAGTTTGTCTAAGAAACCAACAAGCCAGTACTGCCAGCTTTCATGAACATAATGTTTTGCAACTTCAGAGGCTGAGCACAGCCCAGCTATGAACAGGACTTTATCAGTGTACTCTGTGTCTTGCTTCAGACCCAAAAGAAAGCTACACTGCCTGAACTCTCTGTGGTTTGTTGACCCTTCTCCTTTTAAGAGGTCCCCTCAGGTCCCCTGTTGCTACACATAGTAGGTAACAAGGAGTTCGATCTCATACCAAGACACCTCAAGTGGTTTTGGAGAAGGGAATACATGAAAAGAGATGAAAAGTAATATGCCTTTTTCAATTAGTTCTCAGCCAAACACTGGATTTGTTAAATATAGTATTTTATCTATTGCACTGGTTTCCAGAATAGGCTTGTATAAGTGCTGTAAAACAAATCATAGAACTGGGGCTCATCATCAGAGGCATTATATCCATAAAGATGTCTGTGAATCATTGCTATGAGGTATTTATTATCTGACATACATAACCATTAAATAATTCTTGAAATGTTCTAATTTTGCTGATCTCCCCTTCTTAGAAAGATGTTTGCATCCTCCTTTTAATTCCTCTTTTACATTACTGCTCTCGTGGCCTTCCTGTAGTACAAGGCAGGAAACCAGGTTTGGGTTGGTTAATAATATAACCGAAGCATTCAAATATGCAAACACACCCTTGAGCCAAACTCTGCTCTCATGCATGTCAAGATTTGTAGCACTGAAAAGCACCTTTTGCTCACAAACACTGAGCACAGAAGTAGGTTATCTAATTTCAGGGGATTAAGCTCTCTGTATCCTGGGTGCCCGTTGTTTTCTATTGCAAGCAAATTCAAACCTACAAAATGCAGAGCAACCATATTTCCCACACTGTAGGACCACCCCGTGTTACGTCCTAATACAACATAAAGGCAAAAATAATTACAATAAAAAGCTTGGAATTTGGCCACATTATTCTTTCATCTTTTTTCTTCTTTGTTGTTTTCTCTCTCCTTGTAGTCTTGGCTTCTTTCTGGTTTTGTGGAATCTTTGCCCCTTAAATGCCTGTAGTGCAAATGTGCAATACAACCCAAACAGCATCAGCCACATATCTATAATAAACACGAAAATGTCAATGGTCTTCACATTAACTACTCAATCTAGTAAATGGGATTACACATTATATCAATTTTATCAGCTAATTTGTTACTTTCTTTGTCCTGTCTTACTTTTCTGTCATCTTCTATAAAAGAACTTAAATGTTTCTATAAGGGTACCAGAAGTAATACTGTATGTAATACAACAGCCTCATTTGCTGTTGTATGCTGCACAGATGTAGGAATTATTAACAATGAACTGAGACCCACACTGTCATATGATCTAAATGCAAATCCTCAAGGACATTTATTTCCTCCATTTCAGTAGGTAATTGAGCCCCTAAACCACCCACAAAGATTACACTTGTAAAAATAGTTAACCATTTGCTATTTAATATTTATACTGCAAAATATTTATACATCAAAATTTTTTTTGCATCTATGAATATGAAAAATAGTACGATAGTCTACAAGATCGAACTGTTGTATACTGAATCTCCAAATCCAAAATTGTAGTTGCCCATACTAAAATGAAATAAATGAAAACTAGAAACCCACCCGGAAATGAGTAACATTAGCATCAGTCTCAAAATTAATACAAAGGGCAGCCTTTTGAGTGTTCCAACATTAAAGAAGACATCCTTTTCCGTGCCTCAATTTTGTATTGGACACAAGATTCCCAGTATGTGTATCATAGTTGAAAGACAGTAAAAATAAATCTAGCCTAGAGTAGCTTTGCTGCTCTGTGCCTAGCCATGAATGAAAGCAAAGGGAAACAACTGTAGTGTTGCTTTTCCTTTTGAAGACAATCTCCTTTAAAGCTGAAGCAAGGTTAAGCAGTTGCAGAAAACATGCAATATACATTTCTCATGAAAAAACTCTGGAAACTCAGCTATCACATTAAAAGGAGTTGTTGAGTTTTTTAAATACATAAAAAGGTCTTGCAAACAACTTCTGCAGACTGCAAGACAGAATCTTTTGATCCTCAGTAAGAGCCAAACAGATTGCCCAATATTTGCACATCCCGCACATGTGGAGAAATACACAGAATGGGAAGGGTGTGCATCATAAAATCACTACCACACCTATTACCTACTACCCCCAGAGTAACAAACAATTGATGTCCACTATAAACCCACAGCAGAAATTGCTAAAACTAAGATTATATTATACCATAATTAGAGAAAAGTGAGGAGCCAACCAAAAATGAGGATGTATCTCAATAAACACTGGCAAGAAATTAACCTAAAGAAGGCAATTAACTCATCTATATTATAGAATATGTTTCTACTGCCGGGAATCATTTAGCTTGCCATACATACAGCTTCTGAGAAAAGATGGAATGCACTTCATGAAACCAAGGAAAATTCCCTTTCCACTTAAATTTAACATGAACTGAGTCTCACAGAACCATGTGCAAAAGATATACTATTGGGATGGGAAAGGTCAAGGTAGTCCTAGTCCTCAAGTGTGCTTTTAAACCTCAAAATATTGGGGAAAGTACACACTGACTCCAAGAAATCTGTGCCAAGAACCTCATCTTATTTATTTAGCATAGCTTTCCTAATCTAACAATTTACCTCCACGCATTTATGATCTTTATTGTCATTATTAATACAGGTATTAACATAATCCAAAGACTTCAAGTCATCAGGGATTGGTGAAAAAAGCACAGACATTCGGGAACAGAATGAGAGCAGAAAGTCTCTAAATTAACATTCCCAACAATGCAAAAAGTGTAGGCTTTATTTTAGAATTAATACAACCTGAATATGCTTTTGGGTTTTGATTTTTTCTTTTGTTTCCTAAAATAGCTAGTATACACAAGACAACATCCTGATTAACTGATTAACAAATATAGACAGAGAACTCACATTACCGTACTTCTCCGGAAAACTAAGAGTTTCAGTTTAGCAATGTCTACTTCAAGCTTTTATCAGCACTAATTTCAATGAAAAAAATGGTCGTAAAATTCAGAACAGAGGGAAAACAGACCTTAATTAAGCAAAGTGTTATCTCTTTCTATTATAATGAAAGCATAGTTACAGTTATATTTTTACCAAGATTTTCCCCACTTAATGAAGACATTATCCGTGAGTTTTCAAAGTCACTTTACAAAAGAGCATTCAAGAGACATTAAAGTCAGCTTAAACTAGAAAGTCTTTTTGAAGTCAATAAACAATAAAAAGAACAATGAGAAGACAGCCTTTGATCTCTTCTTACTCTAAAGTCTTTAATTTCTGTTTTAATCTACTAGATGCATTAAGTCTTGTTTTCAAATATTTTCCATCTGCAGAGTACGGTAGGCTTGCCTTGATTTTTTTATTCATATATAATCTTACTGTATTATCGTACACTTCTCATTACCAAGGATGGGTGTCATCTGGATGTTTTCCCACCAAAATAAACAGAAAAAAAATTAAAATTATTTTTCATTCTGTTCTCTTTTAAAATTTCTTTAAAAAGAAAGAAAAAATGAAACAGGAAAAAGAAAATAGCATCTTCAGCTTTGAAATTTGTGAGAAGATCAAAGACTATAATGCACATAGATTTTTCAAAGCATAAATTATTAACAACATGGGTGAACACATACTGGTCAATAACATGGTCAAAGAATGGTAAGTGAAGAGCATCTCTCTACAGCCAATTAAGGTTAATCTGACTTTATTGTTTGCAAGAAATTCCAAGTTATTCACTAGATTTTTAATACAGTTGTTAAAAAGCCTTTTTAGCGAAGCTGTGAATTGTGACAAGCTCTTGACCAGGTTCAGCAGCTTGGCAGTTTAACATTTTTTAACGTCTGTTGGTCCTTTTCTTGGCAGCATGGGCCATGGATGTACACAGGAAAATACAAAATTGCAATGAACGAAAGCGTGCAGAAAGTCTAAAGGCAGAGGCAGCCATTAGTTCCCATTATGCCACCAATTTCTTCCAAGTATCTAGTATAACCCCAGCTAGTAAGGGTAAAAACCCCCTCCGTACCTGTTCACCCTTGACGCACGTATAAGCCTGCTGAATTTCTTCTGCATAAATAACCGTATCCCTCCAGTATTTGCACACTTTCAGGAACATGGGATCATCCACAGGGTAAGACAGAAAGGAGAACCCTTTCAGACGGAGATCACTGTAGCAACCTGCCAATTCACTCTTTACTCGTGTCAGAGAATTTCAGAATGAGAGAAAACACAAGATGGCCAGTAGAGTGGAAGCTGGGCTGAGCAGACACAGTAACATGCTGCACAGCCAGTTCTCTACAACAGCACTGCTCTTGTTGTGTGCTTCCACAGATACCTTTCCAGATGTGAGGGACAGCTGAAAGCCGCATCTGCCAGAGAAGCCACTTTCCCCTTCCTCTGCTATGCACAGGTAACCTAGAAACCTGATAACAAATTATTGCCTTAGTTTCTCTTATTTCACAGATCAGCTTTTAACTTAAACACGTAGTGTTTGCAGGATTAAAGGTGAATCCTAGGCCTTTAATGACCCAAATTAAAATGCCACTGCTTTTTTGGTAGCTAATCATCCATTGTGTCTTCAAAATATTTTTTTCACAGTTCTCCCAAATGAAAGCATTCTCCACCTCCATTTGCTGCTGAAGTCGCCAATTTTTGCTGATGATTTTTGTTAAAGAACAGGTCTAGAAGTATTTATTTCACAGAGACCACTGAGTATCTGACAAAGGTGAGATCTTAATTGTTGATTTCTACAGTGGGATATGAATAGGAACACCAAACCGTTGGGCTCTGAATTTTGCTGATACAAGAATTTTATCATTTTTCATAGAATATATTTTATTTTTATTCAAATAAAACTAAATTCTATGGGACAGATCTTCTCTAAGAAAGAAAATAACCATGTAGAAATTTAAGCAATGTCTTTTTCTTACATCAAGTTAAGCAAAAAGACTAAAATTTTCACTTTGCTCATGGCAGATACACTTAATAAAAAGAATCAGATTGAGAGCACTTTGCTACGTTCAAGACTAGCCTTTTATTGATTTGGATGTGCTATGAACCACATTATCTAATCTACAATAAGCCATTTACCAAGTGCAATGATCTATGGGCTAAAAGGCTTAGTTTTTTAGTTCCATTGTAGACTTTTTGATGAAATGGTAGATCAGCAGAGAATAATACTATAATAAGATTGTGAGGGACACAAGTGTCAATATTAGGAAATTAGAAAGTTTGGCTTACTGTTTTAAATCTTCTTGCTGTTCATTTAAAAGCCCAATATCTCTTTTTCTAGACTAATTGCGTCGGTATATTTAACAGAGGTCCCAGATGACATCCCACAGGGTGTCAAATTCACAGGTGTTCAAGGGCTCATCCAACTGAAAATATTTTTATTTTGCAAAACCAAAATCATCCATCTGAGCACATGACAACTATTTGGTGATGCATGTGCTATAATTATATGAGGATACAAGTTATCATGATACTGTCTTCTTGCTATTGCTGTTTGACAGGATCCAAGTTTCATCCGCTGCATAGGAGATTTTGGCAGTTTTCCTTAAAACAGATTTGATGCATTTTGCACCAGAAACTTTTTCTCAACCTATCTGCACAGAGCCTGGAACATGAGGCTGAGACCCCAGTTAGGCTTGTGACTTACACATAAACAAATTTGGACTAATGCTCCCACAATCTCATCTCTGATTGCCTCCCTTCCAATTGTCAGCTCTGACCACTTTTGCACATGGGAATTCTTCAGCTGGAAATGCCACAGAAATCTCAGGATGATTCTTTTATTTACTATTCTACGTTCATCTAGGAAAGAACCACACATATGAGATTTGCTTCCTTAATTTTCAATGTTGCTTTTTGATTGAAATAGGTAACACAACTTCCTGGCAATGTATACCATAACTTCCTTTTCAAATTATCAAGCAATTCATGCAAAGATAACTTCTTCCTAAAAATGGTTGCTTTTGGCTAACTTGGACTCAGAGGTTTGTGAAAAACGTAACAGCGCAAAACAGATTTGCAACACCATAGGCACCATCAAAATAACATCTCATGTTAGCAAAGACAAACAAAATAAAAATTCAGTGGCCTTCAGTAGACAGAAATAAAATCCACTATTTAGTGCTAATTAAGTGAAAATCAAAGCATAGTTATGAGAATATTTTATGTATAGTTCTATGGCAAATTTTACTGCATCATTTCTGAGTAAGACTGACAGGTTACATGCCGAAGTAAATGTACTGAAGACATTAATGTCACTTTAAAGCAACTCAAGTTTTGATGTTCTTATATTTTTGTTGTACTGTGACTATTAGGATGCATTGCTTCATTTTTTGAAAATGAAAAAAGGAAGCGTAACTAGTTCAGACTACCATGTAACTTTACAACTGACACTAACTATAATATACGCCAGTTTGTATTAAGATGTTATTGCACCTTTCTAGTTCTAATCGCCAATTATGACTCTATTAGTCCTACTTGGCAGTTCATCTGCTCCTGCATCAGCTAAGGGGGACTTGGAGACGGACCTCTGATCTTCACGTTTCCGCTTCAGTGAGTGCTCAGCACAGCGGCTGTCATCTTGAGACATTGAGGAGGTAAGGCATTGCCTTTTCTAAGATAACTACACCTGACCTTACAACAATTTACTAAGGAAATACCTGCCTAATGGCAGTGTGAGTGCAGTTTCTTTTACACTCACAACGGCACTGCAAATTAGAGACAACAGGATAAATCTATGACCAGCTCACTAGACACTTCATTAAATCACTGTTCCCTTGCCTTGTAGAGCACTAATAGAATCACAGCCCTCGTTAGCTACTGAATAAAAGATCAATCACATTCTTTGAGAGCTCTTGCTACCAGCTTCCAGAGGAAACAAGGAAAAAAAAGGCATATTTAGGATCATCAGTAAGATTCTGAATGGCCTCACTGCAAGTTGGTTAAATTACCTTTTCCACGACTGACTCCGACTGTAATACTCTGAGGAACTTGTTAAGTCTGCTTTCAAAAGCTGCTATCTAATATATGACTACCAGGCCCTGGTCAAAAGTTCATAATGTGCATATGTAAAAAGGTACTAAATTGCCTGAGGGCTAAAACCAGAGGAGTTTAATTGCAGCAAAATGCTGAAAATGGTCTGTTGAGGGTCTTTCTATTGGGATACTGCTGGCACTAGCTGATTGAAGTACCGCACATAAAAGCCTTACAACAATATTTCCTTAAATGCAGCTGAAACTGCTAGCACTTGCTAGTGCATATACGGTGTGCCAAGAGGAAAAAAAAATAAAAAACCCCTTCTCTTAAACAAACAAAGATTTAAGGATTGATATAATTCATAATTCAAAAGTGTGTGGATAAAAGGAAGAATTAAACAACAGTGAATATCTGTCAGTGTAAGTC
Organism: Dromas ardeola; assembly: GCA_013398915.1. Lineage (NCBI taxonomy): Eukaryota > Metazoa > Chordata > Aves > Charadriiformes > Dromadidae > Dromas > Dromas ardeola. Next base: position 539,711 of record VYZM01020754.1, on the reverse strand, counting down.
ATGTTATAGACTCCACATGTTGTTAAGGTGGGAAATGTAAGTACATATGTAAACATATTTAATTGGCACCCATTAAGATTCACTGCAATGAAAGCTGGAAAACAGCATCCGTCAATCTATTCAGGACCACACTTGGAAATTTTGGAAACAGTCACCTATGAGACTGAAGGTTCCTACACTTAGCCTGAAATCCAAGGACTTGTTTGTAGCACTTTGAGAATCATGCCTCTAGTTGTTTACATGACAAAGAAAAAAAAGGACAGGAAGGAAAAAGAAAACATTTTTCTCTGACAACATTCAAAATACACTTTTTCTATTGAAAAAGAACATCCCAACAATATAAATTTAGGAAAAATAGTCATCATCTGAAAACTAGGAAGAAACAGAAAATTCTTCACTTCTATTACATTTGATTATCTCAAATAAAAGTATTTTTTAACCACACAGAAACTGTGAACATTTTAAATCTTCGTGCAGTGAACACAAGCAGAATATCTTTCCTTCTGTGTGGGCGTTTATGCACATGTTGCCTGAGAATTTGGATTTTGACCATAAACAGTCATCTGAAAAAAAGTAACAAGCAACCGTCTTCAAATTTTGCTCTTTTTGTAGATAACTCTGTGATTTACTCCTCAATATATTTTTTTTTTATTATCTTGGCCATAACATTATAGTTACAAGTATTTAAAATGGCTATGGGGAAACATTTCTCTTAACTTTTTTTTAAATTTTATTTTTACCTTTTGAAAACCACAGTCACATGGAATATTATCCAACATGCTGTAGATACTAATTTGAAATTTTACATTAAACTTCATTGCTTCTCTGCCGGTTTTTCTTTAGCTCAAGCAGGGTCTGATGTGGAAGGCAAGGCATGTACTGTGCAGGAAATGACATTAGGTCAGTGTAACAGTCTCTTCATAGAGATTGCAGGAGGAATTTTCCACACGCAATTATTTTTTCACAGTCATATGTCTGTTGGAGGCTATGCCACAAACTGTAATAACGAATGAATCCAAGTTAAAGCCTTCCTGAAAGGAGAACACGACTCTGCTCTGAGACTGAGGTCTGAGAAGGTACAGAAAAAAATACAAATGTAGGTGATAGGGGAAAAGTCATCAATGTTCAGCACCAGCTGTAAGATTTTGAAAGGCAAAATTCACCTATGTATGGATGATCTGTTGCCACTACTTTCCAGATTGACAAGGCAAAAATATTATCTACAGCACATATTTTTTTCATCTACAGCATGTGTTGTCTTTGGCCATGTCATAGCTGAGAAAATTATCTACAGCTTTGCATAAAGGTTTTAGTTTAAATACCCATAAAAGGTTTTAAAATACCTCATCTAATATTCTGAAAGACAAGGAAAAGGCTAGACAATTTTTTTTTTGTACTTGAATTAATATAATATAGTAGATAAAAGAGCCTTTAGCCAACTGTTACCTGGTAAAGTGGGAAGGGAGCACAGTATTGATAGCACTGACTTTGCCATTTTCAGACGGTATCAGTTAACATACAGCAAAATAACAGTCTCCGAAAGAAACCATAGACGAGGTAACAGGAATATGGTCAAAAGCATGAGAATCAGCACAGAGTTCAAATCAGCTTTGAAAAGTCCAGATATTAATATTCTGCAGTAGCTTTACAGACTGTCTCCATGGGAAGACTGTATCACCTCTGTCTTCTGATACAGCAGTTATCAACCAAGTCTCGTTTTACAACATAAGAAATACCCTGGCCACTAGAAAGTCTCAAAAGTCAATTTATCTTAGTGGATAACAAAGAAAATTGGTAATTCATTTGCCTCACCTCAACGGATCAATTCAGAGAAGTTTGAAAAAGCATGGTTGTAACAGACAGCATTTACCGTAACAAATAAACTTTATGGGAATGACAAACCAACAGTGACTGACAACAAATGAAGAATATGGAAGAAGCTTTCATTTGTTTACTCTTGACATTCAGTGCTGACACTTACGCAGTTAGGAAGTAATTCAACGTAGTTTAAAATATATGATTGGGAAGAATTCACCAAAATCTCCCAAAACAGAGAGGGACAACAGACTACAAATATTTCAGTAGACATAATGTTTAAAAGAAATAAACCAACTTCATTCCAGGTCTCTAAGCCTCTGTTTTGGGTCTGGAAAACCCTTTCTTTCCAGCTTGTGAGCACTAGAATGTAATTAATGGATTTATCTGCCAGCAGAAGGGAACAGGGAACGGAAGCAGAAGACCTAAGTTTTTTTCTGCTGATAATAGTGAACAGGAATGACCACGTAATTTGGCCCAGCCACATTTCATTACCAATTATAAACGTTATTTTAGGGGAACAGATTAGCAATTAGAGGGCATTTACAGGAATCTTTGCTGTGGACAGTGACAAAGTTTTCTGATGAGTCTTCTGTCCCTTCCTAACAGCAGAAAAAGCATTGAGCTGTGTGTTCAGCTTTGCAGGCCTTGAGTATACATGCACAGTATTTGATTTTTCAAGACAAGCAATGGTCTGGATTGCGTTCTGAAGAGCGTAATTGGCCTTAGCTGAAGGCCATTTAAAATGCCACGATACTGTCTATCGAATAAGCATACATGTAATGCAATAATTTCATCTTGTCACCAAAAATAAGGTCAGATATTGTTTCGATAAAAAGACATTTTATATGAAAACATTTCCTTTAGAAACATAAATCCAAAAGGAGACAAAAAATATTATATCACAAGTGGAACTTTGTTGATACTTTCTGCTATAATTCCTTTAAAAGCTGGAAATTCACATACATTTCTCATCAAAGGAATGGAAGAAGTCAACCCATATTTTTTCCTCACAAAGTCACCACTTTTGGTGCAAAAGCTGAGAGAGAAGCTCACTTTATACACGCTAGTTCAGCAAATGGAATGAGTGTAGCTCTAAGACAAGTCAGCTCAGGCTAATACCTTGTTTCTTGGCAGAACTAGTTAACTCATTTCCAGTTTACTCATATCTTGACAAAAAACCACAATAAATGCGTTTCCCAGAAAACCTTTATTTTACTGTCATTAATTACACAGAAAATAATGAATTTTTACATCTATGCTATCAGTTTAGTAGCAGAATTGTAACATGTGTGCCTAGTCCACAAGAGGAAATATGGAAGGACTTTTCAGATACCCAGCCACTCCTAGACCTTGCCTACCTGCTCAAGCGCGCTGATATTCGGGGCCTTTGCCTAGGGGAACTGCAATGGAGAAGTTCCTTTCCTCCACAGGCACAGCACTGCTCTGCCATGGAAAGCCGTCTCTTCAGTACTGGTGCAGGGAGCACCAGAACACCCAGTATCCCTCTGCAGATTGCTCCTCTGCTCTGTAATTAACAGCATTAGAACAGCAGCACTATTTGGGATGGGATGAACTATGCAACATGAGCAGACAATCTGATTCTAAATGACACTGGTTACAAAGTCATTATCATAAAAAATTGCCAAGACGGTTGTTTTTTCTGAAGTGCTAAATTAGTTCTCTTGTACTGGGAGAATTCATCATAATGTAAGTTTGACATTTCAGGACAACATTTTAATAGTAATACTGTTCAGTGGAAAGAAATAGTGTTTCCAATTTTCTAGCGAAATGAAAAAACCCTGATTACATTCATTACTAGATTACAGTGACAGACAAGGTAACCCTAAGAAAAGTAACTAAATTCAAGAGTGTTGAATTTAAGTGAAAACTTTAATCCTTGTATTTTCAAGTATTCTTATGCTCTAGCTTGTAAACTTGAAATGCTCTTCAATGTTTTTTGCATAATGGTGGGTATAGCATTCAAACAGAAGTCAGTAACAATGTGCCAGTTCAGCACAAGAATTCTCAAATCTGTTCCTTTTATATAAAGTTTGGTACTCAACACTTGAGTAAATACCTTCATAACCAGTTAGGCGTCTCACCAGCTATCTGTATACACACAGTCATCAATAAGAAACAAAAGAAACTAGCAATGGTGTGATCAAACTTTAAAAATAAGCTCACAGTAAGTTTCTGCTGTAAGAGATGGAAATCCACGGCACTAGCAAATCAATCCTGCATATTTGGGACAAGTGGATCTTGTTTTTTAAGACAAACAATCTCTCTATGTCTCAAAAATTACTTTACTTTTACATAAGATGCATCATCCAACGTTGCTCTTTATCTCATTTCAATGTGATGCTTTTCCAATTAATAGAATTCCTCAAATACCTTCTATAGATTTTTTTGGCATGCACAGAAGACTGTGCTATATCCATAGTGGTATTTAATAACTGCAAAAACATGTTGTCACTAAAATAATGGATGGAATTTGACTATGATGTTTATATTTACTGTCATCCTTCTTACCAAAAAAGGATTGATGCTACTATTCTAACAACTTCCTAGAAACAGGAAAATAAAGAGACTGGAAAATCCAAATGACTCAAGCATTCTAAGTCTCAAAGGAAACTAAGTAAATTCAGAAATTCTCTGATTACAAATCCTTGTACAGATTATTGCAAAACTAATAAGCACTGCATCATTCGCTGTGCATTTTTACACTGAACTAAGCACGATAAATTCAGTATTATGTTCACTTTGCCCCCTGAAGAGAATGAGTACATTCTGGCACTTTATCAGAAGTAAATCATACAAACTCAGGCCATATAGCACATAACAAAACATGGAACCATTTTAATATTTCAACTGGCAACTGGTTCCAAGCAAGTCCGTTCTTTGCCAAATTTTCCTCCTCTATTCTTAAATATAATTCTTGAATCCTATAAACATTTAAAACAAATCTTCAAGACATTCCCTTCAAGGTATTTAACACACAGTCACACATTTGGGTTTTCTTCCTTTTTTGAGAAAGGTGAGAAACCACAGACCAAAGGACTAAGACAGTAGGTTAAGAAGAGGAGAGGCAGAGAGTCACATCATCTCACACTGATACCGGCAGTAAACCTACATAAAATTAAGGACAACTTTTTGGTTTCATTACTTTTTCTGGAACATATATTCCTTCTTTCTTCCCTTTCTTTAGAAACACATAGACTCTTACCTAGAAAGAAGGCACAGGAACAGTAAAAAAAGGACGACTACAGTAGAAAGAAGTTCAGAATTTGAACTGTATCTAACTCTAGCTTTCCCAATAACTCTCAGAGAGTGATATACAATGGAAGCTACTGAACTACAAAATACAAGTGAATATCCAGTGGAAAAACTAAACACACTCCCTAAGACAGTCTCCATCAACCACAAACCTATTTCCCTCTACGTGGGAATCCAGCCAATGCTCCAAGCTGGCCAAGGAACAGCCTGCAGTTTGAGTCTTGCCTTTAGATAAAACGAAAATTACCACACATATCTGTAACACCAAAAAAAAAACCCCAAAACCAACAAACCCAACCCTGTAAATTTCCTCACATTTTCCTCAGGAGAAAAAAAAAAGATACCCACATATACAGTAAACTTTGGAATAAAGAACCAACAAGACCTAGAAACACTGTTAGTATCACAGTAGGATACCTCCCAAAAGCCTAGAAATATGAATTTTCTACACACACATGTACGTTTTCAATAGCTTTCCTGGAAGGAAGTTTTTAGGAATGTTAATTCAGTTACGCAGTTATCATGTCCAGGGAATGCCAGCATGATGATGAATGGCATGTCACATGCAAAAAACAGACAGATGAATCACTTTTTCAGGAAAACAGGCTCTTACTGTGTTTACGCATCCAGGAATATTAAATATATTAAAAAGCCAAGTGTATTTTTCATTTTTATATAGATAGATAGGTAGGTACATACACACACACACATATATGCAAAAATAGTGAGAATACTGAAAAAACATTATGTAGTACTCTGTGTTTGATATGCTGTATTATTTTTGGACCTTGCAAATACACTTTTTTAATGACTTTGCTCTATAAGAAGGGACTTTCTAGCTCAGATTACTTGGACACTCTTACTGTTTACTCTTCCATCTTTTTTTGTAAAGTCAGAAGAGATTTCCCTGAGAACTTCAAATAAATAAGATATCCAGCTGCACAAACACTATACATTCTGTTAGATTACTTTGGCGTCCTAAGGAATATTTGACTTTCTGTGAATGTAAATGATTAAAGAGAATCCATCATATGAAACTGATTGGTGAACTGTTTAAAGTGGTATGGCACCTCTTCAAAGATGATATAGAGAGAAATGAAAAGACCATGTTATGATAAAGCATCTCAGATATCCAAGGAGTTCTAGGAAAACTTTAATGTAACTAAGCACTGCATCGCCCAATTAAGAAATAGTATTTAAATGGCAGTTCCATAAAATAGGATCTACACTGCATTCTTTTCTAAACAATTTGGTATTTCGTCTATTCTAAGTACGGCCAATAAAAGCTGGGGGTTTCCTGAACATCTGTCCATTCATAAATAGCAACTTAAAAAAAAATGTAAGGAAAGATAAACAACGTTCTAGAATCCACAAAATTTATACTGCTCTGTGAGTTATGCTCATGAAATGACACAGGCTAACAATGTTCAATTACGTAATTACATTATTTTTACCATTCACCCCCAGCCCTATCATTAAGGTCTTCTCACAGCTTCTGAAATTTGGCAGACAGCAACAGTTTTAAGTGGAACCCAGATTTGCCATCTTACATCTTAACCCACATGGGATTTGTTTTTTGCATTTCATATAACTCATAGCACCATAATTTCAATAGATGAAAATATCTGGTTCAATTGAAGTGCCTTGTATAACTTGTGTTTGGCTGTGCTTAATTTACTTGCTAGCTGTACAGCATAGTAGCTATGTCTGTCCAAAAAGTTAAAAATCATTAATTAAAAAGAATTTTTAGGGACTACTTTTTTATAAAAAAAAATGAGTAGAAACTCACACTGCTAGCTAAACACTCCAGTTTTATCACGGTGAATATTTGAGACTATCTTTCTAGAATGCTGGCAACAGATCATTGGATCATTATAAATGAACTACAGCGCATTGACTCTGCTTTTGATTATAGTTATCTCATTCATAAAAATGTTATCTCTATTACTCTCTTGTTATTAAAGAAAATGAATAATCTTGTGATTTATGTGCGAGCTGGTAACTAAGGAGGTCTGGATCCTACTGCGTTATTTACAACAAACTGTCTAAGTGACCTTGCTCAGGCAAACGAATGAGAACCTGTGGGGTCACAGGCAGGGTTGAGTCGCCTCATCTGCAGTAACTGTAACCGGAGGACTCTGGGTGCAGGGACAGGCAGGGGAGGGCTCTGCAACAAAGTAAAAGGCAATGGTGGACTTTGGGGCACACTTGCATTTGGTTCTCAGCCACGCACCGTAATTTCAGCCAGCAGTTTTCACTGCTAGCTAGGCTACAAAGGCATCAAAGATTAAACCCTTATTAGGCAAAAAGTACAGAATTATTTCTACGAAAATCCCTTTTGTTTACCAGACCTTCTTAAAATTATTACTATAACAATATACTAGCATAATCTGAAGACTGTTTAAGAGTGGACGAAGGAAGACCAGTAGCAAAGATGAGAATTACTACTTTAGTTCGGACATACGTTAAGAAGACCTAGGCTGGCACATACCATAAAACTGGTTTAGACTATAGCTGCCGTTTTCCTAAGTTAACAGCCACATGTTTGCATCAGCACCGAATAAATGCATGAAAAAAGTGGAGGCAATTAGTTTCAGTTTTTAAAATGATCTTCAAGATACGTAAATTCACTTGCCTGTTTATACAGGAAATCACTAAATTTCAATGGAGATTATTCCCAGCAAAAGTTACTGTTGCTAGCTAAGGATAGAAAAAGAATATGAACATACACATTTACTTTTTGGTCTATACAACTCAAGTATGTAATACAATCAGAAAAGTTCCTCACTGTGTATTTTCTCTTACATTTTCTTTCCCAATCTATTATTTTTAACAAAGCTATATGATGTTTTGCGGTTTTCTTAGCAACTCTTGTCCAAAAATAACAGATCTATGTAAACTACACAAGAAATTTTTTTGTGTGTGTGGCCACAACTCAGAGCATCGCAAACCTGTCCATAACCAGAGTTTTAACATTATATCTATGTGGCAAAGTAGCATACACCCACTTTTGACAGAGAACATATTTCTAATCAGTCAGGAGAAGGAAGGGAGGCCAAGAGGTTGTACATATAAATCCAGAATATTATCTAGTGCTGCTATTAGCTATTTTATTCCCTGACAAAACAGAATAAAAACATGAAAATAATTTTTCACACAGCACTGTGAAAATACAGGCTCCCATATGGAGAACACATTTTTTTCCACAAACTTTAAATTTTCATCCTACTTCCACATCTCTTCGTAGTATTTGACATAGAAAAAAAGAATACCTGTACAGCAATATGCAAAATAAACGCAAACGCAAAAATAAAAAAACCCTCAGAAACTCATACTTCCAAGCATTTTGAAAGTACTGAATTTCACTACCTAAGCACCTAAAAAAAAATATCTTTTTTTACAGTCTCTTCAAACTCAGTTTTAAATTTGAGTCATCTTTGCCCATGGAAAATCAATACCTTACTTGTTTTCAGTTATTGCAGTAGCTAATCATTTTTTTCAGCAAATAAAACAAACGATGATGTTTCAGTACAAGAAAGATCTCAAGAACACTACCACAAGGATGAGGCAAATTCCTAATCAGTATAGTAATGACATAAAAACCCAAAGGTAAGGGGACAAAAAAAAGGCTAAATATCCCCTGTTTAGCTGTTTCTGTCAGACTGCAACATCTTGCCTGTCACCCAAGCACCTCAACACTCGTAATACAACAGAAATTTCCTTCCTTACGGATTCTCAAATACATTCTGAGCAGATCAATGCTGCATAACACCTCAGAGAGACCATGGCACTTCAGCTGCCGTTTAGCTCTGCAAGTGATGGTGAGTAAAAGAGAAGGAATAAGAATAAGGAAAAAACAGGAACTTAAAATCTTCTTTGGAGGACAGCAAAAGAACACAAGAAAAAAAGCAGAGTGAAGGAAAATCTGGGACTTTTGGACAAGAAAGAAATTATGGATGCATCATACCAGAGTGCAAAAATAAACAGGATTTACTTTTAAAACTTTTTCTTAAGCACTCATTATTTTATTTGTAATGCAGCTTATACCCACAAATCCGACATCCCCCCGTTACTCAATAAGGAGGTCTGTTTCTAGACAGTGTAACAATCTGAATCAAGAAATGAAAATAACTGAATGCAAAACTGACTTTCTGCAAGTTTCGAAAGAGATATTCTGTTCTGTGCTGTTAAGTACCTATGAGGCCAACCTTTTTCAGATTTCAGGCGGGAGACAATAAGGTATCAACCAGGGCTGGATGTGAGGTTGCACAGAAGATTAGCATTTGTGGGCAATTCAGACCCGTATGCAGACATTCCACAAGGTGTATATATAGCTTTCTATTCCAAGAAGGCTTTTTGAGGCTAAAAAATAGGGAAATAGGCTTTTTAATTTCAAATTCTAATTTAATTACATGTAATATAAAACATTATAGACCAAATGTTTCCCTGCCTTGCAGCCCATATATTTGGCAGGGTATTCTGAAATTCTGCAAGGATCTAGGGGGAGAGAAAGAAATTCCTTACTTCCTCCACAAAACTACAGGACATAACAAAGCTGTTCCACAAACAGCTACGGGGGTATGTTGGACACAGCAAATTCCATGGCCGCCGCTCCCTCCGAGCACCACTCTACACACTGTTACCCTGAGCTGTTCTGTTTGGCACATGGACAGGTTTTCATAAAGACTTTCCATTCCTGTGGTGTGGATTATGGGGGACGGATTTAATTTGCCCTCATATTTCATGCTACGTTTATTTTAGCAGGAAGTTAAAATATGTATCAATTAAATGTAAGTTTGATAATAAACTAGCTTATATTACATTTTATTACTAGATAGGACACAGAAATTCTAAGCGCGTAGAATTTTTGCACCATCCTTCCAAAATGATTAACAACTACTTTAGAGGCATTTCTCTATCATCCTATTACAACCAATGAAAATATTCTTCTAAAAGGAAAGCCTTCTTTCCTTTTACCCAGTTCAGTGAATTTTAAATATCAGTATTCTCCAAGGAAGCGTATGCTATCAGGGTTCAACAAAATAACTATCCTTCCATGTTACCAGAGGTAAAGTCCACAAACCTGTGTATTAAAAAAAAGAGCTGTTGCTTAGCATCACTTAACATTTACACTTCAGGCATTAATCCATGAAACAGGAGAATTGCATATGTGATTTAGACACTTTCTGCAACAACTGCTAATATGCAGTAGATAGTTAGTTCCCTTTCACTCTCCCTTCCTCTTTCACTTCCTGCCCAAAACTCAATTTGAGAAAAGAAACTGCCATTTTGATCAAATCTAAACTGCCAGGCTCTTTTAAAAAAAAACTGCCTGTTGCTTTTCAAGAAACCCCAGTGCATTTTCAGGAATGTCTTCGGGAGGAAATAGAGGCCAAATTCTACTCTGAAACATGCAGATACCCACCCTGCCCATGACTGCTCTTGGAGCTGAACATGCACAGCTGAGGGTAGAATTTGGCCAGAACTGTGAATTCAGTAATGGAAGCCAACATCAACTCAACACAGCCCACACAGATCTTTGGACAGCAAAAAATGTTTACTTAGGGAGGGAATACTATCCCCAGCTCTAAGGGTTATTCCAACTTCTTTAGCAAAGAACACGGGAGAAAGAGAAGAGATGATGAGACTGCAGGGCCTCTTTTGGGCTTCTATCAAAAGCAAACAGATGTGATCATTAGGTAGAAGCAAGTCACTCCTACAGATGCAGATTCATTTCTTGCCAGAATAGCATTTCTGAGTTTATGTTAGGTGTGAGTGCAAATCATCACATGAAATTTAAACGTAGACACTTCCAACATATGGCAAAAGTAAACCCAGTGAAGCAGTTGTAGGCACAGGGGTTTCCTCCTGCCCGTATGAACATTGTAATACATGCCAACTGCCCAAAACATGCCCGGGATAATATCAGACTGACAAGAATTCATTGTTTTATTTAAAACTAAGACATGCAGAAGGACTTTGGAGCCCTTAAAAATATTCCTCATAATTCTCAATAGCAAACACTTTGAACACAAAATCCAGTTCTGAAAAGCTACTGTCTTTGGGGGCGGAGGGAGAAATCAAAGAGCGGTTCAAGTATCGGTCTCTTACATAGCGAAAAATTAAAGGCAGAATGGTCTTACTGCAGCTAACTGGCTATTTAAAGGTGACAGGTTGAGCTCTTCTAGTTGTAATTTATATCTCAGCAAAAGAACCAATGTTTTATTCCCAACCATTAAAAGGGGGTAACACATCTGCTAAAACTCTAGCACAATGGCTGGCTTTGCACTGCAACAGGAAATGTAACCCAATAGTCTCAGAACTTCTACAAACCCTAGCCATTTCTTAATGTAAAAGGATTTGAAAATTCAGTTCACTGAAACATCTGTTAAGCTCTTGCTACTTTAACACATGATATTCTTTCTGCTCTGTTACCTGCCAACAAAAATATTTAGTTCTGTGTAAGACTATCACCAGTGTGTGATAATGGCACTCTGCTTCTAATTTCATATGCCATTGTACACTCACAAAATCACATGGGGGTGACACTAGATAACATACTCAGTGTAAGCTCAAAACTTAACAATAAATGTATTTTATTTGAATCGTGTATGTAAGTAGTAACAAATCAGATGGGTTTGGAATGACTAGCATTAATTTAAAACAAAAGAAGCAACTTAGTCAAACTGTTCTTGAGCCAACTTTCAAGAAGAGAGAGAAAGAGAGAGATAGAGAAAGAGAGAGAAGGAGAAAAAGGGACTGAAAGCACAAAAGAGAGAGGTAAAACGAAAAAAAAAGAAGTCGAAAAAAAGCCCAAGGAAGCAAACCCCTAAAGCCTTAGATCAAACCAGCTAAGCATATGCGTGGTCTATGCAGTTACTTTCAGAGCTTCTCTTCCAATCTGTTATTTACAGTGGCCACTTGTTTCAATTTACATTTAATTATACTATAAGCTTCTCCAATTTACTGAGTAACTATATAGTGGTAAGTAAAAAAAGGGGCCCTTTGAACATTAGTAGAGTTACAGTTACTACAATAATAACATGGAAATTTATTTCCAACTATTGCTTTCTAAAAAGAAAATACTTGCTCTCCATTTCTATCTAGCAAATCCTTGTAGATTTTAGATCTTGAAAAAAGGTGGGTGGGAAGAAATAAATAGTCTTTCAGGTTCCAGTTTTCTACTTAACAAAAGTACTTCCTGTAGACCTATAACCATCAGCAATTTAAATATTATGTTATGCTTCAAAAGCTGACCAGACCACTCTCTGTGATGCAACAGAAGACTTCACTATAAAGAGCACAAACATACCATAGTTTTTATGCTGTAGTCTCTCATAAAACAGGTTTGGAAAATGTGAAGTTGCATTTCTTCTTGCAGTAAGGTATGACCATTTACAGAAGCAAATAAAATTATGCCTCCAAAAGCCTCACACTTGAAAGACAGACAAACCCTACCTAAGTATGTTTGTTCTTTTAGGAAAACCAGATTCTAAGTGATCTGCAAACCTTTTCTTTAAGCAGAAACTTAAAATACCCTGACTTCATAAAGTGTTCTAATTACTGAAATTAAGTCACCATAGTTGCAGCAAATAACAGCAAACAGGTAAATAAGAGTGTGATATTAGAATACTGTTTCTCAGTGCTTCAGGGAATCAGCTAAAACTGAATAGCTACCAGCGGTGTTTCCTAAGCTAAGTTCCGTCATGATGAATATTCCAAGTGCCACGTGCAAGAGGCTGCATGACCTCTCCCAAAAATGATGATTCACAGTATGCAATAGCATGGATTTCTGAAGAAAATACAACATCTTCATCAACCAAACTGGAGCTATTCAACATTCAAGAGGTGAACAACTACATTAAAAAAATATATTTCAGATAACAATGTATATTTCTTCATTGTTGGAAACAAAATAATTCCTAAACTGTTATGATTTCTAGTAAGTAAACTTTAAATAGGTTTTTTTGTAAGTATCACAGAAAATTATGACAACTAAGTCAAAAGCGTGAAGACTAATTTCTCAGCAGCAACTTGCAGCCAGGACAGAACGTTAAGAATTATATTAGGGAAACATGAAGTTTTGGAAACTTCAAAGTTTGCAAAAGAGCTCAAACTCTGAGTGTTTTTCTGAGCTATCCACCACTCTCAGAACATCTAGTAAGTCTATCTTTTTAAAATAGAAATTACAGATGTAATTATTTCTTAATAATGCTTTTTACTACAATAATATGAAAAGGCCCCAGTTAGAATCAAGAATGTGCAGCTGCAGTCTGTGTGTGTGTGAATAGCTACGTGCATATAAGTGCATGCATCTCTACAGACTCCAGGAGCCTCCACAGTTCCAAATGTAGCAAACAGCTTCAGAGTGTCTCCAGAAGGATTAGGCTCTCCACGTATCACATTGCTGCAGCAGCTAAAGCTGCTGCATCAGAGATCAAAACTGGTCCGGGCGTATCTGCATGGCACCTTGCCTGCACTGATAAACCTTACCTCTCTCCACACAACCTTGACACGGATCTCTCAATTCCGGTTGTGGACCCAGCTCAGCTGCGCCTACTTTAAATGCTGCTGCATCACACTGCATTGTGCAATGCAGACATCCTTACACAACACAGGAAGGAACAGTTCCAAACCTGGGACTGCAGCTTTAAGCTTTAAGATAGGCACCCAGTATTCTGACCAAAACACTCATCTAGACTCTGGGGTGAGCTGCCACAAATACTGAGAGGAAGCCCACAGAAAGATGCTCAACAAAGTCTATTCCAGGTTGGTGACAGCACAATCCCTAAAAAAGGAGAGGCAGCGATCATTTGCTCCCTATAAATCTTAAAATAGAAAAAATCTTACACTGATGATGTTGAGAATTTCAACTCAGCTTATCTGTATACCCACGAAGGGGCACTTTTCTAGTTTTACTGGCAATCAAAACATCGGTAAGGTTCAGGGGAACATAACAATTCATATCAGAATATGAGTTATAAAACTGATGCTCACCCTCAACCCATACCCTCCATCATAACATTCAAATAACCTCAGTGAAATACATACAAACACGAAGGACTTAGTGAAGTGATTTGGCTTGGACTAGAGTGCACTGCTATTCAGTGCTGATATTTTTTTGTACTATATTTTGTATTCCCTTTTATGTACCACCCATAAATAAAGAGATCCTATTAAAAAAATTTATCAATTGTTTTAAAGAATTCAAAATGAACGTCAGTGTTTTATTTTGTTCCTTAGAGGATGAGATTATCTGAGCAACAAACACAAAAGGTTCCTTTGTGAAAATATGTCAGAGCAAATAACGCTAACAATTCATAAAAGTTCCACAGACTGGATCCTTTTCATGGGACATTGATAACATTCACTTATCCATTCTCAGGAGAACTTCAAGAATTTCTTTTACAAACTATCCCTAACACTGCAGAGACATGGTTTTAAAGGTCCTGCTCAAAAAACATGCTGTTGAAAGATATTATTACTTGTTCCAAGGTGCCAGAATGCTCACTTACCTATCTCATGGACATAAATAGGTTTTGCATATGTACAGGCTGCAAACTGCAGGCAGAGGTTAGAGGTGCGAACACTGTCCTGACCGACACGTTGTCAGTGCACCACACTACAGTGTTTGTATTTTTGCTCCACGGGTTTTACTGAAGATCCAGCATTGTTCATTTTCGGACACGTGAGCTGAGTTTTAAACACTACAAGATGTGTTTTCCACTTACATTAGCCCAGTATAAATTAGGATTAATTTTATTATCTTAATGATAATTAAACGTACAACAAACGGGTTTTTTGCAGCTATCCGTACAAGTTCTGCCACCAATTTGCTCAGCTACTATAGGTTATGCAGTAGATTAAGCTACTTAAGGATGGATCCTTCTGCCTCCACAATTCCTTCTCTGCTCTTTTTCAAATAAAACCAGTTAATTTGGTCTGTATCACCAGCTCAGGGAGACAGTAAGTTACATTACACTACAACCACTCTTGTCAGTTGTGAAGCCTTCTGTAAAAGGGGCCTGGTTTGGGCATTAACAAATTGCCATGGCTAGATGAGTTCTGCAGGGGTATGAATGTTTTAATTTCCCTGATTCATAGCTGCAAACATTCAAGGGAAACTCCCTCTCCCTACTCCATTTTTGGGAATACCCTTCTTCGTCAGTGAATAGGGATGAGAAACAGTCAATAAGGTTAAAGGAAGCCAGTTCGCAATAAGTAAAAGTCATCCTCTGCCTAAAAAGGACTTTGGACTCCTTATAAATAACCTGGGTCAGAGGTTCAAGGGATAAGAGTAACCCCTCCAAACGCTGGAGACACTGCAAATTCTTACATAATGAAGTCTCATAATGTTGGCTATGAGAGAACTTCGCAGCCTTTCATTATGTCATGGTCCTAGACCAAAGTCCAATGGAGACAAAGGGAAAACACCCATTGCCTTCAGTGCTTTGTAAGAATCGAGAAAAATTGTTGGGTTGTTGCTTTTTTTAAATATGAATGAAGGTGCTTTTACCACTGAAAGCACTTTCCCTCAGCCATTAATAATGTCTAGTATCTTTTCTAACTAGGGCATCTGTTTACATAAAAAATGCAGTCAAGCATATTCCACTTAAAAACCAAAGCAATTTTTTTGATGTTTTACGTATCCTGAGCACAGAAATAACTCTAAACTATCCTACACCTAAGATGTACAACTACCTAAACCACAGTGAAAATCGTATCTTCAAACAAGGAAGTCACGCACTCCATCTAACAAGGTACCTTTACTGAAGACTGACAAAGTTAATCTAAAATAGTTGAAGAATCCTCTTCTAGAGCGCTATCTTGGCATGATGTTTGTCATTAAAATCAGGGTCGTAGTTACAAAAGGCAATAGGTCAAAGCAGATACATACATCTGGACTTTTATAACTTTACTCCCCTGATTTGAAAAATGAAGATGTGTGAAATAGTGTAAGTCGTTCACTTACCATGGATTTGGTGAAAGGTCGAGCCAAGGTAAACAGCAGGGTATACACCCACCAGTTACGATGAATGGAGGAGTACATCATATTTCCAGGATGGACTGAATTAGATGTCACCCCATGGGGAGAAAGGCGTCGGTTCAGCTCGTTGGAGAACAATATATTGCAAAGCTTGGAACGATTGTAGGCCAACATAGCCCAATACTCCTTCTTAGATGGAGAAAGCAGGCTGAAATTGAGTTTTCCAGAAGAGTCTTTAATTTCTGTAAATCTAAAAAACAGTAAATATGCTTTAGATACCCCAGAGTTAATTTCGCTCTCTTTAAGAACGACATAAAATGTAGACAACAGAGTAGAACTTGGCCAGAACCAACATAAAACAACGGCTTATTTAGCAGTTGAAAGCATCTACTGGAAACTGCCTGAGATCCAAGAAATAGTCCCATACAATCTGGCAGTAAAATTATTGAATAATTAGCAAAAGCAAATGGTAAATAAAAACAAGTCAAAAAAGGCTTTAATGATTTAAAGGCATTGTATGTAACCTACAAATAACTTTATTTTAAATCCCAAAAAAGACTTTGCCATAGATCCATGAAAGCACAATCAACTTGGAGGAAATAATGTAGGATAAAATAACTCTGCATTAGCAGCAGAGAAAAACAGCATCCTTTCATTTCCCCTTCTTCCCTTCCTCTGATTATTTCATCCAGTGTTCACATACTGCACACTTTCATTTAAGTGTTTGAGTAACTATGGATGAATTTCAGTGCCTCTCAGACTCTTTTTCAGATTAAAAATTGATGAATATAAAGGGGTTATAACCTTGGTAACTTGCCATCAATAGTCTTATATGTTTAAAAGATAAATGTAAACAAAGCCAAAATGAGTTCTGGCAGAGTATAATGTTTTTAAGTATACCCATGGCATGGCTGAACACAAATCAAAGTAACTAGTTGATGTTTTTTAATTGGGTCTGACAGAGTCATTAAACACCAGCTGTTTGTTTCTTTCCTTTTTTTTTTTCTTAATAACAAAGTAGTGAATATTCTAAAGACATTTATATGAAGAAAAGGAAGTTTCCATATAGCATTTTTCCCCCCAATTCTTACAATTTGATTTATCAATTTATGGGTGCATCTTAATATTAGAAAATTATACTACATTTAGTTACACATCTATGTTTCATTCAGAAGAGCTACTAAAAATAAAAAGGATTTAGCAAGCTCTTTTTAATACTCAGAGTTTTCAGAATCAGCTGGGGAGAACAGGGATAAACATAATTATAGTACACACTAGAAAAATGTTTTAAAATATCTTTACTAATTTTGCATCTCATGCCCAGAAATGAAGAGATCAGCTGGAATTTCTACATTCATTCTGTGAGCAGAATTATAATACACTCAGAGAAAAGCAACTACAGTATTTGAACTCAAGAGGAATCCAGGATGTTCTGTATCTTGCAGAATTAGCCCTTCAATTTCAACAACAAAACTCCTCTTTCATAATTTTTGGTTAGATAAAATACATTTCTGAAATTAACAGGACTATTCAGGGAGGAATTTCCTATATTCATTCCTCAAGTAATCATTTATGACACCAAAAATAATCTATAAATAAAATAGTTTGTCTATACTGTATAACGGAAACACGGTGGCATATTTTGATTCCAGACCTGCAAGTGTGCTTATGTGAGTCAATCTTACTTACGTTGGCAATCTCACTGAATTCAGAAGGATACGGGCTGTACAATCAAATTAACAACACAGAAATAAAGACAGAAGGAAAGTCAACATACTTATTATTCTGATTTCAATATGATGTGCTTAAAATACCCAACAGCTTAATTTAAACAGAATTCATTTGTGCAGAATACAGAGAAGTGACTAGAAATGAACGAAGAACGAGAGAGGCAAATAAATATTTTGCCTTGGAGCAGTCTAGTATAATATTTTCTGCAAACATGGGGCTTTATTTTTCCCCTAACAGGGGGTCTTGACTCCAGTGAAAAGATCCAGCCAAGGTTTATGGAAGTAATTAGATACCAACACTTCTGTTTTACAACACAGTTTAAGGCTCAGAGTTCTCAAGTAGGTCAGAACGTACTACTACCCAATAATACCTAATGTATAAACTAACTCCTTACATCAATTTCTTGCCATTAAATAGATTGGGGGGGAAAAGCACAGTTATTTACAATGATCAGTTTAAGTGTTAAGATTTGCCATAATACATGAATTGGGGCCCTTAAAAAAAGAGAAATTTACGAGTTGTATTTATTATTTTATTCAAACATAGACTGTTGTTACTTATTTCTTGATGGGCTTCTATAAACCTTGGCTGATCTTACTGAGTTAGCAATGAGCACTTTAAAAAACGTTTTTGAAAACACAGATAAAGATGTCCAGAGATGTGAGCTCTAGTTACATGTAGCACTTAATACAGTGAAAAACAATGATGTCATTTAAAATACTATCAGAGACACAAACTTACAAAGGGGAACAAGCAGCTGACAATTCAACATAATCTCCCATTAAATAACAGCTCATTTATACGTATCCCATTGTGCCCTCCACATCTGGCAAGTGATTGGAGTTGGCAGATTTATTTCTAGAGCTATCTTGCCTGCCCTGCAGTAGCCTCCCTCACTCCGAACAGGACTCTGCTACTTGCTTTCACAAACCTGGTGTGATTTGCAAAGATAAGGATGTCCAGATTTTGTTACCGCCTAATTACTAGACATTTCATGTCTTTTAACACTGGGGAGGGTTATTACTGGCATTTTCTATTGCTTCCTTTCATTTCAGCCATCATAAATTTAAAATGGTAAAAGTAAATCTATCTGCAGTGTGTCATTTATACCATAAGCCCCTGTGTTTGGAAGTGATAAAGGTTTCAGCCTGACCCTTGGCTGGTCTCTCTCTACCAGGTCCCTGGGGTTACATTTTATGGAAACATGATTAAAAAAATAAGCTTCATTCTGGGTCACTAAAACATTTCAGAAATATGAAGGCAGAAAAAAAAAAAAAAAGCACTCACACATTCTTCCTTTTGGTTTGCTAGAGCTGTTACACATGACCAAAAGTGAAATAGAAATCAACAGTAATGTTTAAAGCTAGACATTATAGGTCTAATCCTGCAGTCCCTGAACTAAATCAGAAGGCAGCAAGTGGTTTCAGAATTGGGGCATACATTTTGCACAAGGAATTTTATTTAAATCAACCTTTTCAGTTATTAACACAAACACCACAAGCATGTCTAAAATAAGGCAAACCTCATCAACGTCTTTTTTTGCCAACTGTACTTCTCCTGGCAGTAGAAAAGACGAGCATCTAACATTTTAATTAAAAAATTCACCAAAAGAGGCATGGCCAGATTTCTAATATGCATTAACTACACTACTTCCCATTTTACAATTATACAGCTAATGTCCGCATTGAATTCCCTAATTTCTCATTATAAAACAATTGGATTTCATCTAGCAGTTTTTAATTGCATTGTTTCTCCTGCTAAAATAACTGCATATTCTTCTTGGTAAGATGTTGAAGTTGTTGAATGACAAATCAATATAGGTCATGACATTCAGGTTTAATCAATTATTATTCCATCTCCTCACAAAATCAATGAGTGGTCTGAAATGCAGCGAAAATCTGCATTCATACAAAGAATGATCAAAAAATACCTACATACCGTTGTAAAACTAGAACACACTTTATCCAGCAACAGAGCCAAAGCCAGTAACATCCACAGGCATTAGTAACGCTTCTATTTTTAAAAAGATTATGCAAACGCTTTAGAGCAAGGCCTTTCATTTTCAGAAACTTTTGCAGTTCTGCCTTTACTGTTTTACGCTCTGAGGACTAAAGGCTTCGCCTAGATCAAAGGTAACATTCACCAACCTGTGTGACTCGGAGGACACCACCACAACTCTAGCAGGAGACGACCGGCATAAAACATCTTCCAGAAGCTGGACAAGATAGAAATGTCCCAAGTGGTTCACCTGGAAGGTGGACTCCAGGCCGTCCTCCGTCAGGCGCCAGGGAGCACCGAACACGGCCGCGTTGCAGATGAGGATGTGAAGAGGCCTGAATGATCGGAAGGGTTGAATAAAACCCAGTCAGGAAAAAGAAATCTCAATGAAATACATGTAATTACATTCCTGGGTGAAGGAGGGAAGGCGTGCTTGGGTGTAGTGTGGAGGCCTCGGCAGCGGCGCGGCTGCCCGCTGGTTTCTGTGAGGAGCTGCCGGTTCCCGCCGGTTCCGCAGCGGCCCCACCACAGGGCCCGGCCCAGCCCCTCAGCCGCGCTGGCGGCGCCGCTGGGAAAGCGTGTGAAAGGAAAGGCAAGAGGCCACAGAGCAGAGAGGAGTGAGGGGGAAAAGGTGTAAAACAGCAGGGTGAGAGGAGGAGGGGTGATTCTCCTGCCGCCCCACGCTGGGGCAGGTGCCTCCTGAAAGGCCTGTGGGGAGGACCCTGTGCTGCAGCAGGGGAAAAGCCTGAGGAGGAGGAAGGAGCAGCCGAGAGGAGCCTTTGTGTTCTGACCACGACTCCCCGTCCTCCTGCACCACGCAGGGCCAGGGAGGCAGAGGAGGTGGGACGAAGCAGTGAAGGTGAGCCTGGGGAAAGGGCTGGGGGCGGTGGGGAGGAGAAGGTGGTGTTTTAATTTTTGTTTTCATTTTTCACTGGCCAAATCTTCTTTACTAAATTAGCCCATCTCAAGATGCCTACCTGAGCGAGACCACACAGCTTTCTCACTTTCTTCAAAAATACCCACTGGAATGGTAACACTTTGCATCTCGAGAACAAACAGGACGACAGCAAACTCCGTATGTCCTGAATGTTCACAGCAATAGTGGTCAGTGGATGGATGGCTGACATGCGTGGGCAGGTCACCAGACATACCGTGACACTATCGATGTTCTCCCAATTGCTAATCAGGAAACAGTCTCCTTCCGGAGCATTTAGAAAAGAAACTTTTCCTAGGGGTGGAACACCTCCTATCACTTTCTTATGTGGGGCACACATCTATTCATGACATCTGCACAATTGGTAGGGGAAAAGTGCTTAAGAAATAAAGACGCAACACAAGGCATATGCCCACATGTTTTATACTCTGCAGCTTGTGAAGTACACTGCTAAAAAAATACAAGTTGATAAAGACTACATTGGAAAATAAAAATATCCTCCAGAAGCTGTAATCTTTGGTGGAAAAACTGTACACAATACATGAGAGACAGAATCCTTCCTTACTGAGCTCAGCTAACCCAGTTTAAATGGAGATGCCCTTATGAAGGAACTTGAAATGAGAGATTCCTAATTTGCTTTGCAAAGGGTAATATTCTACCAGACTAAGCTAGAAAAGAACCTAGACTGTCACATACCTCTCTCATTCAAAAATCAGGTTCAAATTCCTTGCCCTCTGTTCTTTTCAAGTACTTCCTCACAGCCCTACACACCAAAGATGACAGGAGATCCAGAGTCAGATCATTTTCCTACGTGGCTGAAGGACACATAGACTGCAACTCTAAGCATCTGCAAAAGGCATTCTGGAGAAGAATGTGAAACATGAAGCCCCAGGTTTTCAAACAAACCTTAGTAATTAGAGTCTTCCAGGCATGTTTGAAAATGCCAGATTTTGATAGCCCAGTTCTAAAAGAAAACATTTCTAGGTGAATCAAATGCACCTTAGCTGAATACTGCGAGAGCTACGTAAGCATCAACATAAACAGTAGGCTGTATTTCCTTATTAAAATAAATTTCAACTTCAAGCCTGCTAGGAAGTTACCAAGTAGTCTGCTTTAATAAGAAGTTAACAATCTAATATCTGTACCTGTGCCAACTTGGAAAATTTTAACAAAAAGCTTCAGAAGCAGTATGAAACATCTGTGTACTTTGGGAAGCTTATTTTCTGAAGTGCTGAATTTCTGATTTGCTTTTTGTTCAGTGACACTTATACACATAACATCTTCACATACATACTACAGTCGCAAAAGAAACTGAAGATAAAGGGGGATTGTCCTTTTAAAGGCAAGGTTCTCTCTTTCTGTTCAAACCAATTTGTGAAAAAAGGCAGTTCTTTTTTTCATCTTTGCAGGCTCACTCAACACAGCATAAGCAAGCTATTTACTAAGGTATGCAGGATCATATATTTTGAAAGGTACCCGACCTTTCAAGGCATATTTTATTAAAATGTTTGAAATCCAAATTCATTTTGCCTGTTCAAGATGCATCTGCCAAGAGGAAAACAAACCCCCATGAAGGTTGTGAGTGCATGTGTGGAAATTTTGGATGATTCATCATCTCTTCTGAAAGTTTATTAAAAGCTCTAGCAAGAATTAATTTACAGATTTGTGTATCTGCTGGGAAAAAGGAACAAGTTTCTTCAGCACAGATGCAATTTTTGGTATAAGAGCCTCCTGCATGACAACTGAAGTACATAAGCACAGCAGTAATACAAAAAAATACCATTGCCATTCCCTACAAAAGCAAATATGGCACTTTTAAAAGATTGTAATTCTATTTGATAATTGTCATATGTATTGTGAAGTAACAGACCACAGTACGACAGAAAGTACGCACGTATGAATCAAAACTATATTCCACCTATCCAAATTGTAGTATCCTTCATTAATACTAATTGCACAATAACTACCAGAGGCAAAATATGCACTATATACCTAAAACTGTCAGCTCAATTAATTGAAAAGATGATTCTAGAATTATAAAACTGTAAAAGGTAGTCACTTTTAAATTGCCAGGGAAATTAGTTGGGTTTTATAAAAGAAATAAAATTATGCTTCAGTCCTTTTAATGAGATTTGTATTTTTCAAACAACATTATCTTCTAATTTTTTAAAGTAAAAGTAATTAAAATTAAAGAGACTGTAAAGTTAGAAGTATTTACAGTATTCTATTAGAAAAATCTGTGAAGAAATATAAAACAAAATACAGAGACACTGTAAACTAATATAATACTGAAAAGGTAATATCAGATTCCCTTTTAGAATTCCTTTATTTTTAATTAGCACTAATGGTTTTAAATGGTTAAAAACTGATTTCTTTAGAAAAAAAAAAACCTAAAGGGTTGTATCAATAGATACCGCTGTTGTGCCACTTCAGCTCAGAAAGAACCACCTCTCGGGTTTGGATCCATGTCCATTAAGCTATCGCTGTCTCTCATCAGACTGCTAACAGAGGTCCAATTACTGAAAATTGTCATCTAAGTTTTTGTGACCTGGACATTTACGCACCAGGAAATGAATGAGATTACCTATGTAACAGCCACCATATAGTTATGAATTTCAGCCACAGAAGACAGATTCTAATCTCAATGGTGCAGAGCTCTGTATCACTGAACGTATCATTATGCAGGAACAAAATTTTTAAGATACATGACAATTCACATCACACATCTGGCACCACACAGATTTGCTTTATGACAGGAGTATTTTTAAGTGATAGCAGAACTATGACCTTCATTTCACAAGTTCATTAAAAACATTGCTGCGAACTACATTAGGCTTCCTCCTGAGCCCAAGGGAAAAAAAAAAATAAAAATCCCCGCTCAGTTTAAAATAGTTTGTAATTCTACATCAAAGGCACAGCTAAGGCCAACAAAAAATGTCCGCAGCAAAGGAAAATTTTCTTTAGTGTTTACTCCTGGTATCAACATTACCAAGCTGCTCCCTCTAACCATGACGCCTATTTGATATTTCTGGAAACACTGTATAGTTAAAACCTTGCAGAGTGTTTTGAAAATTTACCCCTATGTCTCCTTAAAACATCTTCAGTCAGTGACTGACATCACACCAAGTGAGCTAAGGTGGTCTACAAGTACGCACTGTGACTTGAACATGAGCTGCTCCATCGTAGCAGGTAGTCACTGTTTCTTATCCTTCACAGCGTGACTGAGACTCAAGAATACACTGCTACAACTGTGAGCGACACAGCAATTCTAGAAGACTCTCACCGTGCCGGTGAGTGTAGCTACAATTTAGTGAAAGTTAAAAAGCATGTAGTATTAACAAGGATACTCTTAATTACGAATATCTCAGATGAAAACCATCTAATATCTTGTGCACTTCACAAGTCTGCGATGAGTAACCCTTGCACTGGGCAAGTCATTCAGATCTTATATGCAATGCTCAATTCACCAGTAGAAGCAACAAAGCAATCCAACCGCTCTGCACTATTTGAAAATACAGTAAGTGAATACATTAGAGAGATGCAGAAATTAAGTTGTTGCTATAAATCAGTTAGTTGTGAAATTTAATAATCAATTTGTTAGCACCTGATGTAAAACTATGATCTGTCAGCAGCCTCCCAAGCTGGCCGTGTGCAGCAGTAGATATTTCCAAGGGAATTAATTACTGATGATTTGCAAAGGTAAGAATAATATTTTTCAACAAATGTAGCCTGTGCACTAGGAGGTTAAACAAACACCACCAAAATGTCAACAGAGTTCTTGGCTTTGGTGTTCTCCCATTTCAAACGTAATGAAATAGTTAACCAGAAATTATGCAAAGGGAATACTTTCAAATCTTCCCATGAAGCAGAATGTCACACCATCTGGGGCACTTCTCAAGCGATTTGAAAAGTTCACACTGTTTGGAATTACACAGAAATTCAACAGAAAAGGCCTCGCCATATCCCCAAAGTCCCATAAGCAACTGTAGACCTATGTCACGGCCAGTAAAGAAGGCAGAGAGTTGTGACTTCTCTTCCATAAAGAAGCAAAGTCACAGCCCAGCGAACTTTTCCATCCCATAACTCTGAACACCCATGTCGCTTTCTCTCAAAGTTAGAAAACTGTACTTCCTTCTGTGAGGGAATGTCTATATTCACAAAGGAAATAACCAACACGCAGGCTAAGTTCATGGCTCTCCAGAAAAAGAGTGAGTTAAACAACCATCTCCAGAAATCCCTCTTGGGTTTACAAGCAGCACTCATGGGAAACTGAGCAACGAGAAAATCACTAAGAGTCAGACAGCAGCAGGAAATCTCAGGACCATGTATAATCTAACACCGACCCAAAAATATTTACTTGTTTGATGAAAACAAAGAAACAAAAGCACTGCTTAACTCAATGAATTTTGAAAACAAATACTTAATGTCTAACTTCCCTTTTTCTAAAAACATTGGCTGAAAAGTCAGCAAAAATACCCTCTGTTGCCACCTGTCAGCTGACAGAATTGCGGATCCTTGTCAGACAGGCTTCAGTTAAAGGCAAGCCAGTAACACAGGACTTAGAGCCCTGATGGATGACCTCCTGCTAGAAGCAAGGAAAATTCTCTCAAATTCATCCTACTGGATTTCTTTGCAGGATTTGACACTGTTGATCAGCAAATACTTCTGCCCCACTTCCAAGAGATTAACGGGAGTGGACGGAAACTGTTCTGCTTCTTCCTTCGTACCAAATACATGGGAATTATAATGAGCAGCTGCCCTTATGTCTTCATAATATATCATCTGCATACTGCCATATAGGTCAACCATCTCTCAATCATTATTCATTACCGCTATAAAGGCTTGAGTATACAATTTCATAAAAGTTTGGAGACAGAACAGAGGTCCCAACAGATTTGGAACTAAACAGAAAACATCCATTAGCCCTGGTTTTCCCTTTATTAGCTTTTCTTGCACACACAGGGGGGGGAAAAAACCCAACCAAAAAAATCCCACATTATCTTACACCTCCAGAAATTAATAAGTTATTTTCCTTTGAAGAAAAATTCTGTCATTTTAGCTCTAGGGGGACAGAAGAGTTTGAGAGGCCTACTTTTCCTGAATAGAGTGCAGAAGCAATTTCAACTATTGTGAAAATTTTAAAGTTGAACTTCTGAAGCGAAACTCTGACCCAATATTAAATAAAGATTTAAACAGTTTTGCACATTTAACATTAACATTTTAAACATTTGTAATGTTGCCCTCAAACTGACCTTAGTAAAACCTGCACTGCCCAAAGCACCTTCCCTCAAAAATGATCCAAGCTGGGATTTCTCCTTCCACTCTTGTAAGAGTTTCACAAAGACTATGCACAAACACAAAGAAAAGCAGGGGTAAGGTCTAATTTGTTGACATGATCTGCGTCCCACACTTGGCTAATTTAAACACTTCAAGTGTATAAATCTGAGAAATCAGAACTTTTTAATCTACATTTTCTTATTTGGTATCATTACATCAGTAAATCACTTGCTTTTGATAACAAATTATTGCTTAAAAATGAAGGTCGAGATTAATATTTATACTTGCTTTTTAACTAATAACTACGAGGCAAGAGGGAGGAGGAGGAAGAGCTGTATTTTACAAGCATGTGGTGTGTTTCTTCTTTTCCTTAGGTTCATACCAGGGACTCTCTCACCTTTTGGGGGCCCATTACCCACAGCTCTGAATTCTCTTTTCCTATGGTCTAACCCCAAATTTCCCCTGACTGACGGCACACTGTGTGCTCAGGGACAGTAACAGGAGGTGTCAGTGCTGCTCTTCCCTCACCTCAATGCCTCCTCAGGACCACATTTCAAACCAAAATCCTTCCAAGAAACCATGTTTTCCTTTGTCAAAGTGTTGCATCTTTGCCAGTCTGGGGACTCAAAATACCTCCATACCATTTTGAAAGTCCTGGGGCCAGGCTGGGGTAGAAGAGGGATACAACAGGGCTCTGCAACTTAATTTCTATGTCCATTCAACCTTTCAGCATTTCCATTCTGCCTCCTCTTCCTTTTCTCAAGCCCTGGCACAATAAGAGAAGCACTTTGTTCCACTCTTTGCCATGCCTTGCAAAGATATTTTGTTTTGTTTTAAAACTCCCTGATGCTTAGGAGACAGCAGCAATGAAAATATCCAGAACCTGGTAATTTTCATTCAGCAGCTCACCTAAGGACATTCGCTACCTCAAAGTGGACACATACGTCTTTTTCAAAATCCCAATAGCAAATCATTATTTACACATATACACAAGCAGTTACAAACAAGCATAAGCCAGCTGTAAGGGAACATTCATTTTTGCAATAACCATGGAATGATTTGTTGTTTCTGCATGTACTTCTAAATATACGAATTTCATTTGTACACAGTAAGTACTTGTTAGAAAAAAGAAAGCTACAACTCACGAGGAAGGTCAATTACTACTTTTATTACATATTCGTGATATTTCCCATTGAAAACAGCTAACTCCTTGGAAAATGTTTTCGGGACCACGGTTGATCATTCAAACAATAAAACACTTCATGCATTTTGAACATTTCACTTGCCAATGACAACTCCTCCCTCTGTTTTGCCTAGAGATACATAGAGCTGTAATAGAGTTCAGAAAGCCCCTAGCAGCTGCGTGCTGCCATTCAGACCTGAAAGATTCCATGTTGTGATAAAAATTAATGTACTTTGACATCCTCCGGGATTTTTGGTGCCTTGGGAAAAGCTAATGATGAAATACAACCTTTTCAGACTATAACGCAAATTTTTGGATTCTAAGATTAAGACACATGCAGTATATGCATGGCCTGTCTAATGTCAGCAGTAAGGCCTCCATACCCAAGTGCCAGCAGATTCTACCTTCTTGTGTTTTAATTATCTCCCATAGAAAGCCTTTAACTAAATAGACTAAATACATTTTAATGTATATGTAATTAAATAGCTACTCTTGTCTTTTAACTAAATAGACTAAATACATTTTAATGTATATGTAATTAAATAGCTACTCTTGCCTTATATTTCAGAATATTTAGAAGACAACATCAATTAACACACAGATCTTCTTAGAATGCTGCAAAATCCTTTTTTTATTTGCAACAGAATACATTTGAATCAGGCATATTAAGTCATATATGTTTTACTTCCTCAGATACTCAAAACAGCCTTCACAGCTGATGCAACTTGTGGAATTTTTTTAGGAAGACAGGGCCCCAAGACTTCATGAGCCACCTTAGACTCAGCTTAGACATAGGCATAGACATATGGCTCAAAATGGGAATCAGAACAGCCAGTGTGCTGAGCAGAAAGCCACTGGAGGGTTATCAAGGTTTCTTCATTAGGTTACAGTGAAAAGAATGCAAAGTGTCCAAAGACAAGTGGCAAGTTTGCAAATTTTACACAGCACAGTTATAAAACTATGTAACAAACACCTAACAAAATCTTTCTGTTAGTAATATGTAAAAACACTCAATATTTTTGCAGATACACCTATATGTAAAGTTACAGTGAACAGTCAATCCTGTCTTTATTTTAAAATGGACTTTTACTTTAAAAAAAAAAATGTTCTGAGTTCTGAGGCAGGAGATTATTTCGATACATCAGCTGAAATGAAAGGTGATCTGGTGAAAACGTCATGATCTCTGCCTCCAGTAAAAGGGGGCAGGGGTTAAGCTTGAGAGAGTTTTAATTTAAAAAATACTTGGAAACAGTTTTTGGATCCACATGACTTGACACATGCTACCACAATGGGGTAATTGTGTATGAGAGCTTAAAAACAGAAGAAAGAAGAAAAAGAAAAAAAAAAGAAAGAAAAAAGAAAAATATATTTATGCAGAAAGCCAATCCCTAGGCTTTAATAAGGCACAGTACCACCACAAAGAGGGAAAAAAAAGTTTCGCCTTAATATTATTATGTATGTTTGAAATGCAGTCAGCCTTTGATCTTATTTAAATTTAAGATATGTGCTGTCTGCAACAGTAACTTCTGAACTATGCATGTTTCAATACTTAATTCAATGTGGATATTTTTTGATATCTCAAAATGTACAATGTTGTCCAGAAGTCTGTGCCCCAGTGGCACTGTCAGAACTGCATTCTAAGTTGAGAAGACAAATAAAATAGCTCAACTGTTACTAGTTTTAATGCACAAAAAAGTATTTCTATAAAAGGCAAAGAGTTAACAGATTCGTACAGTGTTAGAAAATACATTCAAATTTTGAAAGACAATATGCAGTGGCAATGACCATCTCTGACAGAGATACATTACTACAGAACCATTAAACATATCGGCATAATGGCGTTGCTAATAATTCATTTAAATAACATACTCATTTTTTTCTGGATCTTTTAAGTTATGTATGCAACAACACGCTAAACAGATCCCATTTTTACATATGTATTTATATGTAAGAATAGAATTTATCATACAATGTCTATGATTTAATTGTGGTTAAATTGGAATTAAAAAACAACTTAACACACCTGCAATATGTCAGTTATAATACAGGAAAATGCATAAAACTAGTATTCTGGAGTGAATTTTCAGCAGTCTCTGAAATCTTAATTGCACTCACAAGGTTTCAGAGCGCTTCTGCCTGCAGCATGAAAAATGAATGTACTCATGGAGTTTGAGGCCTCAGTTAAGGAGCCCAGTTGAAAATCTGGCCCTCTCCATTTTGGGTCTGGTTAGGGAAATAAGAAGAGACTAAAGTTCCAAATGGAGAATAATAATTCATAACCGCTGTCTTTTCCATACTTCTATACACATCCTAAGTTAATAAACTGTTAGCATATGCCAATACTAACCACAAAAAAATTCCTATTTTAAATTACGGAAAAGTAACTGCAGTGAAAATCTACATGTGGAAGTCCGCCACAATTGTGAATTGCTGATACCAATTCAGAAAATTCTTAGTAGTAGCTGTTGGCAAACACTATTTTATACCTTTAAAGTAATTCAAGATTTTTCAGGATAATTTCTTTTTTCTTTTTTTTTCTCCTCGAACATTGAGAACATTAAATTGATGTCTTACTCTTTGGCTGAAGAGAACTTCAATTCAAACCAAGCGGCACTATGCACCTCTCAAAACTAAAGATGCACATAAAATTTCATCTGTAACTTTACTGCTCACTTCTGCCCGCTGTTTCGATCGTGGAAGGTGTCTTACGCTAAGGATCAGGCAAATGCCATGATACTTTATTCCAAACATTGGCAACGGGTAGCTATTGGGAAATTTTAAAACTGAAACATTAGTTCTGTCCCCCAATTAAAGTATGCAGGTTTTAGTCAAATATATGATTGGGAAAACTGGGAAAACTGGGAAATAGATACCAAAGTATCACATCCGCAAATCGACACTCCTGCACAAATACCAAATCCTGCAGACCCTGAACTATCAAACACTGACGCTGACTAAATTTAAATGCTATGTTGCATACAGTCACAGGAGGGCAGTCATTTTGTCTATAAAGTGGATTAATACCAACCATAATTCCTCACATTGTGCCCACTCAATGAAGAGGAGATTCAATTCAGTGTTTTTTAGTTCCAAAAGCCTAATACAAAAGATTGGTTGGTCTGCCTCTTCCAATTGCACAAAAATCAGCTCATGCCAAATCCATCTTAGCCCAGAACGTTATTATAAACAGATCATTTATTTGATTTTCCATAACAGAGACACTCAATCAACTGCCTGAGCTGGAAACTAGCAGAGGGGAAAGACTAGATACAGATAAAAGAAGCAAATTGAACAAATCTAGCCATTTAGGTGCACTGAGACCTCTTTTCCTACTCTCATCCAAACCCTGGCACTGTCTTCACATGGAAGGAAGGTGGAGGTCATTCACTCCTGGTGAAAATATCCAGTGTGGAATGCTTCTCCAGACAAGAAGCCAGGAATGCTAAAAGATAACCAGAAATCACAGTAAAAAAAAAAA
>VYZM01020754.1:470091-505226 GCA_013398915.1 Dromas ardeola | reverse complement strand
TTTTTTTTAAGATGGAAACAGATGATCTTTAATTTACATTGAAAAAAAAATCCTGTGAAAAGATTATTCACTAACTGTAGTTGCTGATCAGTCCGGCTATGGTGAATTCTGCCAACTGTGCTCAGCTGATAAAGACATTAAAATAACAAGAAATTATTACATGTAATTTTCTGAATACTTACACATTCTTGGATTTGAATGCTTCAGCAAAGTGCTGCACGCTCTGAAGAGAAGCAAGGTCTAAGGTCATTGCTTCTACCTTGGCTTTGTGCTGGAACAAGAGAAAATAGGAAAAAAAAGATAAATAACAGCAAGTTTAGTTCACAGTATCATGTTACAGTAAATGTGTTCTGAAACTTGTCCGATTCCCTTGTTTAACATTATAACCCCAAAGTGAACACAAATCATCAAAAAGAATGGATGAGCACAACATTTAGTGCCAAAAGTAGCATTGCAATTGTGTGATTCTGCTAAAAACATACACTCTGTAACACAGAATACAACAAATCGACACAAGGTAGTGTTGAGGTTAATATGGTATCTTTTTTTCTTCATTTAGCTGGTGAAACTTACGTTAACTCATGAAATAAAAAGTAGAGTAAGCATTATTCTTAATGCATGGTATTTTTTACATACGATACCAATAGAAGAATACTCAGTAAATACTCTAAAAAAACCAGCTAAATTCAGAATTGAACATATTAATCCAAAACAGCCTATTGTTCGTAGCAGGTGATACAGAAGACAGTATAAAATGAGTACAGAAAACAACTGATCAGCCTACACAGTTTTTCTTACACTATGAGTTTACCAGTGCATAATATCTTCTAAAGAAATTGCATATATTCTTAAAACCAGCTTTTCACCTAGAAGAGGATGTGCAATCCCACACAATGGCAGGTCAACCTGAAGGTGCTAACTTTAGGCACCATCAAAACAACTCTTCTCAATATTTTCAGCTTTAAGATCCCTGTTCTCATGTCTTTTGAAACGCTTACACTGCAAATCTCTGAGCAAAATGAACCAAAAGTCTATTTTCATTGCAATCACCACAGTGAAAGTCATCACAGAACCAAGTGGACTCTGGCTCTTTCAGGCCACGGTTCTGAACTGGCCTTCACTGGACTGCGGTGTGTGCCTGCACCACAACACCCAACACTTGTCTCTAGTTCTTCCACAAACGCTATACTTTAAGACATCTGTGATCCTCTGCAAAATACCAACCACCATGACACAGAAGTGACGTAGATCCCCTAAGGAATTATGAAAATGTGTATTTGTGCTCACCCTCACTTTTAGACTCGCTGCTGCCCAACACCGCATAAACTCTCTGGTACATAAAAGAAAGCTGGCAAAAGCCCTGTACTCTCCCCAAGCCTCAACTTTCAGTCCACTCTGCTTAGCTCATTCAGGAAAAAAGAAATTAGAGGGACACCTCATCTGAGTCCAATGCGCTACCTACACCTGCATGTAACGGTCATGGTTCAGACTGGACATTGGCACTGCTAAAAGAAAGAGTAAAAAAAGATGGAGCAGATACAGCGGTACTACGCAATCAAAGGCAGCATCTGAGTGGAGAGGCAATAGGGGTTTTGTTAGCACCACGGTGCAACAGGACATCTACTGTGATTACAACTGAGCATTTCTGGAGGAACAAAAAGGAAGCAAACGCATGTCAGAGCAGAAGGAAGCCAAGAAGAGTGCTCCCTTTGTCTCTCAAGTTCAAGCAATTCATCTGATCTCCGTGTTTCATTACATCTGGTACTTTTCTCCCTACATCTGTTTTCTATTTTGCTAGCACCCATTCTGCCTGCTGCAATTACCTTACAGGTTGGGTTTAAACAGAATGTCACTCAAATTCCTTTTGTCCCACTCCAGCCAGACTTATCAGGACAGCAAAACAAACACAACTAAAATTTCCACAGGTCCAGTTCCCATCAGGAAGTATCAATTGATGGAGCCTGAAAATGCTAAACCCAAATTTTTTACAAAGAGTTATTTTACCCTCACAAGATGGACATCATTATGGAATTCATTTTGCCCCACTGGGTAAATATTTCCTTCTGTTTGGTGCTCAGAGACTTGAGAAAGATGATGCTGCCTTGCAGTACGCAACAGAGCTCCATAACAACTTCTCTTCAGCTTTGCAGTTCAAAGCTCTTTACTGAATAGAGAAGTCGTGTGCATAGTTGGCCTTGTTTTCTTCTGCTTTCCTCAGTTAAAACATTCTCCTGTCTCTCCCAAGGGTAAAAGGACAGGAATGCTACAAATACAGGGACATAAGGGGGGCTGAAAAAAAATAATTATTGAGTAGTTCAACAGACTATACGACAAGCTGTTAGCTACTGTCCTCTTGGGGACACAGATTCAAGCCCACACAGTATTATTCAGGTAATGCGTTTCCTCTCGGTGTCACGCGTTAGGCTTCTGCTGCTGATCCCAAGGCTAGAAGAGAGGTGTCCCATGGATTTCAAGTCCAAAAAAAACCAAATAAAAGTATGATGCCTCCAAAATACTTTCAGAAATAGAAATTAAAAAAAGGTCGGCCTGGATTTGTGCATCAATATATTGAAAATGTAACAATCAGAAATTTAAAAATCGCAAATGAATTACTGAAAGTGATAAAATGTTGAGTGTTAGACAGCAAATCCAAACTATAATTATGTTTCTTCTGTACCGGTTCTATCAATGAAATGACACCACCTTTCTATTCATACTCCATTTTCAGTAAGATAATTTATTTCAAACAATTTAATACTACTTCACCTTTTTTTTCTTTTAGTTTTGATGCACGTACAGGTACAGAAAAAGACAATGAAAACATTAGTTAAGAAATTCAGGAAACCGCATCTAAAATGACCTGAAAAAGGAAAAAATGGAGAAGGAAAAAAATGAAGGGTTTAGTAATTTTTTCCATTGAATAGGTCAGTAAAGGCAAATGGCAAAATAATTTTTTTTTCCAACTTTCTCCCTGCTTTTGCTTTTTAAAAAACTGATGGTAATAGTCTATATTTCCTTCATAGGTAGATACTGAGCACAGAGATGCCCATTTGCTTCACTTTCCTCACAGGAGAAACTGGAGCATGTGCCATCCAAAGCACTCGGATCAGAACTCGCCACCTCGGCTTCTGACAACATGCGAAAAGCCAAGCGTGAGTATTTCCTCCAAACAGTAACCGGGGAAGGAATCAGTTTACATACCATGAGCTTAGGCAAGTTCCCCAACTTTTCTGTTTCAGATTCTCCCTTGTCAACTGAGATTGAAGCACCTCTCACTCCACTGAGGTGTTTTGTAGACCATCAATTTCTACTGTAGTCTGAGAAGTGAAATGCTAAGCCTTGAGTATCAAATAATTTAATTCCAAATTTTTCCACTCCTCTGTCACAATTTCTTTAAAGCTATGAATAAGGCAATATACACGTAAGGTATGTTCTTAATAATGTAAGAATATCTCCAATCAATGACAAGTAGAGGGTTTTTTGTTTGTTTTCTTATAGTAGCTCAGTATTATCTTTGTTATAATGCTTTTCCTCTTTCCCTATAAGCCTACTTAACATATATTGTATTTATAGAAAAGAAAACATGGGTTTTTAATAAAAAATAAAACTAAAAAACATTTTTGCTAAAAGGCACTGTAACTGTAATCGTCAGAACTGATTGTTAATGGTATGCTGCAAATCCTGATCTAATGTGTCATAATTATATTATGCTGATGTCTCTCACCATTTCACTTCACATATTTTCAGTACTGAATTATGCCTCGTTTTATGTTGTGAAATCTTAAATGGGACTTGTCACTTTCCCAAATACAGAAGACAGTCCTAAAACTGACATCGTAAAATCAACACGCGAAGGCAGAACACTCCAGAATTTTTAAAATGAAGTTGACAAAAAGACATTAATTCTCCCTCTACTACTTTATTTTCAATTACATCAATTAAGAGGAAACTAAATAACAGAATGAGTGTAGAACAATTTAAAGAGCTCACTTGTAAACCACAGGATCATGACTACGCGGTGCTGTTGAGAGCCTGTGCAACATGAGCTGGTGCCCTCGGTGCACATCCCCGGGACCGAGCTCCCAACAGTGACCAAATCCACTTTCGCAACTAGGCTCAGACCAGCTGCGCAAACCAGCCAAAGGCAGAAGAGAAACAAGAAGCAGATACGCTTCTGCTCTCTACTGAACCTTGTGAAAACAAGGTCAGCCAGAACCCACTGAAACAGGGCTTTTGGGATGGGGAGTATTTGCATTTCATGAAGCCCGAAGAACAGTTCAAGGCTAAAAATGTCCAGGCACCAACATCCTGTCTGTGAAGAAACAGCCAAAGGCGGATCTTTCTCTGCTCCCTGACAAGTCCTCTTTTGCACACAACACAGTAACATTTTGAAAAGTGCAAAGAAGGAATTTTGTCTTGTATTTCCTGGTTTTATGTCCAGTTCTAAAAGTATTTTATCAATATTTCCAGGTAAGTTTCATTACTCTAAATAACACCAGAAAACAGTTTGTTTAGTTTTGTATGTAAGCCGCTCCCTATTGGTGCAAAAATATTAAAAAGGCTTAAGTGCAACTGGTTATATTTTGCACTCATGCTAGAAAAATGCTTATTGAGCCAGAAACTAACAAGAAAGTGAAAACATCCAGAAAGCAAGCAATTTCACTATATGCAATGTACTCACTTTACAGCTTAAAAACTGTTTAAAAATGAACACTGCATGGTAGAGTAGTTTGGCAGTAAACATGATTGTGCATTTGTGTCTTGGTATTGAAGAAGGAGCCTTTTTTCATAGTGAATTTTTCATTCAAATGTAAGTGATGATTTACGTTAAATATAGGTAAAGCATAGCTACATTTTCCTGAAGGATTGCAAGGAAGTGAAGAGCAGTACAATAAGTTGAAGCATAAAAGCTTTCTCTGTCATAATATTTATTATAATGGCATATAAAATAGCTGAAATAAATAATAGATGACTAAAAGTAAATTCATATGATAAAGAATCTTTCAGCAGACACCATTACTTCTGACTGCTCCAGTTTCATACAGAGTTGAAGAGTCTTAATAAATATGCTGTAGCCCCTGTATCTTATGTAAGTACAAGTCATTTTGTAAGGGCCTACACTTAAAGTGTACCAGAGTGGACACCAGATAATTTACTGTATAACTTTACGCTCAAAAAATATCGTGTATGTATCTTCCATATTTAAAAGTCCGTAATTCAAAACTGAATACATAGCACAACAACAAAAATATCTGACTTCGACGAACTGGAAATATAATAAATTGGTAAAAAGCAGTTTAATTTGATAAAGAAAAATCTTGACAACATCTTGAAATGCAAATAGTTCTTACATGCGATATGAGAAACAGAAAATCTTCAGGAAAGAAAGAATTTTACATCACAGCTGATGAAAAGTCTGTGGAATTATCTTAAAATAGGTAAAGTAAACAAATAACCAAAACCCAGCGTATGACAAGCAATGTCCAAATAAACCCGTATTTCCACGTTGAGGACAAAGTAGAGGATGTTTCAGAAGCACGTCTGGCAATTTGACACATGGCTTATGACAGTCAACAGCCAGTGCCATGCACTATTTATGGAGGTACATAATAGGGAAAAAGGCTTTCACTCAGGATGAGGGCGGTAAGTATTACTGCCCCTAATGCAGGCAGCATTTGGTACTTCATGCAAAACTGTATTTATGTAATGCCAGCTTCATCTCGTTGTGTGCTCTGAATGCTACGCAGCTACCTCTCATGGAACTGACTGGGAGAGATGAATCATTCCACTTTAAGAGTAATCCACCATACATGCTAGATGCTTTAATAATATGTTCTTCCACTACAGTTGATATATCTTAATACAGTTCATTAGAAGACACCATGGTGGAGCATTTTTACACTCATTTTCCTATTTTTTCTCCCCTCCACCCCTCAGTATCAGCAATTTCTATACAGTACTTCCAAATTTTCACTAACTTTATGCAAGAGAAGAAGGTACACAACACAAATCAATTTCCTAAATATTATTTTATCAACACATATATGTGATGTACAAGGAAACAGCTGTGACTGATTGTGACTCTTCATGAAAATCAGAGATGAAAAGGATTTTCTTTCTTTCATTAGAAAGAAAATTTATTTAGTAATACTTGGTTTCACTACTTCCCAGCATCTTTGTTTTGCCTGTATTTTGGTTGTAATTTACTGGGGTAATTTTTTCCACTATTCATCTTGCTGAATCCTGTCAAACCTGTTTTCATGCTGTGTGTGAGCTCTCCCAAAACCTGATTTCTTAAAGCCTGGTTCTTCCTGCTTAAGTAACTAGATCTTCATGTTCTTCACAGAAATGAAATTCCTGGAGGGGCTGCCTTCATCAAAGTCAAGTGAAGGCAAGTGACCCAATGGGTCAGTATGAGCCTGGAAATTGCTGACCATCCTTGGGCCTACATTTTATCAAGAAGACGGAATTACTATCATCATTATTATCATCATCATCATTTTCTTTGTCTCTGTCCCTTTCTCCAGAACATTTATGGACATTTGGCAGAGAACAGTGTTTATCTTTTTGGTATTATCTAACACTTTGAGCAGTAAGAGGCCTCTTCAGAAAACCTGAAGCCCTCAAGCTCTGTAGTAGGACTGTACTGCAAATTAACGTTTCAAGTTCAGTGGCAGCTCCTCACACGTCATAGTCTAGAACAAACACCTGAACTGGAGATTTCACTGTTGAGCCCAACTGGGTTATAAAAGCAACAGAAAAGTCTGGATCCTCCTTTACCTAGAGATTAAACATAAAGGCAACAAACAAGCCATTGCAATTCTGAAGACAAGAGACGTGGAAGAGTGATAAAGACGACCTGATACGAAAGAGTTCAGTTTCTGAGGCTGCCATACACCAACATGGCATTTGGCCCTCACATTTAAACAAATCACTATTCACAGTAATATTCTTCCTTCTTCCAGATGCTTAATTTACCTATAATTTAAAATCTATGTCACAAATACAACAATGTGACTGAAGTCTCTAGGTACAGTTTGTATATTTAAGTTGGATGGGAAAGGGCTTTCTTGGTGATGCAACAGTCATTTTAAATTCCCCAATAACTGTAAAACTGTATCTTTTTCTATTAGTAAATGTCTACACATAAAAAGAAATGCAAAATACACTTATTCATTTCTTTGTAGTTGCTTAATTTTTCAGATTTTAATATCTATTTTTATAAATCTTCTGCAATAAATACCACTACAATAAGCAATGTTATTTCACAATCTATATATTAGTTAACTCTTAGATCAATATCTCTGTAAATTTGGCCTTTTATATCTTCTGAAGATAATTATAAAGGAAAAAAAAGGAAAAGCATCTGCATTTCTTTCTGAAATTAATCGTTTCAGAGAAGTAAACTATGTCACAGCAATCCTAAATCCTGCTTAAAACAAGTAAGAGAAGTCAGTCTCCTAAGAACATTTTTAAAAATACTTATTCCTTAATCAGAGAGAACAAAAACCACACACAAAAATTACTACACTATAATTTCAGAATACTTTAATTTGTAGGCTCTAGTTGTCCCTGATTTTTCCTGGATGCACATGGTTCCATTGCAGGCAGTACACATCTGCTTTAATAACAAGAAATTACATGCATTTTTAAGACAATTCTACCATTGGTTTTGGCAATAGGAATTTGTTTGGCTCTTAATGTACATGAACTGTGGGTATTTACCTGGGATATTTACTTACTACTTTTAGCTGGATTTCTTTCTTTCCCTGGACATAGATCATCTCTTATCCTCTCCAAACGCCCATTCCTGTAAAGCTCATTTGAATTTATCTTGGGGAATCTCAAATAATCTTGGCAATATATTACATGTATATGGTTTACTATTCTAATAAACATATCTTCTTGTTTACAGAATAATCGAGGGAGCCTGGGAACATGTAACCGTATCTCGACTGTGGAGAGCCTCCTGTTCAAATGCTTTCAATTCTTTTCATTCTGCAAGATTTGAAGGGATAGCAGCATACATTTTCAAAAAGAGCAACAAGGCGAACAGCATTGGGATAATTTAAAGCTACAGACTTTGTTTCCTTATAAAAACTTGCTCAATTTGAAGTCTTTAAGACTAAATAAACCCAATTCATGGATTGCTGAGAGATATGCAACGTAGGAGGCAAATAGGTTAAGGGATCTGTTGGAAATGGCAGAAAAAACAGTATTTTCAAACAGATTAAATCCGTAACATCCCTATTGCAATACAGTATTTTTGTTGTTCATTATCCATAGAATTGAAGATGTGTTATCTTATATCTACAGCTATATGTACACTGATTTATAGAATATACAGCAGGATTTCCCACACAGATTTTACCCACAGAGGAAAGTTAGCATCCCTACTGCAGATGACAAACAAGACGAGAAAAGCATGATGGTCAAAAGGGCAACAATGTTTAAGTAAATACAAAATGAACCCTTTTTCCCTGTTCTCTCATGATCCATAATCATAAGCTATGTTGTTGCCGGAAAGTGCAGACATGCACTGTGCAGTGCATTAATCCTTCAAACACTAACAGATGCTGGCAGGGATTTAGGCTGGAATGTATTTACAAAGTGACAAATTATGTTCCGTATTATACAGAGAGAGAAAGAGCACCCACAAATAGGCTGATAAATGTCAGCTGCAGTCACGACAAACGGTTTATTTTTATTATACTGTAACCACAAATGTTTTTTGCAGGGAGGCCCAAAGATTTATTTGTTGCAGGAAAAAACAAGATTATATATGACACAAAGTAATAACTGTGAGATCACTGATGTTCTGGGCAGCTTGCCCTCCTGGAAGCTATGCTCAGATTGAAAAATGTAGCTTAAAAATGGTATGTTATATGACACAAAATAAATAGTTCATAAATCTGTATTGAAACAACGATAACTAATAATTAAAGACAGTCTTAGGACATAGCTTACACAAGTTAAAAGGAAAGCATAGCATTTCCTTTAGTGGAACGTTGAAAATGAAGTAACAATATTAAAATAAATCTGATTAAATTGTTTTAGGTTAAAACCAAAGTGCTATAATTGCTAGATGGAAGCAACATATATTTTAAATGTGGTTATAGCGCTACACGAACATTTAGTGTAGCACAATTAATTGGCAGAATAGTGACGTCTGCAGGTTTCAAAATGCATTGCAGCTGTTTGGAAGTACATCAAAGCTTGCCAATAGATTTAAAGCACGGTTCTTTCCCCCCAGTCTTACAACTAGGAAAATACAAATATCGATATGGTTAAAAGTCATCGCTTCTTTAATCATGAATAATTTCAGGATGCTTCAACATAAGCAGAAATAAATACACGAGACAAACAAAGAAATGAAAGAACTGGATAATCAGCTGTTTAAGGCGTTTTAACTGGCAGTTCAGGGTTACAGTCTCCTAGCTTTAAACAATATAAAATAGGTATCTTACGGAACAATATCCTCAAAAAAATAAACACATATACAAATTCTTTTGTTTCCACAACTGTTCACATTCGCTAGCTAAGAGTCACATTGAGAATGGTTACGTCGTTATGTATGTAATTTTAGAAAGTGAAATAAAAGGACTGAATCACATTAGTAAAGATTTCTTGCACAAACAAGGGTTGGCAGGATCAGGTTCTTAATATACACTCAATATACACAATACAGACTTGAAAACTATTAAAAGTCTTTTGCATGCACAAGAAA
This sequence comes from Dromas ardeola, assembly GCA_013398915.1. NCBI lineage: Eukaryota > Metazoa > Chordata > Aves > Charadriiformes > Dromadidae > Dromas > Dromas ardeola. The sequence goes on along the minus strand of VYZM01020754.1, from coordinate 495,499 downwards.
ACATCACGTGTATTTGAACAGTACCAGAATATGGAAACCTGACATCATGCCACCTGATTTGTGATCACAAAAGGAGGAAGTTTTTCTGTACTTTCTTTTTAAAGAAATTACGAATTTGTGACCCAAAAAAAATGAACAAAATAAACACAAAGGCTGGAATTAAATTTCAGTGAAAACACGGCCCATCTCAGGCATCATTTTGTTCTACTTGTAATCAGCAATATAGATATAAAACCAAACATGTCATTAAAAACATAATGTAATTCCAGGGTTTCCTAAAAATCTGAGATCAAAGTCTAGACAGTGTATTTTACAGACCCATAAAGCTGATGGCACTCAGACACAGACAGGAGGGGTCATAAGGCCACGTCCCATTGTTCTAATAATTAAGAAAGTTTTAAATGGCCTTAGCACAAATGTGGATTAAGTCCAAAATCACGTATCTTATTTTTAAGCACCGTCAACAGGAAAAGCTCTGAAATTTTCATTTACTAAATATACATGAATTTTCTGATAAAATTTTGATCTCTAGACAACAGAAGTACTCCAGAAAATAAATCTCACGCAGCAATAGAGTGGGAGGGTCGACGATCACCTATCATTATACTTACTAGAATACTGATTTCCTAAATACAGGCTGTCAATGAAGAATATAGTGACAAGGATGGAGAATGTGCCTTAAAAATTATATTCGTACAAGTATTTGTCCATACAAAACAAGGTAGTGCTGCCACTACAGCAAGTAAAACAGCAAGAAACACTAACAACAACCTTTTAACTTTAAATACCTGCCTGAGGAACAGGCGTGCAAGATTGATAGAAATGCTTTATAGGTAAGAGGGAGGGGGAAGCAAAGAAGGAAAAAACAACCACCGCTGCCTTTCCCCTTCGTAAAAGAAGCAAAAGCGAACACAAAGAACTGAACGTGACGAGAAGCAGCACGCGAAGTTTGTGGTTAATACTCTCTCTACTGGACAGAAAGACTTTTCAGATCCTTTCTGCAGTTCTGCAACCAGAACTGTTAATGCCACGTTTTAATGGAGTCATTCAATTATTAAATTGTTTTGAATTTAACAGATACTGCTACATAGCTAAATAACCGGCACATAGTCTGCCTTAAAATTTTGCTTTCTAAGCAAGTAACTCAGGCTTTTCCCAAATTTTAAGGTAAATACTGGCTGTACCTACCTGAACACATGAAAAAATAGCAGCTACTGTATATCTTACCCATATGCCACATGCAAAAATGTAAAACATATTAAAAATTTTCAAAAAGAAAATTTCCAAGCAGATGTTTATAAACAGAAGGTAACGGATAAAAACCCAAACACAATGCTGCATTATGTTACATGATTCACTGATGAACCCATTGGAACTACAGCAAAAAGCCCTTCTGGAAAACTTCCAGAAATTAAAAGGTGCAAACAAGCTGCCTAATACCCTTGCGTAGACTGAATTCTTATGAAGAAAATAAAGTTTATTGTCTGGAAACAGAGAAAGCATGAGGAAAGCACTAAAGCAATGGAGGTGAACAATTAGACAGATGTTCACTTAAGGAAATAAAGAGAACAGAAGAAGCCATCACTGAGGAATTTTACGAGAATACTGACAACTCTGCACCTCACCAAGGGCACTGGTAAAGTTAAAGCCACTGAAGCCATTTCTACTCAACTCCAGTATAACTGCTGACCTTGCAAAAGTCTGCATTTAGCAAATGTGGCTTAGGAAAATACCATTATACTTTCCATTTTACTATTTTTTCCCAAACTCCATCCATATACTGTACTGTATTTTTCAAGAAAATTAACCTTATTTCCTGGTATAATATTACATATACTCAGATTTTCTTTTTTTCCTAACTATGCTCAGGTATCAGGAAAATCTGTATTTAAAAAGCTTTTGTCATTTAAGCAAAATTAAATAGTGTCAATTACATCTGATCTTCAGAAATGTGTGTACGTGAATAGCTGGAATGGTTTTGCTTAATATGATTATATACGTTTCTGAGGTAGTCAGGAGTTCGCTGATAGGCAATACGTCAATCTGGACTTGGTTTAGAACATACAGCTTTTGGCATTCAACTACTGAGAGAATAATGGAGAAAAAGCATATTTTGTTGATAAACTGTCTTGTAGAGCAAAATAATACAGACATACATGCAGGCAAAAGGAGAAGGAATTAATAAGAAGAGGTAAGATTTTTTGGCAAGGACAAAAGCCTTACTTTTCCATGCTTGTGCAGGCTGAGGTACAGATCTGTTCCATAAACGTGTATCTCTCGTTTAAAATATCATTTCAAAACTCTGTTTGGTTTGTAATAATACTTCTCTTGCAGATTTCCAGAAGAACATCCACCAAATCTCAAGTGCATTACTGATTTCTCCTTTTCTTTTACCTACTCATATATTTTCAAAAATGACTCTCAAAGTCATCAGAAAGGGTAGCTGGGTCTCACTAACACAACTTCCATCACTTTCTCGTATGCAGTGTGCTGCGTCCCACAACATTCATCCCCTGGTTCTCCACTGTAAATACAAACATGACACACATCACCTTGCTCACATAGAGCAGGGCACACAAATAGCAGAAATGAACTCTCCAGTTACCCCGTTGCCAAGAGATCCCACCACCGCTGGAAACTGGGCACACCAAACTCGTTCTGTAATACCGTTAACATAAACAATTTGGGTATCAGGTTGTAGAGATAGGGAGGAAGTACTAATTAAAAGCTACGTCCTTATCTAAATATTATCGTACACGAAGAAAAAAATATCCTATGAAGTAGATTTTTATAGAATACTCATGGTTCTTAACAGGAAAACACGTTTTTTTTTTAATTATTGAGAAGATAATCAGAACATGAATTTTATGCAGTTGAAGAAACAAGTCTCCCAACTACTAATGCAAAAAGCTCCAAATTCAACTAATTTTAAGGTATCAAGACAAAAAATAAATTGGGTGGCTTTTGGCGGTTTGGGTGTTTCCGTTTTGACTTCCTGACTTGTAGTCATGACGTTAATTGTATGTCAGACTGCCTTGTCTGAGCATCCACCACCAGTTCCACTTACAGCTGGCTCCTTGCACATGGGTTCACAGCGTTCGCGAGACAATCAGCCGCTCGCCCGGCTCTGGGGGGTGCAGCCCCCGCACTTCCCACACGCTCATGTTTGGAAGTTCTCAGGAACTCGGGAGAAATGCACGGGAAAATTTCATCATTCACATTTTAAATAATATAAAAGGTGTGGAATGTGATTGATTTCACACCAGAGAGAATTGAAATTACAGTTATGGGATAGGTTTTTTTCATGTACTGTAAGGTCAAGTAATGGTAAATAATTAATGAATTATGAAACAAATTTTCTATAAGGCAACACATAAATTCTATTCAATAAGATCTAAAAGTGTAGTTACACCAAAAAGCCATCTAATATATCACAAAATGAAGAAAATGTGTGATGCTGAGGAATAAAGGAGCGGTTTGCCATTATATTGGAATAACCGTTACTCTTACGGAATACAAATAACACCTTTCCATACATACACATTATTTTCATAAGTTTTACATCTCATAATCTCCTACTCTGATCTTACTGCTGATTTGGTTTTAGCTAAAGCCTAAGGATTGCTTATCCTTATTCCCCCTTCACTAGTATGAATTTTACATTCTTTGACGCTGAGACCGTCAGAATTGCGTAAAGTCCATGAAACAGTACTGTAGTGATCTTGGTGAGACTGCCCTGGGCCACTGACACACAATTAATGGTATGAAGGCAAGTCAAGAAGTCAAAACGGAAACGCCCAAACCACCAAAAGTCACCCAGTCACATATTTTTTGTCTCGATCCCTTAAAATTAGTTGAATTTGGAGCTTTTTGCATTAGTAGTTGGGAGACTTGTTTCTTCAACTGCATAAAATTCATGTTCTGATTATCTTCTTATTAATTAAAAAACCTGGGTTTTGTGAAGAGATTAAACTATTCTGGATTTCAGATTCAGCTATGGGGAAATACCACATACAGAAAAGGAAAAAGGGGAGGGGGGAAAAATAAGCAACTTTTGAGGAATGTATTTCTTACTTATAGTGGCTGCTTAAAGTCATTGAATCATTTGAAATTTTCCCAGGGGCTAATAAATCAGAAAAGAATAAATCTGGCGAAGTTCCTGCCAAATTTTTGTATCAAATGCAGACAATTTATCACATCTATTTCCTAAGTAGTCTGGAATAAACCCCTTCAAAATAAATGCAAGTCAGCTGTTGGGTCTCCGAGAGCAACTGTCTCACCAGATAATGCACTTGGTTTGGGTCACAGTAATTGCCGATAAGGACAGAGCCAGTGACGGTGCGTACAGTCAAAATAGAGAAAGAGTTTTGAGATCATTTACAAACACCATAATTTGCATAGCTATAAATTTAAGTCAATGACCTGCAGTAGTAAATATCTAAGCAGTTTGAAGCCAGTCCTTCCAAAATACACCAAGTTCCATTTAGATGTAATGACTGATCCTTGAACATCCCCTGGCAACAGTGTCTGTTCTCCTGCCAGACCGAGAACAAAAGATAAACTCAGAAATGAGAGACTTGTAATTTTTTTACTCTTCCAATGGTATACATTCATTCACCATGCCACTTTTGAAGACACACGCAAAATAAACAAACTTGTCAAGGAAATCTGTAACAAATTTGAACCTTTTGCTCTGGAAAAAATGTTAACTTCCAAAAAGTTACAGCAGTTCCCTTTCCGAACATGCTTATATTAATGGCATCTTAAATAATGCAATTATTAAAAGAGGCAGTTACAAAGACTAAGTTAAAATGCAAAGGCAAATTCATTCTCTAGAAATTAAAAAAGAAAGTTAATTTTTGATGGTTTTATACCTTTATAATAACTATGATCATTTTATGCAATGTAACACTTCAAGCAGCCAGGATTACGCAGTTTTTCATATGAAACCCATGGTTCCTATGCTGTGCTCCACAGACTATATAGTTTACAGGATCCTATTGTCCTTACGTTATTTTTAGGTCAAGTTTTCATAGCCATGATGGACCTTGTAAAAAATTTTCAGAACTGACCATGACACACTATGGCTGTGACACTGGAATTAGATTCTTTTTCTCATGTATGCGTAGCTTGAAAAGCCCGTGACCACTGCCAATTTCTGTTGTTAACTACACGGCTGACAAAGTTAAGTGAAAATAACCCTTTTCTCCCCTCCCAAGAAACCATTCAGCACAATTTTTGAGTCATTTTTTTCCTTTACTTCATTCTGTCTTCTCCAATCTAGACAGCAAATTTGACCAGTTAAAGAACACTGAATTGCACAAGGTACAAGGCAGCATTTTGAGGCGTGACTCACTAATGCTCTCAAGCCCACGTGAAAGGATACGCCAAGATGATAAGGCAGAGAAGGTTTATATTTATAAGACTTTGATTAAGTAGGCAATTTTAGGAGGACAGAGACAAGGAAAAGGCTCCAAAAGTACTGAATTTTGTTTAAAAAATAAAAAATCAACAGCATCCCTATAATCAACTAAATCCATGGATTATTTAATAAGTGAAATTATCCAGCAATGAAAACTGCCATCAATGAAGTAGATGAGGCAATGAGATATGTAAGCCAACCATTTAGATGCCTTTTAGCACTTGTAAGCATTTGGTTTCAATTCAGTTTTTTGAACGCCTCATGCTACGGTGCTGGACCTCTCCAAAAAAAAAAAAAAAAAATCAACACAAACAGACAAGACAAAAACCTGAGCTGTTTCTCAGAACTGCATAAAGAGCTGTGCAATAATTTTCTAAAGGTGTTAAGTTTAACCTAATTTTTTTTGTTTGTTCCTGAAGAACAAGATGACTACACACCTGAAAATAAAGCTCCACCAAGTAACTGCCAGCACTGTAAAAGTAAACGGTACCATTATAGATCTGGCTCCTAATTTCCAAAGCTCGATCCAGCAATTTAGCAAGCTTAAGCAAACGCGTATTTGCATTTTTGAAGGTAAACAGCTTGGCACACCTGACCCCTGTGAACTTTTGAAAGGTTTATTCATGTACTCGGTTCCCATTAAAACTGACAGCAACCAAAGCGCACTGAAAATTTCATCTTTCCTTTAAAAATAGGCTTTTGCAGTTAAGAATTTAAATTATTTGCTTTGAATAAGTAAATATATTTAAGATTTAAAAACCAACCAGAAACATCATTGTATCAAGAGCAGAGGAAGGCTGCCGGCCAAAGTAAAGGCCTGAACTGAATCCCTTTCCGCAGATGACTTTTCCAGTTCAGTTTGCTGGTGTTCTTTCCAAGCTACACGACGGCCTTTCAAAGGTGCCACGAGCTGCAGGCCCCCGCGCCGACCAGCACGGAACGGCTGTAACTTGGGCTCCAGAGCCAGAAATGTTAATTCATCATCCTGTCAAAATAATGACATTCATTCATAAGTAGCATCCAATCTCCTCCACACCTGGCTGAGTCTTCTGTTCAGCCTAGTGAAACGCACTAATTACACACTTTCTCTGCCCGTCCTCTGGACACTCTACCTCACCGTGTTTGAAAAGAGTAATGATATAGAACTAAAAACTGGGCAAACACCCTTAAACTTGACAGAAGAACAGACAGGCCAGAGAAGCCAGACATGGGAGGTGCCATACTCAGTCCATCAGATGCCAAGCCCACCTCGCTGAGCACCTCGTACTAAGAGTCTTCCACAAAGCCTCCTAGAGCTATCTTGCTCATGCAAAATTAATTTAAACGTTTCAGGCTGCTGATTTAAGATGATCTCAGTCAGAGCACCTCGAATCCACGGCCCTCATCAAAAGTAAAAAGCATCAAACTATGATCGGTGCTTGTACACTCTCACTTGGGCAAATGAAAAGGAGGACAACAGAAATACAATTTCCTTTACAAATGCCTGCGTGGTAACTAACCTATGACAGCTGCACTCTTAAGCTTCTTCCATAAAACAAGAAGCAAAGCCTGGAACATCCCAAATGAACGGCATAATGCTTCCTGCCTCCCACTGAGTGACTACTTAGACATTTTAGGCAAAGGAATAGAGAAGGTTCCTTCAGATACAATTAACTTCTGCTCAGAACACTCACCTCTAAAACTGAGGATTCCAATTCAAATCCTTTTAAGCACACACACACGAGAGACACAGATCTCCCATTCAGCATCATGATTAAAACCAGGAGAAGGTACAACCAGGAGCTGTTATCTCCAGGAGCATCCCAATCCAGCAGTAAGGCTCAGATAAAGAAAACACACCTAACATGCAGCTCAGTAAGGTTTATGTATTCAGAAACATTAGGACCAATTGAATTCTAAAGATGGGCAAAACGAAGCGTGTAAGTTACCATGGCAATTTTTTTGTAAAAGTTTATGTGCTTCAGAATTGTAGGTTCTTCCCGAGTTTAAGGAAAGATTTTGAGGATCCACATTCTGAAATGCAGTGCTTGGTGAAGCAGTAATGCCAAATTCAGGTCCTGGTGTTTTAAACTGGACTGGTCGCAGGCACTGAGGCCAGCCCCTTTCTGCAGCACTTCTTCACGAGTTTGTGAATTCTGCTGAACTCACAAAGGGCATAAACACTTATTACTCTGTGCGATAACCTGCCACGTGTTCTGTGGCCTGCAGGATCTGTCACCTCTCGCTAGAGCGACAGCCAGCCTCACCTATCAACTCCAGGTTTTAGATTATGCTCAAATATCTTTCTTTGTGGTGAATTTTATTTGCTTACCAACCTTTACAAGACCTGTGCTCATCTGTGACCACCTTTGCTGTGGCCTGGTAACATCGGGCAGTTGCAATCGGGCAGCGCAAAGGCTTTGCTCTGAAATGACCCATCTGCAGCCAAGCCAGTCGTTAAGCAACACTTCTGAAGAGATTCCTGAATTTTAAAGCGTTAAAAAAATAATTTCTCAAGGTTACATGGCAGATCAGAGACAGAATCTGACCAGCGTCACCCGGGCCTCACAATAGATGTTAAAATTCTTCATGGCATCAGCTTTCATGAACATCCCTCTTAATAAGGTACAGAAAAAAAGAAAATTCAGAACTGACCTTTAAAAAATATTCTTGTTATGCTTTTTAACCATTGTGGCGATAAGGAGGAAATGTTTTTCTGAATGAGTATACTGTACCTTTAATGGTTCATTTGTAGTTCAGAACAAAATCTGAACTATTTGTTGTTCGTTGTTGTTATATTCTGTTCCAAGGTTCATAATTTGAAAATTGACTTTGGGGACTTTTTGCTTGGTCTATTAAAATGATTCATGTTGCATTCAACATAAATTGTGCATACACAGAGGAGGTTTAGCACACGTATTCACAGTATAATAACTAAAGTGAATTTTGTACAAGCTGCAGTTTGTGGCAAGGATGCAGTATCATTTGTCTTAATTTTTCTTCAGCATTACATTAGGCTAGTGCATTTACATTTTTCAGGTATGGCTAAACACTTTAAAACTTTCTTTTTACAGCCTGAGTAAAGAGAGAATCAAATCTACGTGTTTATATGATGTAACAAAGTAATGCCTTTTTACTGTCTAAAGTACACATGGATTTACTTTCCATTTACCTGCCTGCACAAAGGCAACTGCAAAGTGCATGAAATATTCACCACCTATGAATCATGGAGCGTTCCTATTAAAAAGGTGATAACGTTCTGTTTTACCTTTCAAACCATGATACGGTAACAGTCACGGCGTCTAAGCGGTTTTGTCACTCAAAACGACCAATGTAATAATATACAGTACGGTATGACTGTGTTTAGTGTTTTATAAAACTTTAGGACAATTTAGCATCTAATAACTAAATGATCGAGAGCTGAGATATGATTTCAGATACCAGGGTCAGAAATATTTATTTTGCAAAATTTGAGAAAGTGGATTTGCCAAGAAAGAGTGTGAGTCACACTAAATTGGATGGAGGGAGGAAAGAGAAACTGAGATTGTAATCATCTAATTGTCACTCTATCTGCACTGAGTCTCAGAAGTTGTTCATCTGTTGTTATGTGTTTAAAAACTTGCTTAATATTTCTAACACAGAAATTTTTGAGAAGATATTTCACCTTTCAGCTGTACTGAGTGGGATTTTTCACTATGGTTATATTCTGGTCTTTGCTTCTGCAGTGCAATTTTCTTCTCACTGAGATTTTTAGTATACAAGTGCCGATGCTTGAGGCTAAAAAGCATTCAGAAATTCATATCTACGGACAAAACGTGTATGCAGACAGTCTGGACAAATAGGTTTTGTGTACAAAAACTCTTGCAGCTTATAAGAACAGAATGATCTGCATATTCAGGAACTGATCAATCCCTAGAAGTCAATGTTAGTTTGGTAACAACAACAGCAGCAACGAAGAAAACTCTAAAAGCAAACCACTTTCTTTATATGGAGTCCAGTAATCCAGAACGGATTTTGCACAAACCAGGTAAGAAGCCATTATGCACTTTATATTGCATTATGAAGGAGCCCAGCTCTCATGGGAATTTTAGCCAACACGTTATTTTGTCTTCAGGATATCGAGAAAATACCTTTTTCTTTAATCAGAGTGATTTCTGAGATGTCATATAGACTTCTCTAAATATTAACACATTCTGAGAAGCACTTAAAATTACGGTATACTTGCACTGAACTTATCCTGCCCATCAAAGTGGACCAAGGTGAACCCCACCTTCAGTAGAACAACAAACCTTCATGCCTGCAGAGCACAAGTTTCTTGCCATTCTGTATGGACCCAACAAAGATAGTAACAGAGATACACACCTCAAAAGCATTTTCAACTTTACTTCAGCTGCTCTACTAGCACCTCCCTCATCTAAATATTTTATTCGCTAAGGGGAGATGGGTCAATAAGCCTGCTTCCACCACCCGGGCACTAAATGAGCCTGACGTCCACCGCAGAAGAGCTAGTAACTCCCACGCAGACCACATTACAATAAAGGCCAAGTTTTCAGCAGCTGACTGCTACTTTTTCATTTTTCTAAGTAAACAACCCCTCCAAAACTTCTATCAGTATCGCATAAAAAGAGCATAAAAAAGTATCAGAAGACTGCATAACTAATTAAAGGTGTCCTGTTAGGCTCTATTAACCAAGACTGAGGATAAGCAGCTCCTATTGCAAGCTGGGTAAGAACCACTTAAATATTAAGGGCTTGCTTTTTCCTTTATACACATTCATATCTTACCTCTGAGTTTATATGTCTGTCAGTAAGCAATAAGAACAGCTCTAGAATGAAAGTCACTTTTTTCCACTACATCGTTCTCCCCAAGACCACGCTCAGGCTGTGGGCATGTGAACATGAGCCTGGACCGAACGGCACCGCAGCACTTACACCCACACCATCAGCAGACTCTGCATCTGACGGCTGAAAGTGTGGACCGTGCACGGAAAAGCAGCCTGGGCAAGGCTGATAAATGCCATCTGAATCCATCCAAGGGTAAATTTGCAAAAGCCCTGGCAGAACAAACTCATTTTTGGGAGCTTACAACTTTTTTTAGGACTGGAACTACTTTGTTTGCAATCGTCAGCATGTTTATGCATCCAAGGTTTGAGAAAAGGCAGTCTTGCACTGGAGTAAAAGTGAGAGAGTTCACATGCTATCGGATAGTTTATAGCTACTTGGTATGTCTTCCCTTCATAGGCAGGGCTTAAGCGAGATAATCCTAACAGATCACATTCCATACAGTATTTTAAGACCATCTATCTGCAGAGACCAAAAGAAAAAAAATATTTAAAAAAATAAAATAAAAACCTCTTGCTACACAAGATTTTTTCCACTTCCATTGAGCAGAATTTTCTCATAAACTTGTTCAATAATTACTATTTTAACTATGAGCAGTAAGACTGATATTCTGAAAGACTAGCTGAAGAACAATTAGGATAACAAGAGATTTTACAAAGGCAGAAAAATGAGAAGCACAAAGAAATATATATTCTTGAATTGAACATGGCACAGAAAACAGGAGTCAAAACACATCTTTCCCTACGTTTTATATACAATAATACTCACACTGTAGGACCTGTAATTTATTTTTACTAGCTCTGCTTTCATAAGGAGCATCAGTTTCCCATCACTTTTTGAAATTACATAAACACTTCTCAATATCTTGGAAATACATAAAGACCTTTATTGACTCTATTAATTAAAATTCAGGAAATTCAAGTTCAAAATGCAGTGCAGAAAATGAAGAACAGAAATCCATGGAGAAGCACTTCATTCCAAAATGCACTCGGAATCATAGAGATGCAGGTACTGTATGTGTTAAATCACACAGGGGAAAAAAATAAAATAAAATAAAATAAATCTATATTTTAATCTTTTTGGGCGGAAACAAATTATCTTATTTACTACATGAATGGTTTCCTCAATTTGACGCCAATCTTTGGAGGCAACTTCAACCTGTCTGAATTAAACAGTCTGCAGAAGAAAAGACCAGATTATTTATATTATAGAATACTGTTAAAAAATAAAATTGAAAGATTACTTTACCATACATTGAAAATAAGAACATGCACATCACTCCAGCTTACAAAAATCTAATTTTATTTTTTCTGTTCTAAGAGAAGTTTGATAAGTAGGAGACATGTTCATATATACACATGTATTTATATCTATGTGTGTGTATGTATAAATTCCCCCCAAAAAGGCAGCACCTAAAAAAAAGGAGAAATTCACAAAATTGTTTTGCATCTGTGTACCGTGACTATAAATGTTGCAATCGGAAGATCCTTTGTTATTTAACCTTTTCATCTGCAATAACTTCGCTGTATACATACAATATAGATAAACTTTGTATTTCGTTCTATACCTCATAAATAAGTTTTGACTTACACTTTCTAGAGAAGGCACATTTGTTGTTAATACATACACGCACATCAGAAAACAATCAGAATCATAATAAATTGAAAATAATTCACTGAAAACATGATAATGGCCAGACGAAACTATCTCTGAGAGATGAACATTTCCTAACATCTGATTTTCAGAGATGTGAGCAAAACAAATGAACAGTTTTAACTAAACTCCAACTTGCATTCTCCACTCATGTAATTTTACAGTTCACGGATATACAGATTTTACTAAGTCAAGGCCTAATTACACAAATACCCACAACAGACAGTAATATTTCTTCATCGATAATAGCCTACCATGTATCATATCATGTTTACTTTGGCATACGTGACCTCCTGCACTGAACGCTTACACAAGCAGCTCTCGTCTACCGAAAAAAATTTGACAGAATAGACAAAACTATCTGCATTTCACAGAAACTCACCCTCTGCCTCACTGTGTGGTGTAAACTCCAGTTCAAGAGGCTAAGCAGCCCCAGACGAATTCGGAAAGAGAAATACGTTCCCGCTGTGCCAGAAAGCAGGAGGACAAACTCCGGGTGAAAATACTGGAGGCGTCCTGTGCTGCGCTCGGAAGCTCCTGCCTGGCCAAGGAGCTCCTGCGTCCACCTGAGCAGCCCTCTGCTCTGCCCACCTCCTGCCAGCCCCTGCCTGAAGCAAGATGATCTCCCAGCTGATTTCATGAATCACGATTCCAATTTGTTCCATGATCTGCCTAAGAATTTTCTTAATTCACTTCCGATTTTGATAGCAGCAACTACTAAACTACTGGAATTGTAACTCACTTGATGAAGAAAGATGAAAACTTTACCAAAAAGGGTCAAGCAAGAAACAAAGGAAGAATGATGGGAGGGGTTTTTTTTGTTTTCTGTGTATGCACCGGGGTTGTGGGTTTTTTGGGGGGAGCCTTCAAGAATCATTTTACCCCTTTATTAATCACAAGCCCTCACAGTTTGACCACTGTTCACGTACAATGAGATGTACCATCTGTAGACAGGAGGCCCTAGTGCTTATACGTTCTTCTTACAAACATTAACTAGCAAAATAATAATATTCTTTAGTAAGGGCTGTGATCCTTGTTTAACAGATGGGAAAACGAAGGCGTAGAGAGGTCACATCCCCAGATGATGTCCCATGAGGTTTCCGTGGCAAAGCTGGAAACACAACCACGTGAACGCGTATTCCTTGTGCCAAGCGGCCGTCCACACTCTCTCTTACAGAGACATCCCTCTACTGCCTGGGACGCACCGGTGGTCAGCAGCCACGGGGAGGTACGTCTCATACCTAATGAGGCATGGAAAATGGGCCACCTTCATCGCTGGCGTAACTCAAAGGGCTCGTACCGGTGATGAATTCAGGCCAATATTTCAGGATGTGCTATACCAAACTACCCAAATGTTCTTTTATTCTGCTGATTTGGAGAGCTAGTCCCATTCAACTTGTTGCCCAGAAGCCTGCACAGCTCTCTAGCAAAAAAAGGCTTACATCATCAGTACAATAAAATCATTTCATGTCCTACTTGATCCAAAGTATCTCTTTTTATTGGTGAAACATTTCAAAGAGGTAATTCTGAATATCCGTTAAATGACTGTTGCAAAGACTGCATGAGAAAATAAGAAAACTCACAGACAATGTTACCCTCACCAAAGCCAAAAATCAAAGTTGGATGAGTATCTTGAGCATAAACTGAGATAATCCAGACATAGCTAAGTCTTGGATATCATGCAACTGTTGCTGTCACATGTGCTAGCAAGAGAATGTCATATTAAATTAACATCTACTGCTCCTCTACTGACATGTTACTTTACATAGAATAACTGAATTCATACCAAAAATTGAAATCACAGTAATATATTCAACTATTAGCAGAGTAAAATTGATCAGTGCACAAGTAAGTAACCCTGAGGAAAATGTTGAGAAAAAGCTACCGGCAATTCAGTTTTGTAGAAAAAATGTTGAATACATAAAAAGACGTGAATTAATGCTGAGAATAAACAAACAGGGATGTAACACTGTACTCATAGCACAGGGTACCGGTAGACTTAACAAGCTGCACGGAGCTTGCACAGAGCTACAGCCACTCAGGTTTATGACCACTGTTATAAAATAGCTCATACTTGAAGCAAAACTTCCCACACAAGTGGTATGAATGAGAAAAGGCCAGGAAAGAGAAAACTCCAAGAAAGCAAGCCTGCAATATGCATAAAATGCTACACGTGTCACATACAAGAAATATTGTGGGACTTTTCAAGAAGATATTGTGGGAAAAGCACCTTCACTGCAACTTCATATTCTTGGGTTATTCCTTCCCTCCCTCTCCTTTGACTTAAATATAATGAATCTTTAAAAGATGGAAGCTGCATTGCATCCAAGTACTATGTCCAGCCATTTACTTCTTCCAAACAATACACATGGAAGTGTCAAGGATTCTTTCTTCCAAAAAAAATTCCTTTTCAGAACTCTCAATGAGTGCTTGCACTAAAGATCAAATTTGAACCATGCAAAAACCTTCAGTTCCAAGTGGATGAACATTCTCGGATACACAAAAGGCTAATATAAGCAGTCACTTCGACTGGAGTCCCATGAAAAACACTGGGTGACAAAAGCCCCTTACAGCAATCTGCGCGAAGGAGAAATAAATTAATCAAACTGCCAAACGAAGAAGGCTGGGTTTGACCTCCTTCTGATCTCATTACTTCTCTATTACCCTTTTGAAAAACATCCTCTTACAAAGATCACTAATTGAAGATTATGTGGAGGGGAATCGCACCTCTCCATCACCGTGGTAACTTCGACTCATTTGTCATTCCAATAATTCACTTCTTTTCTTTTCTGAACAGACAGAGACACTAATAGACTATCATCAGTTAAAAAGGCAATTTTTCCATTTAATTGCACTCATTAAATACTGCACTAGAACAATTGGAAAAGCAATACTCTCAATATTTAATCATACAATAGCAATAATGAAACATCACTTCAAAACAAACGTGGCAACATGTAGGATGACATAAGACGCATGTTGTAACTTCTGGAGCATCAACATATTTTCTGGTAAAGATATTTGAACCTTTTTCCCTTGCTTTTTATGACACTTGGGTATATGAACGGAACAGACTAACAGCATTGACTACAGCTACACACCAGAGAGAAACCAGTGGGCAAACTCCTTCCTAATTACCTCATCTCTCTGGCCACTGAACCATGACAACAGAAAGGATTTCATAATCCAAAACAGGGAGCCAGTGTATTTGTGGAAAACATTGAACAAGACTGGATTTGCACACTACTTTACTGGAACAAATTGTATCACTTAGGAATGTAATTGAAGATAAAAAGGTTAATCGCACTGGTGCTCTACTCGGCTGCAGTGGGCACAGTCATCAGGTGTCTATTTGCCCGGGATATCTTATTTTCTGTCCTCTACAGAAACCATACATCTGTCTTCAGTGTAACTGCATTCCCATTATAGGAAGTTCGCTGTAGTTTAACTACTAACAGAACATAGTAGAAGCGATAATAAAACCTTTGTGTCGAGGAGCTGTGCAGAAAACTTAGAAGTGCCTGTTTCAATTTCAGATGTCACAATACGCAACGGCTGTCAAGAAATGTTTCTCTTTTTACGGCAATTCTACCTATAAGCGTAAATACACAAAACACAGTCAAGCAGCCAGGCTAACTTCACTGGGACTATTCCTGTCAATAGATACCACTTCATCTGTCATCTTCTATCTAGCTTTCCTAGAGCACCAAATTATTTAAATAGTTCTTTTAGGATCTGGTGAGCACAGTAATCAGGGTTGGTGACTGATACCCAAGCATGCTTTGCCATTCTAGATTACGGCTTTTGAAATTCAGCAGCTTAAAATTTTGAGAAGGGAAACAGACAGAAATGTTAGAAAGCCGTTTGGTTTGGACTACGTATTTCTACGTTGCACACACGGAGTAGCATCATCACTTTACAAATATTCCAGCTCAAATCAATCAGGCTATCCGGTAGACACAGTGCTCCGCTGGTTCAGTGGAAGAAGTGAGGGGTAACCAGTAAAAGGAAAGAACAGGAGTTTTAAAAAACAGGAGAAGATGCACCAAGTGTAGTATCTCCTTAATCAATTATTTATTCAACACTTGCATGTGAGTAACCTTATTGATTCCAGTGAGACTAAGTGCCAGGCCAATACGAAGGAAAATGACAGCAGGACAGGAAGTCGAGAAGCATCACGCAAGGCCAGGTCAGAAAGGCTAAGGCGTATAAGATAGTGGAATATTCAATTTAGGAAAAACTGTAATTTAATTTTATTCTTCTAACTGCAAATCTTAATATCGTAAAGTTTTCAATGACAAATCTCTGTGTGTAACATTTTACAGTCAGGGAACAGTCCCGGAATGACTATAGTACGTGAATTAAATATACAGTGATAGCGAGGGTCTTATTTATACATAGCTTTTATTATAGTTATTTATACATTAATATAACCTATACAACTTGTAACTTGTTATATACCTTATATTTAGCCATTACTCTTTTTAAATAGAATTTCACATCCCTTTAAAGTCCTCCCTAACTATTGTTAAACTAGCAGCTGTGGCCCAGATCGGGAGTTGATGGACATCGCGTGAGCGCGTATGGCAAGAAAAGAGCAATTCTGAAGAGCAGGTAAACACATCCCCCCATCATTCTGCTCTTCTGAAATGCTTCATCATCTACAACATAAAAGAGCAGAAGCGTCATGGATTTTGTAATAGAAAGTGCTTGAAAAAACTTGCTTTTCTTTCACCCCAGCATCTCTCTGGCCAGCCAGTTAAACAACAATAAGCAACACAAGATTTACTCAAAGAGAGTAAGTTAGTAAAGCAACATGAGAAGTTTCAATCATTTGCAGGACCCACACACGAGGGCCAAAAACATTTGCAAATCCTACTGATTTACTATAAAAAAAATATGCCTGATGTCAGACAAAAGCAGAGAGCGAGGCTACCTAGAAACGCCTCCGAATTTCACACATAAAAGTATATTTAATCAGTGTTCTCCTCAGAGCTGGGAGGTGTGTTTTTCATAACCTTTACTGTTTGGTACTCAAGTTGAACATCTAGACATAATGAGTCAGAAATGGCTTGTATGAAAAGAGTTAGTAGTTATAACGTACAAATGAATGATACATAATGACTATACAGTAAAAAAGAGTGTCTTTTGGTAGGGGACAGTAAAAAAGAAGAAGGATTTTTGCAGAAAATAAAAGCCTAACAATATACCACAGTTTGATAGTTAAAGCGCAGAAAGAATCCCCCATAAAGGCACCAAATACCATTATGCTCATTTAGAAAGAAAAGAAGCGTTCGTTTTCATTCTGGTTCAAACGCAAAATTGCCTGCAAGCATAACATTTGAAGGCGTACTTTTTCCTACAGAACACGTTCTTGCACAAATTCCAGCTGAGGGTACAATTGGGCTTTTAGAGGGGCCCAGGGAGAAGCAAGGGATGTCTCCCCTTGCACGTGAGCTTTCCAGAGTCACCAGCTTCTGCCTAATTCTCAGCATGAGAATAAGCTGTACGCCAAGGCTATCTTCTGGTTAGGAAAATGTAGTCTGTTTCGTTCCGTTACCTAAACAGAGTTGGAAGTGCCTTTCTGACCCACCCCCCATCCTCCATATATTTTTAAATATATTAGAAAACCGGTTTTTCAACCCATAATCCACTAACTGCAATATTCTAGGCTGTTGTCCAGCCCATGTCAAGTCCAGTTACTCACAAGAATAGCCAGTATTAAACCAACAAGGAAACGATTCTCAGCAATGCAGTGCAGCCTTATAAAACCTTCTTCAATTACATGTGCTTATTCTTAATGATACAGCAGTAATCTTTCATCTTGAGTGAATTCAACTTGTTTATCCATACTGATTGCTTGTTTGGTGTTGAGACATGAAAATTTCAAGAAAAAAATTACATTATTAGTGACAGACCTGCCGTATCAATAACCCCATCTTCTTTCTCAGATGTTGCTTGTTTCAAGCCAGCAGATGGTAAGAAAAATGCCCTGTGTTGGCAGATCTACACATTCTCACCACCAGCAAGTAAGTCAAGACATAAAAGGAGCAACAATCATCAGGCTTTTCATCCTCAGAAAGTACTCAGGGAGAAAGAGATAAAGCACAAATGCACTATTTTCTTTACCTACCCATTCCAACATGCTTCGGAGTCTTTTTCCCCTGATACGTGTGTGCAAAACTCCATTGGGAAGGTAAAAATATAAACCGGATGAAAATGAGCACTAACAAGTTTACATAAGATGAGTCCATGGGTGCGTATTAAATTCTTTAAGTGGGTACAGCCTCCAGCTCTGAAAGTACCCAAACTGCTAATTGCTGAAGACCAGAAGGGCGTACACCAAGGGAAAAATCATTCTGTGCAGATTCTGTTACTTACTCTCCCTTTTTAACCATCTGCTATTCACCATCTCTCGAGCCAGGGCACAGGACCTGATGAATTTCCAATTTGGCTCAAATGTTGTACTTAGATTTTTTTTTTTTTTTTTAATACTAAAATCTCAAATCGTAAAAAGCAGATAAAATGGCTTTATACCAGCCATTATAAGAGTTTTAGTCTAATGGTTTAGTTTCAGTCACCTTCAGTTTTGCATAGGCAGCCCAGAGAAATTGAGTCAATATACCTGTACGCGCATAACATGATTTATTGTCTTCTCACTAGAGACATCAAGTATAACCTTAGGTTGATGCTTTATCGATTCAATATCTATCATGTAAAGGATATAAAATTGGTTTCCTGCTTTTAAGACCACTAGTCCACAAATGTACAAACTTCCTTGACAGCACCTGAACCATGTATTGTGGCCACAGCGAGAGCAATGACAAGGACTAGGGCCAGGCAACTTTAACTTAGAAATCAAAATCCTGATCAAACCATGCAGAAATACAGAAATTAATAGTTTGGCCACAGGAATTTTACCCATTGAAAGAAACTTAGAGGAAAAATGGACTAAAGTCAAGCCTACTCTTCACTACTCAGTTATCATTGTGAATATTTACAAAATATTTCTCATTTATCTAGCTACTCGCTTCAAAAGATTTCAACACTTAAAGAACCTAGGCAGAACATCTAAACAAAACAACCTATGCACATTAGCCATTTCGAAGGTAGCAAAGTCATGTCAGAGACAAATGAAATAACTTCATCAAAAGCTGAAGTAGCAGCACAGAGAAGAATAAAACCTGCCTCTAAGAAGCCATAAATCCAGTCACGATTCCTGTGTTCTCATCCCTCTTTATGTTTATTTTGCTAGAAGGGAGAAAAAAATTAAAACCTAATTTTTCAGGAGGACTAGCAGCAAACCTCCATACCAGCAGAAAAAAACAGGGTAATTTATGGAGTTGAAAGGAAACGCAAACTAGGTCACTTATGGTATAAACTAAGCGCACACTACTACACACAAAAAGTAGATCCTATAATTTAAATAAATAAATAAAGCATAACTCGACTTTTAAAGCATTGGTTTAAAAACAAACTACAGGGGAAAAAACCAAGGCCTTGCATTATTAAATGTTACAACCGATAAGACTTTAAACAAGTCATCTGTGGTCACAGACAGGCACCCACCCTTCAGCCCCGCTGGTATTCTTACTTCTTCTGAGGCACAGGCTGGAAACAATGCAAAGAAGGAAAAAACCTGAACTACATCGTAGGAAGAATAAACAAAGTAGGCAAAGAATACCTACACTCTGGGCAAAAAAAAAAGTCGCTAGCTGATAACATACATTTTTCTTCTTGCTCTAAAAGGGCTAGGAACTTCTATATGGAAACACTGAGAAAACACGGCAATAAACACTAGAGAAATGTACAGACTGTTTTCTAGCACAGTAAGAAAAATATTTATTGTTCTTCCCTCCCTTTCAAGTCTGCTCAAGTAAAGGGGCACTGAGATCCAGTTAAGTAGATATTTGACTGTGTGTGATAGGAGCCGCTCTTTTTCTGGGCACTTCCAGACAACTCAGTTGTGCAGTGTGTGACCAGTCATTGCAAAAGGAATTATGTGTGAAACGGCACCAGAAGGGAGGGAACAGGGAAGATGAATTCTCCGTGGTCCTATAGATAAGAGAAAGTACTGGGCAAAAGGGAAAGGGAAAGGTAACTACTGGGGCAAGCTTAGATCCCCCATCACGGGGACCAGCTGAGTGGACAACAAACTGCTTTACTACACATCAGAACAGGAAAACTACTGCTAAAGCAACAAATTTTCTAATTTAATGGCCAAGGACTACATAAAAAGCAAGTGACTATCACATTTAGATTAAATGAGACAGTGCATGCAACAGATTTCCAGGTGAAATCGTGAATTAGTAGAATTACAACAAAATCTGTGATTCTCTTTAAAAAAAAAAAAAAAAGAAAAAAGAAAAAAGAAAAAAAGAAGATAATGAGATAATGAGACCACATTTTTCAGTCTCTTTAACACCATAAAAATAACAGGAAAATAAGAATGTTACTTGTACTTCCTTAGCCTTTCCAATAAAAATGTATTTAGCTTACAAACATTTACTGTCAAAACATTCACTGAAATTAAAATGATAAATTAAGTATAGCAAAATAAGTAATTAAAGTGACTATATAAATCAGCACAAAGGAAAAAAACAAAGCCTGAAATACTCCAAACTTTCGGTCTACGTTAATTCCCAGTTTGCACGCCTGGAGTAGGATGCTCGTTGTAACTACACGGCCTGTAAGAAGGACTTGGGGCCTGCCATAACTCAACTGTCCAAAAGAGACTATCCTTTTCTCAATTTACAGTTACAGATACAAAATGCATAAGTATTAAAACTCCTGCGACTGAAGTCCTAGTGACTTTTAAATAAAGTGCTAAGGGAATTCAGCGCTACAAACGAGACCTAAGAGGTTGCTTAAGGTCACATCCTCATTCAGTTGACAGAAGCAAGAGTTAAAATTCTGGAAATCCTGTTTCCAGTCCTACGCTCAGCTTGTACACAAGCTTATCTCAGCTTAGATTTTACAACACAGGCAAATACCTTTATCACATGGAAGAACAAAAAAGCAAGTTCAATGTTTAGACAAACTGTATTGAGCTGATAACAAATAAATCAATTTTGAGGTTTTAGCTTCTTTATCAATAGCACTCTTACAGATCAAGAACTTTCTAACAAGAAGCTTTGACTGCTGACAATACAATTTCAACTTTTTTTTTTTTTTTCCCCTCCAAGAGTGCCAGATTATGCTTACTGGTATAAACACAGCATAAATTCACTTCCTCTGGATTTACACTGGTATAGCTAAAATCCGTTTCTTCAGTCAATAGAACAGGTTTAATGAAAAATAAAATTTAAAGTTACAATAAAAAAGAAATTATTTGTCCATAAAATGTGGTGATACATGTCAAAGTACCACAACTGAGGGTACAGAAAGAAAAGTAGTATTATTTTGAAATCAGAAGGACTAACAAGAATAATATTCTATTAAAGGCAAGTTAGTATCATAGAATCATAGAATACCAGGTTGGAGGGGACCTCAAGGATCATCTGGTCACACCTTTCTTGGCAAAAGCACAGTCAAGACAAGATGTCCCAGTATATCGGAATTTATCCCTGCTATGAAGCTAGAAATCTCAAAATTACTTTTTACTGGAAACTTCTTTTTCTAGTCCCAGATCACTGATGACATATCTAGCTGCCACAGTCCTCAGCACCTGTGCAGCCTCCCTCGCAACTTCCACTCACGCATCCTCCTCTCTGTGGTCCAGGAGCTCCATCCACGCTCCTGATGGTTTGGCCCTTCTGTCCTTACCTGAGCTATATCAATAAGTGTACCCGTCTTGAGCCCTGTCTTCTAGATGGACCTTGGACCTCTGTTGAAGCCTCATCTCCAGTCCTGTCTCTAGCCTCGCCTTCTGCTGCTCCTGCCTGGACAGATCCTGGACCTGAGTCACCCCCTTGCTTTTTCTGGGACTGTCCGGGGAACTCGTTATCACCACCCTGCTCAGGAGATGCTGTAAGGCTGGGCCCTGGTGGGTGCCCTTGGCTTCTGGCTCACTCTCCCTCATGTAACAACCCTGCTCTTGCTGCGCCCTGGCAGTAGCATTGGTATATCTTCCAAACATTAACATAATGCACCGCCAATGTCACTCTTTCTCAGCAAAAATCTCCTATGGATCTTAGTGTTCTTTTCTGGCTGTTGTGTTCTTTTCTGGCTATTCTTTCACTGTTTTTCAAGAATTCCCAGTTCTTCTCGGAGTCAGATTTCTGATATAATTCATTCTATCATCCCAACATGAAATAAAAACACATCTTCATTTCCATCCACACTGAGACCAATTCAGATTTATTCAGGCTTCCTTGATATTCAGTGATGCCTTGTAAGCACTAAATCATCATGAAAGCTATATAAGCAAGAGCCTGCAATCCTAAAAAAAAAAACCAAAACCCAATCAACCAAGAAGTCCTCTGAGAAGTATACATCTCCTGTAAAGCACAAAGCTTTCTAGAGTTCCCCAGAATGAGCACTGTGCATCTACTGCTCCTCCTTTCCTCTTTGGGTGATCAATCACCTCCGGCAACAAGAAGAAATGGAAACACATTCTGATCTCTGGGCTTCTGGGATGGCTAGAAAACCCACAGAGCCCCTCCTCTCATGCGAAAGCAAAAGAATAACAATGAGAACGAGCTTCAGCTTCATAAGCCTTTAGGATCCTCACCCTTTAAGTGCTGGCCTTAACTTGTCCTTGGACTCCTTACGTGCTATCTCTATACAATGCGCTCCATAACCAGCAAGAGACAAGAACTATTGCCTACACTTCAAGACAAAACACGGGCATAGATATATTTTTATTCAGTGTTCAACAGCATATTATATTAAAGAAATGAAGTTCTGGAAGGCTCTCTTTGGTCCTCTCAGGAAAAGTGCCATACATCATTACTTCTGCTTTTTATACCCAAGATTTTAAGAAACTGTGCAATGTTTTTTTGAAAGAATATGTTAAATATATTCATTGTCTCACAGGGTAATTGTAACCAAAGGAACCCAGGAGATGTTTGTGTTTGTAGAGTGTTTATGATACAGACTAATTGGAGGTTAAAGAAGCAAAAGGCACAGCGATAGAAGAGTGTGTTTGTGTTTTCAAAACTTGGCCACAGACAGTGGATCGCTACACCGGTCAATCCCATGGCATCTGGGGGAATTTTAAGCCCTGCAAACCAGGCTGAACTTGTTCTGAAAAAAAGTCTTGGCAAAGTAGACAGCCTACTCCATGTCACACATCCATAAGCCTACTTAGCAGAGACTGAATAACTTTGCATGGCCTATGCGCCCGTTCCTGGCCTGATCCTTCTGGCAATGCAGCATGAGCCGTTTACTAAGGGTTTTCCTTATCTCCGTTACAGTAAGAATATTTGAAGGATAACATGGCAAATGATGAACAGAGGACACACAGAGATACAGAGACACCGAGTCCAGCATACGCAACACTGACTTTTGTAGAACTTCAGATGCTCCAATGACCTTTTGATAAATCAGCAACACCAGGGCATAACTATTGAACAGTTCTTCCTAAAATACTTGCTCTCCTCCAGCGTAAAAATCTGTATTTAAGCTTCCCTGTGAAATGGCTCAAAGTACTGGACACATTTTACATTTTTTTTGTACTTAAGCGCACAATCCTTTCAAACCTTCACTGCAAGGAAGCAGAATTAGTTCCTGCCATATCGCAGAACTTAGAAGCTATTTTAAAGGATACTTTCATCACACCAGAATCAGTCGCAAGTGCTTAAAAGCCTTCTAAGCGTAAGACACTTTTTGAAAATTGCTAATAGATTTTGTACTTTGTGGTACAATTAATACAGGATGTAAAATTGCCAAAATATCAGAAAGAGAGAGTCAGATACATTTTAAGTACTGCAGGAGGCAGCCCAGCAAAGCTGTTGATCCATCAAAAGATCAAACCGATGCCGAAAGCATCCTCTGGTTTACACAATTGTAAATCGAAGGCAAGAGCCATACAACAAACGCAATCTAGACAGTAGATAATGACTCTGATTTGGAGTGAAAGGGAATTGATAACTCTGCACTGGATAAAAGTGAAAGCTCTCAGAAAATGTACTCAGAAAGGGGTCAAAGAAAAGTTGATATTTAGCAGCCGTAATTCCAACCTGATCAACCCTAACTAAACTCACACTGAAAATGGGACACTTCCGCAAATTAACATACAAAACAGAAAGCTTGTCTTAGCTAATTTTTCCCCACACTGAATAATCAAGTTTATTCTATATAATTGAGAAGAAAGCCATTTGGAGACATTCTGGAGTTTAATGAATGGTAAAAAGAGGGGGCTGGTCAAATTTTAATCTGTTTGACCATGCAAACTGTATTGAATCTGATAACGTTCATGAGATGTCTACTGAGGGACCTGCATCCTGTATGAATTATACCCAAGGCTCTAAAATTCATTTGAATGCATTAATTCCTAACCTAAATCACAGAAAAGTAATATACTGTTATTGTATTTTCAAAAGTATACTATAGCGCAATGCACAAACAGAAAAGTAGTTTATTTATATCATGTAGATTCATTAAATACAAAATCACCTCCTAAGTTTGTGTGCGTTGATTTTTGAGTTGCAAACATTCGTATTTCCCATGTGTAGGAAAGGAATAATTTTATACTTAGGTGTATTCAAGGCTTTGAACTTGATATACATGTAATAGTAGAGAAGGAAAATAAAAATATAATGAAAAATTCTCTATTTCATGTGTTAGAAAACAATATGTTTTCCTCATTAAACCCTCAGATATAAATTCTATAAACCATGAAATTACCTTTGAGCCCTTACTGAAATAACCAGTTCACAAATAAATGATCCATGCAGGAAGAAAAGCGAAGATTAAACTAATAAGAGAAAGTTCTATTTTTATATCAGCAGTCAAAAAACCAACAACATAAAAAACCAAACCAAAGAACAATTACTAGAATAGACTTATGCAATAGAGATTCTACTTGAACATGTGATCCTGAATGATTTAATTCAGCCACATTCTGAGATAGCCATTAGTCGTATGTTCCAACATTATGAAGAATTAACTCTCACAAGAAATTAAGACTAATTCAGTCAAGGGAAATATTTTCATAGCTTTTGTTCCATCAGAGTTCTACCAACAGACATGTTTTTCCACCCTGTTGCAGAATCAGTACCTAAACAATTAAACATTGCTATTTGCGTTAACTGTCCATTCTGTCCCCATGAGCATCCTCCCCGACTGTCCATTTCAGTTCTGCAAGAGAGGCTCAGTTTTTGCTTTGGAGATCAAAAAGTTAAGAGGAGTGGTACAAGGGTGACTTTCCCAAAGACTGTCAGGCCAGTTTTCCAAAAAGTATCTAGTTCACAAGCATTTAATTCCATTAAAATTGATCCTAACAAAACAGAGGCAGATTTGGTTAATTAGGAAAGAGCCAGCTGGTGGGATGTGGTGACCTCCATCTCAGCTTACCATCTACAGCTTTCCCCTCAAAACCACTTACTATCTCCATTTCTTTTTTTTTTTT
>VYZM01020754.1:456480-470059 GCA_013398915.1 Dromas ardeola | reverse complement strand
TTTTTTTTTTTTTTTTACTCCATTTCTATCACAGTCCTTACCAGTCCTCGCCTCAGTTTTCTCAGTCTCACCCCATCACAAGGTGTGGATTTTCCTCCTAAGTCCCTCACATCAATAAAGCGGCCACAACTTGGTTCTTTTTGTGGTGCCTTTTCACAGCATTTTGCTCTTTTGTTGCAGTTGGGTACTGTTTCGTTCGGCTCAGTGGCCTTCCCAGCTGTGAAGCTCCCCCAGGGTAGGACAATCTTGATCCTTCCTGCCCAGCAAGAGCAGGCACCCGCCTCCCCAGGGCAAACACATCTTGCTGCCAAACTCCAGGGACTGGAGAGAAGTCCAGAGCTGAGGAGACCTCAGTTAACCTACAGAAAAACTGAGAACAACCCACAATTTATTCAATATGCTAAACTGCAGTTAAATAAGTTTTTTGGAGGTTTTCTTTCTTTTTTCTTAAAGTCTCTTTCAAAGCATTTTACCAGGGCCATGAGCAAAAGCAGATTAATTTTAGATATATGGAAGCTCAGGAACAGAAGGATGAAATTACTGCATTAAATTCACTTGGTTTTCAAGGGACAAACTGCGGGCTCTCTGAGGATAGAAAAGCAAACAAGAAGCCCATGCCCTAAATATCTTCAAATCTAAATTTAAAAAAATACAGGCAAAAGGTAAGAAACTGTTTAGCATGTGAACATATAAACAGAGAGACCTCTTCATCATACAATACAGAAAGAGGGAGGGGAACTACCGAGGTGGAAAAGCATACCAAGGGAAGGAGCGGAGAACGCAAAAGTTGGAGCTCAACGCCAGCCGGGCACAAGGCACAAAATCCTGGAAGTGAACAGAAAACAGGCTGATGGCATCATCAGTGACAGAGCTGGTGCTGCTTCTCGCTTCCTGCTGTGCCAGCTTCAGCCTCTGGCTGACCCCTCCATTCAGCTACTTTTCCCCCAAAACCATGTGCTGGGGAAAGGCTTTGCTGCAGGTCCCCGGGGAGCCTCTCCAGCGCAGCGTTGAGTCCATGGAGCATTAGAGAGAAGAAGTCATTACGCTTCACTCAATTAAAACAAGGGGCTGCAAGCATAATTGCCTCTATGTTTTAGAGCTGCAGGGTATCATCCACACAGCACAATGGCGAGTCTTCAGGTAATCAAGTGCCAAAGCTTTTAAGTCAAAACCAGCACTATTTACCTACCCTACAATAATAACAACTAACAACTCTTGAGCAAGATTAGATTGTGACTTCTGCTTGGAAGTTTAAAAAAAACCAAGGCAAACAAAAGAGGGAACTGTGTACTGAAAATCCATCAGACTGCAGCCCTAATTCCATTAGCTCTCTGAGAATTTAACTTCTAAATTCTTCTATATTCACTATGAACTCAGCCTATTGCCATTCCCTTAAAGTGCAGTGGCAATTAAAAATCACATGTTTCAGAAGCTTCTCCACTTTCGATGTTTTAAGTCCAATTCGTTATTTCATTTGAAAGTCTCCGATAGAAAGGCAAACTAGTAATCCTGAAAATTTACTTAATAAAAATAATATTGACTCCTATTTCTTTTCAGTAATACTGAAAGTTTGGATACCTAATTTCAGGCTGACGGGAAATTTTAAGATTAAGAAATTTTTAAGATATAAATCCCTAAAAAGAAGGGCCTATATATTGGATGGATTGGTAAGCTCTTAAACAAACTGGTGCTATTAGATGTGCTTTAATACATCTGCCTTTTCGACTTCGCACGGATACTTCCAATAAAACCAGCTACAAGCTAGCTCCAGTCATAAAGACAGAAATTTAAGTTTGCACATATTAGCAGCCTGCAGTGGGCAAATGTTCAAACGCATTACGGTTTTAATATAATTATAATTGTTGAACATGTTCAACCAATTAACCACAAATATTCTGTTTATCTGAGATGCTGCCAAAATTTGGGAGCTGCAGTCAAAATAACGTGATACTATAGGCCTTCTGCAAAGAATAGCACTAAATCAAAAGAAAAAACATATGGAAGAAGACAAAGCAAATATCTTATCTGATATTTTATAAATTGTTAAATATCATATTTTAAAATTTTTACTCGTACAGATATAAACCGCCACATATATTTATTTGATAAATTCACATTTTAAAAGTTCATGCCACCTACTGAAGCAACGGCTTCGTTATAACTTTCTGTGCATTTCTTTTTTGTCCATCCCTCAGACGTAAGATTCCACAAAGCCCAAACATAATGGAAATAACTGGGAAACACCAGTTAAAAGCTTCCATGCCTTCAGCTTTAACAACAAAATTATTTTGTTGCCTGCTTTTCCGCCTCATGCACAAATACAAAAATATTTTAAACAACCAGATGAGCTCCATTTTATGAGGAAAAAAATAAACCACTACAATTTGTCTTTAAGAAAGAATTATGAAAACCCCCTGTTGTACAACTCCTATTTAGACAATTTGCAGTGCTGCAAAAGCACTTTTTTCAGCGGTGCCCCCTAAATAATTAAGCTGTTCCTTTTACCATACTTCCTATATTACAGAAGTCATTTTCCTACAGCAAATCAATAACTCATTCCTCATGTCAGTCATTTTTCTCCATTTAACTGAATGGACTTAAGTCCAACACTGAAAGTTAGATTACCTTTGAATTATGCGTGTGATTTAAAATTCAAAGTACTACACTAAGGAGCTTTTTAGAGTGACCACTCTACAGCCTCTTCACATAGACCATCCCTTCCCCACAGATTTAAAGCTGAACAGCAACTCTGAAACAGTTAAAATTGTGAACATTAACAGGAAACGGCCGTCATAGACCAGAGTCAACACTTTCCTTTATTTACGGAATTAAAAAGCCAAGCAACGTTCAACGTTTACAACAACATCCCCAGTAACGCCCCCCCCTTCTTTCAGATTAAGTAATAATTGCATCCAATGGTATAATTTGATCATCCAGTTCAAGCAGCTTCAAGCAACCTTCGTCTGCAGATAGTCGCAATTAAAAATTCAGTCCCACTATTAAAATATTTGAAAACGCTTATTTCTTAAATAATTGAATCAAAACTAAGAGCAAAGAAAATTAAATACTAAAATATCAATTTCTCCACATTTTGATGAGCGTATAATAGAATATCTTAACATCAGCATGTAGTTTAGTCACAGGTTAAGGGAAACACTGGCACATTTTACATAAATTTATAGCATAAAATGTGTTCTTATTAGAAATAAATCACCGACAAGAGAATCACCGATTTAGACAAGAAAAAAGATAATACATGGAAAATGCCCTAATAAAAATGCTCATACTTTGTGCAAATTGTAACAAATTTGATAATATTATGGAAAAAAAAAATTCTAGAGGCAATCTTCAAACAGCAGAAGCCTGGGAAGCTTGCATCAATTTAATTAACTGTCCTTTCTCAAAAGAATAAAACAATTTAATCCATCCTTCGATATTAAAGGTATGGATTTGGTCACATTGCTTTGTCATCTGTTAGCTCTCTATTAATCTATAGCAGAAGTTGTTGTGACATTTGTATTCTCCAGAAGTAATAACCATAACTTCACTACCTCGGCTACACTCCTTTTTAAGCTTTTCCTAAAAAAAAAACTTCACAGCTGGTTTCCGACCCCTGATGTTTAACACCAGTAATTAATGCAGCTGGACACCCCCTATTGTCATGCACTGCCTAGAGTTGTCAATGGTGAAAATTTTTGGTTTGAAACAACTGACAGCTTATATTTTTAGTCATCTTATTGTTAGGCTTGAGTTCCCACCCCCTCGCCTGAAATTAGCAATATAGATAAGTACTTTGTGCCAAGATCTCTGATTTGGGGATACGTCCAGCCAGTCGAATCGGAATTATTTTTCACGTTAGCACACCCTTACAATCAATCCTTGATTTCTACGATGATACAACTGTAAAAACTGCAAAAAGGTATTTTTTTTAAGTGCAGAAATTCTCATTTTTCAGCCTTAGCATTATCCCACCAGACTCTGAACCTCAGCATTACCTGAAGCAATTAGAAGAAACCAAAGTGGCAAAGCAGCGTTAGGTAATGCTTTATCTTCAGCATTCTGGAAGCTCAGCAAGACTTCCATTCAAAGCTGCTCTCCACTCCATTTCGGCTCAGCACCCTGAATCTGTTCTTTACCAGCTGCTGATGTTCCTTGTATTAAACTGAGAATTTGTGAGAAAAGCAAAACTTCCCGCTGTGTGTTAGTTTTGCATGAGAGCACTCGATCCTAAGTCGTGACACTCTTCGGATGCATTTTTGTAAATATTTTTCATTTCAGGTAAACATGAGGAGCAGGGGGGGTGGGGGTGGGGGAAATCAGTAGATTAAGTACTAATTACAATTATTACAACAATTACTTAAAAGCAAAATTAATGCATTATACAATTTTGCTAACGTAACATTATTTGCAGCAATGTTTTACTGAAGGAATCACATTATTTTTTGATTGTTTATCAGCTATCAGCAAACAGCTTAACTTTGATTTTTTTACATAAGGAAGTAGAAAGGAAAACAGCATGATAAGTTAGAATGTATCAGTTAATTTTGTGATAAATTTATTTTTCATGGGGAAATCCTTGTTACAAAACTCATGTACTTGTAGTGCTATCTTCAATCAATCACCTTATGAAAAACTAAGATTAAATGAAATTTTGACCATTATTGGCTGAATTATAAGCAAGTTATAGGGTCCACTCTTTATCCAGCAGGACTGTAATTCTTCTGCATGTAGAGTTTTCATGAGATCAAAATGTTATTTAGCTTTAAATCAAAAGATCTGTTATTTTAGTTAAGTCTAACAATACTAGAAAGTAGAATTCTTCATCTGGGGCTGTAATATTTGCTGAAAAAAACCTACTTCAAAACATTAATCAAATTTTTCGCCTACTGGGCAGCCATATGGTAAAGCAGCATGTGAATCTCACAAACTTGCTGATCTTCTGTAACTGGGTGCTATTAATTACGCTTGCTGCATCCATCTCTTAGATTTTCGCTTTGTGAAAAAAGTATTTATTGCAACAGCTTTTACAAAACAAGGGAATGAAAATCACAATTGATTAATGAGCTGAATGGAAATATTTCCGTTAGCAGGTTTTTAAAATGAATAAGGATTAATATCATGGGTAAAAATGAGCCCTACTTGTGTTTCCCCCCCACACTTTTTCGTTGGCGGTCGCGGGGGGGGCTGCATTAGCAGGAGGAGGGTTTAATATGCATTATTCAATGCATCAGCTTTAGGTGACAAACAATTAGGTTTAAACTAAATAGCTTAATACTATAAAGGCTGAGGACTCTATGTGTTTTAATGCTAAATTCCTTAGTATGAAATTGAATTGTTTCACAACTGCAAATCGTATTTCGTTTGGGTTTGGGGTTTATTTTTATTTTTCAAATATAACTCTGAGTTTTCCTGAAATCCAGAGGAGCAAACAATTCAGAATGATAGTCTCCATTTTGTCTTTAATTCCTCAGGCCACAGTACTGAGGCTGTTTTGGGATCTCAGCCATAAATCTAGTTAATCATAAATTATAGCTAGAATATAATCCTTGACTCTACAGCCTCGTGTGCCAGGGAAACGGACTCGCAGGACTTACTGAAAGAAGATTGTAGGGGTTGGCTGGAAAAGCCAGCAAATAAGTTAAAATTGTATTAGTTCCCATACAAAAATCCCAGCCTGGGGAAAGGCGATGCGATACAATTAGCCACTGCACGCGTCCAGAGTCGCAGAAGTCATGGCACACCTGTGAAGATTTGCCATATCATACCTTCAAGTTAGAAAGGATGATTTTTCTTGGTCTAATCTTCGCGTTAGTCTCCTCTACAAAACTAGCTTATTTCAACATTTGGCAGAGTGCGTGAACTTCATCCTAGGTAACAAGGGCGCTAGTTAGAAGAAAAAGGTGAGGATTAGTTCCTGAGAGGGACCGAGGGTGCTACCAAAAGCGTAAAAACCAGATCACTCCTTGCTCTCACCCAATGCAAAAGAATGAGACAGGCTGAAAAACAAAGCGGCTGTCACCCAAAATACTCTGCATACACGATTCAGCTCCTCAGACTCAAGAAAAAGAACAACTGGGAAGTGAAATACTGAGAATATTTAAAAAATTTTTAGAAATAATTGTTATTCTACATAGTTTTCCCCTCAAATAACTATACTGCAGGTGGAAGAAAAGGGAAACCAGTCTCTTGAATACAGATCTAGGGCCTGCTAGAGTTATGAT
The DNA here is from genome assembly GCA_013398915.1 of Dromas ardeola. Taxonomy (NCBI): domain Eukaryota; kingdom Metazoa; phylum Chordata; class Aves; order Charadriiformes; family Dromadidae; genus Dromas; species Dromas ardeola. The sequence continues at coordinate 463,838 of VYZM01020754.1, read as the reverse complement.
TTATTTAGAAGGACCCACTCAAATACAGCAACTTCACGTGGAAGGAGACAAAGAAACCTTTGCAATAAGGTAGGTTGCTGAATGATTTAAAATATTACATATCTCACGGCCTCTCGAAACACAATACTCAGATGTGCAAAGGAGTCGCTTCTGTCCTGCCAAGTCACCTTCTTGAACTATGGTGTAAATTCCCTCACCTCTCTAAAGTCTTTATGTTTCTTCGCTTACAGAAATTTAAGCAGGTAATAATCAAAATAGTAAAATATTTTATTACCAGCTACTTCAAATTACATGGCCACCCACTGGATGACATGTCATTCATCCTACTGTATATATCTCTATGTAGAAAGAAAGAACAGGCGGGGAAAAATCAAGTAACTTCAAGTGCTAAACCAGCAAGAAAAGTTTTGCATTAAGAACACAGTTTAAATAGAAGGCAACTATATTTTTAAAAAAAACAAATATATGCTACTCTGGGTATGATTCTTGTTACAGAATAGAAACTACAGAAATTATGGCAGCTTCTAAGTCTTATTCTTTTTTTTTTTTTCCTTGTGTGATTCTGTGTGTCATCCCAATTCTAACACAAATTACTATGTTTGTAACTAATGAACAGTAAGACAATTCTTGTGATTAAAAATCTTGCAAGCTCTACACCTTTAGAAGGAATAAGCATTTTAAAAACTAGTATGAAACCTTTTAAGCAAGTTTTAATTAGTGACCCAAAATGTACGCCGTAACTTTTCATCACCTCTTGGGTGATCTCTGAACCTCTCCCACATACATTGACTGTCTGCTTAAAAGTTTAAAGAGCTAACAAAATGTTTTAACGAGATACAAATCTCAGAGATCATTAATCAATATGTTCAACGTTATTTGTGATAATTCATCATGACATGATATTAATGGGTTACTGTACCCTTCAGAGGTGAGATTAATGCAAATGAGCAGCCACAATTAACTTTACTGCTCCCAACTCACAGGAATGGACAGATGATTATAAATGACAACTATATGTCAATTACAATATCCAATAAAGTGAAGCTTAGAGGGCAATCTATCTGCTTTTATAGTTCTTGCTTGACATAGCTGAATTTAGCTCAACCCACTGTTGTCACAGTGTAACCACTGCTTTGAAGGAGGGGTCAGATTTTCAATTTTCTATTTCTTCTGAAGGAATTCAAATTGTGCAGTGAAATCCATTGTCTGAAGAAGGAAAGCTGCAGGAAACCAAGAACAGATGTTGCTTTCTTCATCAGCTGAAGAAAATTGTATCTGTTCTCAAATTGCAACAGCAAGGCCACAAAGAAAATAATCTGTCCTGCTGTGTAATATATTTATTCAATTTAAAAAAGACCCAAAGTATTAATACAGCAATGGGAAGGAATTCACATTTGGTAAACTGCTTTGTCACACACAGGACGCTAAGTCCACTCGGGTTAAAGATGCTGAGTGAGGTGTAGACTGGTGTGTGCATTTTTGTATACAAGCAGGTATTGTACGATCACCTCTGGAGCACGAATGCTTCTGTCGTGAAGAGATAAGACTTCACAAGAAAAATGCAAAATTTCTAGTGACATCAAAGGAGCTAGAAACAAAGAATTTAGGTGTTCATAAACCAAACAGCTGGCCACACTGAGGAAATTCTGAAAACATGACAGGTACGAAATCATAACATACCTCGGTAAATGATACATTTACAAAAAATGGGGAAATCGGCTCTGATAACATGCCCAGATTCTAGGTTTACTGCCCTGCACCAGAAAAAAAAAAAAAGCTTCCGTGATGATAACAAGAGAAACACTGGTCAAAGCAGTGCAGGAAGTCATAGAGGAAACACTATAAAACAGGTATTTGCTGCAATTTTCAAAACTTTTCTTTGTAGCGCCTTTCCTATGCCTTATGGCCAATTAGCCACCACAACGCACTTGGACTCCTACGTTTTACATTTACTGATTAATCTTACTCAGTGGGACTCAATGGGCCACCTGAAGGTATGACTTCAGCTCATCAACACACCTGTAAACTTCAGCACATACTGAGTGTCTATAAATCAGATACATGTGATTTCCAGAATGAGTTAAGCCTGAAAGGTGTTTTAGGATAAATCAAAAGTGCTTAAGCCAAGAGTGGAACAACTTACCCCGGTTACGCAAGCTCCCCACTGAGCACCCAATTTACTTTGAGAAAAATAACTTACAGGAAGACTCTTGCTTTCTATTTCACTTCCTCAACATACAGCATTCGAAATTTATTTTAGCTATAGTTAAAGGAAAATATTGAGAAGTTATTTGTGATTTATGTTTTGAATTATCTTCTCTTTCCTTATATACCCACCCAAACACCAGTGCTAGCTTTTGTGGCTTCTGCCTTTGCTTTAAGCAGCACCTAATTCTACAATTCAAGCCGCAGGCAGGCCCTGCAGCCTGTAGATACCTACCGAAATCAAGGAAGGCAACAGTGGAGGGGCACAGTCCGTCGCAACACAACGTCCATCAGCAGCTGGAAACCAGTCAATAAAAAGTCAGTGGGGCTTTTGGCTAAGTAATCTTTTAGGCACTATTCAGCCAGTTATGTTAGCATATCACTAAAATTTCATCATGCAAGTAGTAAGATCATGTAAGTATGTTCAGATCTCAACACTTTGCTGAAGGACAGCAGGAGAGTTCCTGATTTTCTTTAAAGCACTGTTTTCCAAAGCATATCTCTCTGCCACCTCATTTTCTTTAATCTAATCATGAAGAAAAATGGTTTTCAAGTGAATAAAACTGCTGACACCATTATCATCATTTTCAACGTGGGGAAACAGGAGAAATTCTTTACTGTTTCCAATATGGATGATAATACACATTTTTGTGACAATATTTTGTCAAAGTCCTGACACATTCTGAAAAAACGTGCTTTTGAGAAGAAACAGTTTCCATGCTGACCTCTAAAAACCTAAAGTCTATAACTAGCACTTAAAATAACTTTATGATAGATAATTAGCCTCAGAGCAAATATTCTAACTAGAAGCAGTACGCCCTGTACATCCTCAGCAATCCCAAAAAAAGGGAAATAAGAAAAATCTGTAAAAATAACACACTACTTTGAGCACAGACAAATACCAAATAAATTCATAACTTAAACTCTGTTTGTGTAAGAGGAGGATTTCCGTTTGGATTTTTTTGGTTTTAACTAATTAATCAACAAATTTGAGTTGGTTAAATAAAACCTTTTCCAACGCCTCCTATTTAATTGCAGTTTGGCACCAACAAATATATATCAAAATTATAGTATCTCCCTTGACAGGAAGCTCCTTGCTTCCACACACAGTTATGGCTCTCTGCAGAGTAACCAAGAACTGCTGACAACCTTGAACACTGCTACAACAATATTACTGTACTTGGCAGAGAAGTACCCTTGCGGCAAGAGAAAAGCTGTAATTTTGACTGTCACTTCACATTACACTAGGTATTATTTCACTGTATACACACACACACACACACTCTCACAAACTCTTAATAGACTACAGTTTTCTCGCTGCCCAGCTCTTCTATTATAAATGACAATATAATTGTGTTGACCTACTGGTAGGATCGCTAATAAAGCTAACATTTAACCACTGAAAATTTTCTTTTAAAGTACAGCCATCATAAATTGTCTTGTCCCAGTCATCTCAAACTGCTTAAGTAGCTTAAAGTTATTTAATCTATTTTATTATTAATTTCAATAGAAAGAAAATATTTGAAAAGAAAGAGGAATTATAATTCAGTTGTGTTTTGATAATATGCTCTTAAATGTTTGAAAAATTGCTGGTATCATAAAAACTAATACCTTCATCCACAAGCTGCTTTGGTAAGAAAGTGATTAGTAGACTCAAAAAAACCCCAACAAAACCCACTTCCCAGATTTCCAGCAATAACATAAATACAAAGGTGACTATAGGTGATAAATAACTGGGAGTCAGAAGCTGACTTGCAGACTTCCTCTCCAGTCCCATTCCTGTAATTAGGAAAATGAGTATGAAAGCATTTAATGGAAAAATTTTAATTTTGAGCACATAACTACATGGGGCAGAGCCCCTACCTCAAAATTTTAAGAAGTACAAAATGTTCTGCTCTGCAGATGAGCATCTTTGTGGCCCGATGAAAAGGATATTTGGTTCTTTTAAATCAGATTCAATTCTAGGACTTATTTGATAGTTTATACCAAACTTTATCTCTTCAGTTTTTTTTTTTAAATGCTGCATATGTTCAATACACAGGCTGTCTACTGATGTCCAAAAAATGTTGCATGTATATATGCAGAATTTGCACAGCAGCACTGTGCATTAACAGAAGAACCTCAGTGAAATATGGCCACGATTGGTTACTATAGGTAAACCTAACCTGCTAGAAATCAAGTTATACGTTTTGAAATAAGCTCATGTCAATTCACTATACTGCAAGCAACTCCTATGTTTTTTTTGTTAAAAGTAAAAACAATATTTAATTAAGCAAACGGGATTTTAATAGACACTTGGAAACACTCATTGATAAAGAGCGTCATTCCGATTTTACTGTTGTTCAGGCATATTTTGCTTCTACCCTTGTGTTATTGATATAGTGTTTGAAATGCATTTAGAAAGGCATCATCTCACTTGTGGTGTTTAGATAAGGAAGCATCACTGAACCTCTTCGCCCTTTTCCAATAAAATGTATCAAAAATTTCAGTACTGTCTGCTGACCGCACCACATTTAACAAGATTCGCAAATGAACCCAGAGTAAGTTTCCCGCTGTGACACATTAATAATAAGTTCCTTATCCCATCTATCCCAAGCCATGAATATGTAATGTTATAAAATGAGTCCTTTTCACACAACAGAACCTCAGACGTGAATAAATAAAAACTATCCATCACAAGCCTGTGAAAAATTAATGAGAGTTCTGAGACATAAGAAAAAATTGGTTACTGAGATGATAAGGTCCAGTATGTAAAAACTATGTTCCTCACCAGCTGTAAAATTTATTTTAAAACTTCACAAAAAGAGTTGGGAAAAAAAAAAAGTCTTTCTATAGCACATTTACCATAAGAAACAGAAAAGGGGAAAATGCGTTAATGGTGAGACATATATCTAAGTAATCCAGACAGCATCCAGAATCAGCAAGTGGATCAAACACTGCCTGAACAGGGAGTTGCATTTCCAGTTACAGCGAAGTTGTAACCTTAGATATTTAGAAACAGGGTTCCTATTCCATTTCTTTTCCCTTCGGAATGGAAATTCCTGATGAAATAAGGCAGTATACCTCCCTAAACTTCATTTACTTGGATAAAGGAAGAATGCATGGAAATAAATTATTTTAATTCATGTGAGTGTCTCTTTACTGTACCAGCGAAGGCTTTAATCTCTCGATATGCACAAACCTGTTTCACAACATGAAGAGAAATACAAAAAAACCCCACATTTTTCAAAAGAGTTGAGGTGCCACTATGTTTATTAATACGTTTTCCTAATCTTGCCCAAAAGGCCCTGTTGATGTCTGAGGAGTACAAGTGCTGTGCCAGGCCTACTCAAACCGCATCACCAAGAAATGCCGGAACGTTGTCTTCAGACAGGGAAACAAGCAGACAAAAAACAAGAGGTACCGCCTAAATTCTCGAAAGACTTGGCCCAAGCCAGACAGCGCTTCGTAAACTATGCTACCAACGGGCTTCAGAAAAGGTCGTATCATCTACAGTCAATTTTGTGAAGTATTAACTATTTTAATGCCTAGCAGCTAAAATGAAAATTATGCCTTGTGATGCCAAACTATGTCGCTTATTTTTCTCCAAAATCTCTCTGCCCACTCAGCATTCTCCCATTAACTAAGTTTCTCTCCTTTATATCCCACCATCATTCCCACACCTAGAATCTATGAGGTCCTCCAGGTTTGGCCTCACAAACCATTAACCATCTCTTCTTTGTTTCTTAATTCTGATAAATAAAAAAGTTTTTCAATCCTCTTTGTTTACTTCAGTGACCATTTTCTGTTAACATATCCCGTGCTACACTCGGCATATGTGAATAATCTGGGTAAATGTAAGGTTCCTCCTTTCCCAGTTGGTGCTTGTGTATGAAACGATGAGATCAGCAAGTGTGTTACTGGCCCTTTCCTTAGTTAACAGGACAGGAAACCATAATGAAAAAAGACAGAGCCCCCCTCCCTCCCCAGCGTGCCGATTAGATTTCTCTATCAAGGAGTAGCTTCATCATCTAAAAACCTGATGGAGCAGGATGTTTTAGTCTTGGTTTCTTGAAAGCGGTTACGTCTGAAAGGGTGGCCTCCAGAGTGCTGTCAGAGGTGTCTATCGCAAAATAAATTACCTTTTGAAGTCTGTACTCAGAGTGATTGAGTGACTGTGAAGAATTATTTATTAGTCTTAAAATGCCAGTGGATACAGCTAAGGAACTATTTTTTCTACAAAACTACCATGGTCTCAAAGAAGAAAGGGAAATATGGCACAATCCCCTTAGAATAATCAGACTGCTGGTTTTGTTGGAGGGACGAGTGGGCCCCCTTTACAAGGCCCTACCAGAGCTCAGTCCCTGTTTAAAACTCCTATCTTCTGCTGTGCTTTTGGTCTCCTTTGTCAGGACCATTTGTCTTTCCTCCATTTAATGTTACCAATGCAGTAACTCTCTCCAGATGGGTTATGAGTAGAAAAAAAAAAAAAAAAAAAAACAACCAAAAACCCAGTACAGTCCCATTACCATAAAGCTTTTCTTACCATGATTTTAAAAAACATAAATGCACCCAGATTGTCTCTATTACAGCCCTACTTTTTTGTGTACTGTTTTCACGAGCAACACCTAACACATGTTAAGTTAACTCTCCTTTTTTAGAGTATCTGACATTTAAGTCCTTTGGTTTACATTCAGAACTAAGGATTCTCCCACATTTTCAAGAAATTTTCCTACTAAGGTTTTTCTCTCCCCTTTTTACTCACGAAATTTCACAGTCTCTCAAATATGTTCACCTGACTACGTGTAAGACCTTGCTGCTTAAACAGGTATTAGATTTCCAACTGTGCCAATGCACCTGAAGATTTCTTTCTTAAATACCCTTATTGCAGGCTGACCTTTCTTGACTCGATACACATATTTTGCAGAAGAAGAGCCTCCAGGTCCGTAATCAGTCCAGTCATATGCCCACCGTATATACATAGGCACACATGGCAAAAAGCCTGCTAAGTATCTTTGACATATATTATTACTACACCTCTAGGTCAACTTACATATCAACTCCAATGAAGAAAAGCCAACTGAGGGTTGATTAATCTTCAGAAATATTTTTAACCCTTACAATATCCACCACCATATACAAGCAAAAGACATTGAAATATGTTTTTTAATACT
>VYZM01020754.1:431029-456466 GCA_013398915.1 Dromas ardeola | reverse complement strand
GGGGGAAACAAAACCAACAGTCACCGCTGTTTATTCTTGGGTTCTCTAAGTCACAACGGACAGCAGCGAAGGACGACCAGAAAGGATTTCAATATGCTATTTCTGGCTGAAGCCCCTGTAATTCGCTTCCTATGCTGCTGCAGCATCAACATTGCTCTATATTTTTATGCGATCTATATTTTCACTTGTTTGGCACCATAGTAGTTGCAATTGGCAGTGCAGTAGATGAGTGGGCAAAGCATGAAATTAAAAGATATTCTTCCTGCATAACGTTGACTCTGCAAAATCTCCGCCAACAACAGCCAAACCCCACAATGTTTATTTTTAAACTAGGGCAATATACCATTAGTTCTCAAGTTTAATTCAATTGATTTTCAAGCAAATAACAATAAAATTAACCCACAGATAGGACAATCTTTCAGTGATGGATGAGAGTGCTACAGCGAACACCAAACCTCACGCGATGAATTCTCCGCCGTCAGGCGACTCCCCCGTGGGACAGCCAGGACAAAAGCGATTCTGGGGCCAAAAGGAGTTCCCCGCTTCATCACCTCAGCAAAGCTGGATTCCACGACCTTCTGAGGAAAGCCTATATATAATTTTTGCTGAATAGGCCCCTCAGTTAACAGCAGAATCCAATTTGTAATTTAGCCTTAAATGCACACTCCACAAAAAGCTATCAGGTAAGAAAAAAACCTGACATGTAGATAAAAATGCTTTTTGACATACGTAAGTAAAAACTAATACTACGGCATTTCTCAAATTAGCCATTTGAAGCGCGCATACAGTGAAAAAGTTTCAGAGTATAAGCATTTATTTTGTTTTTACATTTTTTGACCATGAAAATATTTATGAAAAGAACAATAAATAATTAATTTTACTGGCTGCAAGCTGGGATTCTTTCCTGGTTAAACTATATGCAGTGAAATGGCATTTAAATTATATGAGAGAATTGATTCAAATGGCTTCCATTAGCAATTTGGCAGGCTGCTGTGAATTGCTCCTAATCAATTTTAAATAACGCTATCCTATCTGCGAATGGAGGCATCTTCACGTTAAACGTCTCCACGTTGAAGAACTGTAAATCAGTGGCTAAAATACAAATTTCTTCATATCTTCTTATAACTCATTGTGTTTAACAATGTGCCATCAGTGAAACTAATGCAGAATAAAATAACCGCCCGTGTCCTCAGAGAAGTGTTCTGGGCCCTAAAGGTTTTCTCTTTTATCTTACGTTAATGAATATTTCAAACTAATGTTGTTCTAGGCCATTTTACAGTACAAGCATATCTTAATTTTGCTTGAGATTTTATCAATTAAGAGTAATTAGATCCATCTGAGCTGTAAATATTCAGCATACACGTTGCATAACCATTTGAAGCAGGTATGTTTGTATTATGAGAACTTTTATTAAAAATAATGAAACCTGCAAAAATGTCAGCAGACGTTCAGAATTTTCTGCTTGATGTCTCTGGTTGTTGTTTAGAGGAGACATTTACACTTTCAAATGAAACTTTTTTCCTGCAAAATCTTCACACAGCACTAGAGCACAAATTCTACATGTGATGATCTAACATCTCCTTTAAGTACCACGAAGGACACACTTTGATGGTGGGCATAAGAAAATACAGAAGTTAAATCAGAGCAGTTTCCATTAATCTAGGCACATTGTTCAAATAAACCTGTAAATAGATTTATTAAAATATTGTGTGAGATATCTTAAATTGGCAACAAAATCTAACCTATTGTTTCAATACAATTTTTCAGTGTGACTCCATGTGCCACGCAAAGAAACGGGGCTGGTTGAGATGCCGCAAAAATTATGAGACGTGAACTCAACAACACAATTTCAGATGGCCACAATCTTCATTGGTTTGATAAGTCTGGCAAAGCAGGTACTAATATGTGAGTAAGTGTATGGGGCTGTGTCTCTTGGAACAGAATCTCAAAAAAGCTTGCCCTGATGGTTTCAATGATTCTGGTATTCAAAAAGTCCCTTTCCTTAGTCTGATGTCCTTGCAATGTCCAACTCTTAATGGATCATATTTGATACTGAGTCTTTTAAAGAACAAAAAAAAAAAAAAAAAAAGGCATGCATCTCATACACAGATGATTGAAGATGATTGAGCCTTGTTTCAGAAAGCTTTTAAAATACAAGAAAGAATTAACATACTAATAGTAGCAAGACCATTATAATGAGACAAAACTAATGAAATCAAATGTGACCAGTTTAGAAAGCATTGTTTAAATGTGACCTGCTTATATTTTAAATCATCTTCCTCATAATGGAAAAGTATATAATAAACTGTCGTAAACCAGTGAAAAAGCAAATTCAAAACCAGTAAAAAGGCAGATTTAAAAACAGACAAGGAATTCACATTTTGTGAGCTGAGGAGACCTGGGGAGAGAGTACCTGAAGTGCTTTTTGAACATGAAGGTAACAGTTCTTTAACAGACTGTGACTGCTAAAGTAAATCCAAGATTTACTTTACAAAGCAGTAAATGTGGTGACGAGGAACCGCTTCCAGAAGACTGTAAAGCAAAGTGCTGCAAGTAAATAAAGCCGTCCCACACATTTCCACTGTTCAGTTCTGAACATTAAAGCACAGCTTTCAAGAATCAGAAAAGTTAGCATGAGTTATTGCACAGGGTGCCTTTGCTTATTTATACTCTGCCAACCCCCTCTCTGACTCTTCCAAAAGAAAGTGTGGAGAAACAGAGGATGAACAAGTGGATGGAGCTATACAGGCGAACAGCTAATATTAAGTGATGCGTAATTCTGCCATGTTCCACTTTTAACTGAACGCACAACCTGGTCAGTGAAGAGATGCTATTGTGTACTGAGGTTTAGGAATGAATATTACATGCCTGTAATGCTCAAATTCCACAGCACCTACACAACAGACCTAGGTGGCTTCCCAGATAACTGCAACCGTGCATGCCCTTGAACCAAAGAGGCATCTTTCCAAGTCCAAGTCTGAAAAGACAGAGCTGTGACAGCAGGCCAGAAGCGTGGAGACGCAAGGGGCTATAGGTAGATAGAGCCTCCTCTGAGGACTAAACAGCTAATGTACAGCTAAACCTGACTTAAAGTGAGACGGTAGGTATTACTATACTGTAACATTTTCACGAGCTAATCTCATCCCCAAATCAAGCTTAAAATACTCAGGAAATAAGGGATCTGTACTCCTTTCTCTCCTCTACCTTAGGGGGCTAATATAGCCTGCACAACTCACAGGAATCTGTCCCGACCACTCGGCTACAGGTCATTCTGCATGTGGTAATACTTCAGCTCTCTTGCCGAAGTTTAGCTAATGTAGAGGGGAAAAAAAAGAAATAAATTTTTAAAAGTACAGCTAAAAGATAGGACACACGAAGCAGCTTATTTCCAAACCTACTTTGCTCTGACCCTGCATTGAGTAGCAAGGACAGTTCTTCGCTTTCTGTCAGGGCTTGAGATGTTCAGGGCACAGTATCCACCGCTGTTGGCAGTTCACTCAGCCCTTGGAAGTGGGTGCTGCTAATAACAGGGATACCACGCGTGGCACCGCTGGTGTCCAAATGAGAGCTGGAGAGTCTGTGGCTTTCTGCTCAACAGGAGTCCTGAAAAATTCCTCTTTGGAACATGCAAGTGTTTCTAGATTTCACTTAAACCAGACAGCAGATAAAACAGTCTAGCCACTTCTAAAAAGCAGATGGCCATCACTGCTTCCTCTGGATTCAGTTGGAAAAAACCAAAACGTCTTCTTTGTTCTTTCAGTTTGCATAGCCATACTCCTGAGCTAGCTTTAACCCAGTTTTCAAATCAGTAACTACAGAGTCTCAGCACATCAATGCAAGCTAGCAACCCAAACTTTCCAGGGTCCCATGCAAGTTCTGCAGCCTCCACGGGACCCCGCACCACACACGACACACACCCTTCTTCAATTCAATTTAAAACTATGTGAAGTATGTCCCCGTTGCAAGCACTCACACTTTGTACCATGAAGAGAGCTTAAGAGGAGCTCAGCAATGGAATCTGTGGAGCCACAACAGCCACCACATGCTGCTCTGCTGGAGCCACGCACAGGTTTATCTTTTAAATTATGCCATCCCTGAAATAATTCCCCCCCTCATTTTTTTCGCAATTTAAACTTAAATTCTACTGGACACATATTAATTGTACCAATTGTTACATGAATCCATAGCTGTCACCTACTCTCAAAAATCTTTTTATCTGACAGCAGGGATGATACTGTATCATCTTACTGCAAATCAAGATGATAGTTTCTTAGTTAGCATAGTGTGAATATACAAGACGATAGTGCTTACTATAAAAAGAAAAGTTTGATCCAGATTCAATTATATTGAACAGAATATTTACAGTAGCACATTTTCAAAAGCATTCATACTCTTGATACAGTAAAGTCATTTTAATACCAAGAACATCTAGATCATACCAGCAGGTGCCAACTTCAAATATATACCACTTTCTTTCCATAATGAAAGCAAAGACACTGAAAAAAGATTGCCTCTCTCTTGCTTTCCTTGGGAAATCTGCTTAAATCGTTACCTACCCAAAACAGAAGTTGAAAATGCTTTCTGATGTGAGAAAGTGGATATCGGATTTTTTCTTGCAAGAGATTTTTGTGGTATGTGAACTACTTCAAAATAGAGTCTATGGAGAAAAGTATTAACACAACCTACAGAGGAAACAATTAACACAACCTTAATGCTAAACAATCTTTGAGCTCAGCACATTTGGACAAGACTACTTATCAAAAAATTACTCTTCTTATTTCTGTTGGTTGCTAAACAAGGTAATACAGTAATACTTACCACAACAGTATTATGCAATGATCGAGTTTTAATGCACACCAGCATTCAAGAAATTAGATATAGCAATAATCTCTCATGACTACTTAAATTTTAATCACTTTTTTATTGTTATATTCCAGGAGTCAAGAGTAGAGTAAACAACGTTCTTAACCCCTCTGGACCCTAAGCAGGTACTCCTTACAGAAATGCAAAGATGTTAGCAATTTCTACTGTTCACAGATGCTAAAGAAGTCTGCCGTCATTCAATACCCCCTTGTATCATTAAAAGATTCTTATACAGCTCATTCACTGTCAGTTCAGATACCTGAAATCCATCAATAGTACTGGCAGAAAATAGCTAATTATCAAAACAACATTTCAACAAATCTTTAAACCAACATTTTAGAAAAACATTTTGTTTGAAGATTTTTCACAAACCTGTACAAGACCAAAAAAGAAAAAAAAGCATACAAAATCACATTGCCTAAGCTTGCTAAAGTAATCTAGGATTTATACTGAGAATGAAATAGAAATAAACAATATTATTTGGCTGGCTGAGTAGGACAGCTAGTAAATTAAATCTTGCATGTCGTCTTCAAATACTTTTAATGAACAGGTTTGTATCTATCCCAGAAATAAAATCCTGGAAGTTCAAAATCACTGTTTTCTACAGCAGTTATGGCCATGTGTTTGACCAATTCCCTCCTCAAACACAAAACCACACATGCGCATTTAACCTATTAATGTTTACACAAACTGCAGGTTTAAGCCATGGGTACCTCTGCTCTTGAACACAATTTCGCAGGGCTGATGAATGCAAGGTCGCTCAGATGTAACTCAAATCCACTGCTGGACCCACTATTCCTTCCATTGGACAAGAGTTTTCTCATCATTGTTTTGCGACAGATTAGGACAAAAATCCTAGAATATCTCAGTACAAAGAGAACCTATAAATAGGCAGGAGTAGGTGTCATGAAGACAGAGAATGCTTTACCCAAAGGAAGATAACCCAGTGCTCAGTCAGCCACCATCAACCTTGACACCAGCAGGTGTGCCTCAGAAATGCTCTCTGCAACAAGTTACTAGAGGAGACAGAGCTAGAAGATGTCTAAGAGCCCTGGAATATATTTAATATCGTATTTAGAAGGCAAAAAAAACCCTATATAAACTTTTTTTCATACTGCCTCCTATTGGCAGTTTCAGACAACTCCCCACAGCACCTAATTCAGGTATTGTAAATCCCCCGTAACTTAGAGCACGTTTCTATCACCAAGCTATATCATCTATCAGCCATCCTTATGGCACTATGTAAATAAACATTATGAAAAGTTTTGGACCTTCACCACGTGTATTTTTCTATCCTGACTTCCCCTATCACTGGTAATGCATTCATCAGTTTTGAGAGCAAAGAAGAAACAGGTACAAAAGCAAGACCTTCTCTGTTCTTAAAGTGTCTGATAAATATAAATATCAGCTTTACATACATGGTTCATGACATCTTACGACATTATAAAATGTATTTAATAGCTTAAAAAAAACCCCTCTAAATGGCTTTAGTCATTTACGGTAAATGTCCACTATAGGTCACATGCTCCTCAGATGGAGTACATTTAGCATGTATTTATGGGCTTGCTGTTGCTTTTCAAAACAAAAAGATATAAATCTTAATACTCTCAGTTCTAATGTATGGATACAAGCCATTAATCACTCTGACAAACATATGTAGGCTGTAACCCTGTATATGCTTTAAGAATAGAAAGCAGACGAATACAGTTTACACCTTCAGGTACATCTCCCTAACCCTCATCATTTGAAATTTGGTAAAGAAGTTACAAGATGTGCTCTTCTTCCTGTAAATAGCATAGATTGAATTAGATAGTCACCTGCAGGCCATCACCTTTAAGGGATTTTTGGCTTGCTGTGATTTTTGAATGAGCCAAAGCAGACAGTGAACATTCCACCATGAACTATCAAATTCTTCATGCAGATTCAAGGAGTCTCCATCTTCCTTTTTTAACCTTACAAACAGAAGAGGACATTTAAAAGAGCAGCGCATAAGTGCCAGTCTTAGAGATCCCAATTCTGTTTCTACTAAAATCACTGCCAAACTCCCATTGATTTCAGCAATCACAAAAGAGCCATTTCATAAACTGCTACCTCGTGTTTTATGGGTTTGGCTTTCTTCTCTGACTCTGCTACTAGTAATATTCCTATTCTAAGGAAATGCAACAGACAGGTTTAATCTGACACATTTATGTGTTATTAGAAACAAGTCTCCCAAATCCAGCACATTTTCAGACAAGAGCATTACATAAAAGTCTGCTAAAAGAATGACCGCTGCACATCGCTACTTCAAACTTCAGTAGTGGAAGATAATAAGAATATTTGATGCAGTTGATGGATTAGTTTAAAAAATTTTGTAAGCAGTCAAAAGGAATTGTCTGATAAGAAGATAAAATTAAATCGCAACCATTATCTTGCTAACCCGAACAAAACATGATGCAAAAAAAATAACTGTTAATATTGGCAGGTGTTATTTCTCCCAGGAAAGCTCGCAATACATTATCTCACTGACAGCATTCACCAGGGAAGCCAAAGCTTTCTGTAGAGATTTGAGGTTAGGCTAAAAACTTTAAATCCTGTTTACAATTCTGGCAATGGGGTAAACGACAGAAGCCAAAACCAATCTGATTGTGAGAGAAAGGGATGGGCAGATGTCAAACTTTTTTCCTCCTCTTGAAGGCAAGGAAAGGAGGGAGAATCAATAGAAAGAAAAATACATCTTCAAATATCACATTCAAGTTTTCTTTACACATGGAAAAATAATCTTCCCATTCCTACCTTTTCTGCTCTAATCCTTCTCACACAACCTCTCTTTACATCTTCCAACGTATTTTTCTTATTCCGTGATGGTTTTTTGCTCCACCATGCTTGACCCCCGCTCTGTACTCTTTCATGTCAACCTCCACTCCTTCCACAGTTCCCTATTCGTTCTCCTTGTTTAAATACCTCTTTAAGTCCCACTTCTTTCACAGAGCCTCCCAAGCTGATGCCTTGTAGGCAAAGGCCTATGCCCCAGCATTCACCCACTCACACAACTTAGACTGTGCATTCGGATGACAGCTCTGGCTTCTCAACACCTTGAAAAACAATGTGGCCAAGAGACCTGAAACATGTGTGGAGCAGCTCTGTTCAGAGAGTTGGGGTTGTTCAGCCTGGGGAAGAGAAGGCTCCAGGGAAACCTTAAAGCCCCTCCCGGTACCTAAAGGGGACCTACAGGAGAGATGGGGAGGGACTTTTCATCAGGGAGTGTAGCAATAGGACAAGGGGTAGTGGTTTTAAACTGAAAGAGGGGAGATTTAGATTAGATACTAGAAAGAAATTCTTCACTGTGAGGGTGGTGAGGCACTGGAACAGGTTGCCCAGAGAAGCTGTGGCTGCCCCATCCCTGGAGGGGTTCAAGGCCAGGCTGGACGGGGCTTGGAGCAACCTGGTCTGGTGGGAGGTGTCCCTGCCCGGGGCAGGGGGGTTGGAATGAGATGATCTTTACGGTCTCTTCCAACTCAAACCATTCTATGATTAAACATTTCCATAAATTGCTGTTTTCCAAAGCTATCGAGTATCCAATCCCCCCAATGATTACCAAAGAACTCAGATTCTACTATGGCTTTTGTTGTCAGAGACTTAGTGTATTTTAATATGAAAGTCTCTTTGTTCTTCTTCTCATTTATCATTGTCTACTTCAAAATGCCTGTAGTTTTACACTCTAGCAGTATTCAGTGTGTGAGATAGAGAGGACAAGGGAGAAAGCAAGTAAGAAGTATTTGTCAGATTAACAGATAAAAAAAATACAGGAGATGAAGATGAGCTGTGTCAGGAAAGACTATCGAGACAGAAGAAACAGCATGGAAAGATGGATCAGATGGAGACAAAAGTCAAGCCAGACAGCCATCGATGGACCGCATTTTGCACTGTCTCCAAGGACTGGAGCAATCTGCTGCAATACAAGGGTAAGGTTTTGCCTTGAAGGCCAGATTTTAATCTGCAGTGCAACGTATATTGTTAGGTATCTTATGTTTTGCTGTTATCTATAGTATGCCTTAATGGCTCAGGCAAAAGAGATGCTGAATGAAAAAGGGGGGAGGAGATACCTCACGAATAAAAAATAATAAAATACCTAAGACAATAGGAAAGCAAATAGAAAAAAAACTTCTAGAGTACATTGGGTACAAGCATTATGTTTTTTAAACTTGATCTATAGCTACAACTTTGAAACAAATTATGAAATTAAGGTTTCTGAAACCCATTTGCTTGGAGATGATGACACACAAGACGCTAAAAACCAATTTGTCTGCATTCCCGTAGAAAATATAAGCAACATCAAGAGCCTTTGTACATATAAAAACAAAACCCATCCTCTCTTAAAAGTCATAAATAGTACCATGTAGAATTCTTACTAATATTGCAACTACCCATATTGCCCTAGTTCATATGGGTAGTACCGATAAAATATTCTCCCTTGAGTCAAACCTTTGCAAAGGTATTCACTTAAAGAATCATCTACGTTAGAACCATTAACCTTGGTGTTCAGCATTGCTGCTATTCCTGATCCAGCCAATGACTTTAGAGATCAAAAATGTGATTTCAAAAAAAAAAAATGCAGCATGTTCTACAGAGAAATATATTTATATTATAAATATAATATATTTGTAAAGATTTTTATATTTCACAGATACTGGGGGGGAGTGTGCGTGTGAGGGGGGGTGTTCCATAAACAGTACCTCAAACATGATGAACTAAGCTACTTTAAAAGTTTAGAATCTTTTGCTTTTGAAATGAACAATACAACGTTCACTACAATAAGGAACACAAAGCAAAGGAACTTTTCATGCCAAACGCTTTGCGTACAAATGGATCCGTGCTCTATTTTTACTGGAACTTTGTAGTGTTTTGTGAAAACACTAATAAAAATGTTCATTATAGCTAAGGAAATGTGTGGAGAGAGTTGTCTTTAACCAAGGCAAGGCTCAGTCTGTGTTTGACGAATATATATTTAGACCACACACAGTGGTTAATATTTGCCAAAGAATGTAGCTTTTTACAGCAACCAGGTCAAAAAGACAGTATATCAACTTTCAATTAAGTTAAAAATAATGCAAAAATGTTTAAGTTAGATCTCCAAGACCTCATCAGCTTTTAATTTAAACGGCTGCTGGGAACAGTATACAAAATCATACTTTACGAAGTTTTGAAATCTAGGGTCATCTTTCATAACAAATAATCCAATAAAACTGAAGTTAACCTCTGAATGAATAATTTCAACTACAATAAAGCAAAAAGTAGTTTAGAGACAGAAGCTAAATACACTGAAACTTTGCATACCTTTGAAACTTAACCAGCAGATTTTCAGAAGAACTGGGTCTCACCCACCCACCACCTAACCAGCCACAAGAAGCTATCAAGTTCTCATCACTGAAGTTGGAGCCATCATTGGGCCCCTGCTCTAACTACAGAAGACACTAATGTCTTTCATAACAAAAAGCGGCCAACTCACATCAGTACTCACAGGATGAGAAGGTTTTGGGGGGTTGTATTTTTTCTTTTTTAAATATACTTTCTTCTCCACAGCCCCCATACTTGTTACAGCTCTGCACATCCATTACTACATTATACAGATACACATTTTCTGCTGAACACTAATATTATTTAAAGCACTTAAGTGTATTTTAACGAACATTTGACAGGTTTGTGACAAGACAGGACGAATATTTCCTGGCCCACACAATCCTACAATTGTCTCACGAAAGAAAAAAAAATGAAATTTGTTTTAAACAAGTGTTCTCTTTTTAACGTTTTTCTTTTGAATATGATTACAACTTAAATTAAAACTTTGGATACAAAACAAATTCAAAACATTCTGTGATTCTCCAAAAGAAAACCAATTCTCTTAATACCACCTTTGCAGGTTAAATTCACAGGGGTAGAAGAAAATTTGGTTGTTAATGTTAAATGCTGAAGTGGCAGTAAGAGAAGCACTAGCTGAGCCTCACATAGCCACCCATCCTGCTACTAACACATCTTTGCCACAACACAGGCTGCCATGATGTCCTTCGAATTTTCAAATCCTGCCTGCACAAGCTATGACAGAAATCCTAAGGCAAAAATAAATATATCATATATAATTAAAGCCTATACCCATATATTCACAGAAGCAGAGTTCTCGCTCTCTAATGCCTAAGGAAGAATACAAAAATATGACACTGCCTTGGGATACTCTCCTTCTCTCTAACAAGTTTTAAGCTCAGGACATCCAGAGTCAGAGATAGTACTTTGGTGTGTAACAATTTTTTAAATACATTTCCTTTCATTAATCTAATTGCTCTCGCATCCCTGTAAACTTCAGCAGTCATGAACTCTAGCAAGTTTCAGCTTTGCTATTTCCTTCTGCAGAAGTGTTCAAATACAACTTTGAATGATAAGACTAATTTGAACTGGTTTTATATGTGAAAGAAAAAGCACTCTGATAAAATAATCCAGAACAACAACACGAAATAAAGGCACAAGAAGATCAGAGTTCAGAGATCAGAAGATCACCACGAAAATGATCGCATTTATTCAGTTAAAATACAGACGCCTAAGTCTTCAGAGAATGAAATTCTATCAACTTAAACAGAAAATTCAATAAAAATGTTTCGTAAATCTGAGCAGAAGGTTTAGGATTTGACTCATTACTACTACTCGTTCTCCATTTTCAAATCTTTGTCAAGCATTCTTATACTAACAAACAGATCCTCACCACAAATGATGTTATTTGCAGATTGAAAAATTTAAGTGCAGCTGCACAAGAGAGTATACTTTTTTAAACAGAGGAGCAAAACAAAACACGTCTCATGAGTAACTCTTAATCTGCCAGCAAATCAATTATAGAGAGCTTCTGTAAAAAGCATCTGAAAATCTGCTTCCAGTCAACACAACTTAGCCATCTGGCTCCCACAGATATCTGCCAGGAATGGGCTGCAAAACCAAATTAACGGTGATTACACAAAAATATTCAAAATTTAAGGTTGCCAATCACTTTTATAGTCCTTCACATGCATGCTGAAAGAATCCCCCACTCACCTCTTTGAAGTTAATGACATGTTTAAACCCCCCTAGAAAAATGGCTACAAACACATTTAGCAGATTTGTTTTAAATTAGTTTTCTCAACGTCACCGCAAAGTGGTAGGAAGGACACACCAACTATGTGGTCTTCACACGTTCTTCAGGTAAAACATAAAGGGAAATTTCCTGCAGTAATTATTTTAGAAGTAATTTAACTTGCTTTAAAACAGAGTGGTATCTCTACTTTAACTGTTTTATTGACGCTGGATGAGTACAAATTTGGACAGCATCAGAAGTGTCAGTTTACCTACTGACAGCTATTTATTATGCTTCTGTTCACCAACTGTTCCATCACACTTGTTGCCAGTAGCCCAAGTCTATACTAGATGTTGTATGTGCAACCAGCTATTGTAATACTCCTTCTCCTTTTTTTTTTTTTTTTTTGTTTTTTTTCGCTTTTTTTTCAGTATCCCAAACAGGCAGTTTGTAAAAATTCACACTGTTTAATGACCACCAATACAAAGTTAATCTTGCAAGGCGTCACTCATCATCTGGTCCTTTTTCAGCAAGCACAATGAAAGATGCTGATAACCACACAGGAGATACTAACCTTAGACAGATGTGCAAATAATCCTTTCACATGGGGAAAGTGCTGTAATTTTATCCATCTATATTTTTAAACCAGGAAAAAGTGCTCAGAAAAATCCCAGAAACAGTTTGATATTTCTTATTGGAAGACTTACAGCAAATTACAATACAAGGTGTAAATGCTTCTCTTTTTAAATTATCAGTTAGAGTGTCTTTCATTCCACGCTTAAAAAAAGCGTGGAAAAGATTAAGGGAAGTAATGAGAAGCACCTAGATTACTCAGCAGCCAAAGTCTCATCATCCCAATAACATCAAGTTCCTTTCATTTCTTTTGCAATCTTGTAATACAAGTATATAATTCTATATGTAGCTTGAAATACAGGAATCTCAGGCATTACTTCTGTTATCAGAACGAGATTTTGAGGTACTTTAGAGCCCACATTTTTATTAAATTTTTTAGTTCTTTGTTTAAAAAAAAAAAAAAAAAAGGAAAGTTTTTTCTCATGGCTTTTGATTTAAACAATAATATTTAAGAGAATTTAAATAAATTACTTGGGCCCCATTTAAAGATGTAGTAAGCCCTAAGTGTTATCTTTAATTTTAGAGGAAAATACACATTTAAAATATCTTAGCATGTCAGGAAGTCATACAATTGCAAAATTGTATTAACATTTCTAAATTCTCAGTTCTGATCAAAGTGAGCACTCCTGTAACACAAATCTACAACTCCGTACCCCAAAGCAGTGTAATGTAAAGCACGGGAAGTTATGCTGCTCTAATCACAGTTCAGAATGGATATTCATTTACTTTTGAGACACTGGCTTCCAAAAAACAAAAAGATGACATGGATAAATCCAAGCAGAATCCAGGATGACTACAGGAGCAAGCTTTTGTCTGTCTCCTTTTTAAACCTTTCCCACAGGATGTCACTCTTGCTCCATGCCAGTGGGGAGGTGTGACCGATGGACGTTGGGTAGTTCGATACAATACCCTCCACAAGGCAACGTATCTTCTATTTTTGTAAGTAAGATTACAACAAAGACGTATCTCTCTCAGCTGCCATGTTTCAAGCCCAAATATTTGCTGACCTATAAATGAGTTAAAGCCTCTTACAGTCCTTCTAGCTTGGAAAACTAGGAAACTAATGAACCTGGAAATCATCATGTTAACATCAGTATATCACACATATTTCAGTAGCACATGGTCCAACTGAAGACATTAAAGAGTTCTCTTCCTTAAATCCCCACATTTTCACCCTTTAGGGCTATATAATTTATTTTCCAGATATTCATGCCATTGGATAGACTTTTTTCTAACAAAATAGTGACATCTCGTGGTGACACTCAGAAATCCTAGCTCAAGCACATCACATTTCTTCTGCATGAAAAGGAAAACAAACCTACCACTCTTCAAAAGTTACAGTCCAAACCCTACCAGCTTCTGGTGCTGTAGTGACGTATCACCTCCGTAAGTGACGGCATTCGACAGAGATCCCCTATTGATCCAGAGGCTACAGTCACCCCTTTAGAGACGAGAGGTCTCCACATGTCCCTGCGTTAGCCAACCAGCCAACCTCCCCACCACCACTTTTGTTTGGCAGACAAACATGCAAGTTGTAGGTTTGGAAGTAACTTCTCAGAATCACACACTTCTAGCAAAAATCTTCGCAAGAAAAAAAAAAAAAAATCAATGAGAAGAAAGATTTTCCAAAATACGGTGAGCGAAATTAGCCTTAGCTTACTAAGATACGGAAGTCAACTCACTTAGCCAAAAATAGATTTTAATCAACATACCTCTAATTATACTTCCATGCTTTCATTATACTTTTTATGCTAACTTTGTGGGGTTTTCAGTGTTTCTGTTCTGTTTAGTCAGTATCTTATACAGCTGGGTACTATTTTTCAAAGGGTTTCTTGGAATTTGTTCATGCTTTGTTACTGCAAATATATTTGCCTCAGTAAGGTAAATGCAAGAACGTTCATACTGTTGACAGCTCAAAAAAGTTGAAGTAGGGTTGTTTGGCTTGTTTAGGTTTTTTTAGCCTTTTATAGTAAATACTTTCTTGTTATGAAAAGGATGTGAATGTTTTGTACAGTCCTTTCGCCTATTAGTGCTGCTTAATGGATACTGACACTTAATGAACAATGTATTTGTAAAGTGCTGTACCTAAAACAAGGCGTCATCAGCAGAAATCAGAAAAGAAAATTTCCCTTTCTGCCATTACCATATATGCAATGTAACAATAATGAAGACCAGGTGCACACGTGTGTGAGTTATTTTATACAAGAACAGCAAAACTGTCACTGTGGTCAGCAGTCTGTGAAGAATATAAACTAGAAAAATTACAATGTTGCAAAGGAAAACCCCCTAAAGTAATTACTGAAGTTTATTTAGCAGAATATGCACCTTTGCTACTCTTAAGGTATTAGTGTTACAGTTTGAGCTACCCGATATTTCAAACAACCTGCCATCTTCAGCCTCGCAGTTTAAGCCAATTATGCGAGCTTTTATTGTGCTCGAGGTTGAAGTTAAAGCCAACAGTAAAATATCCCACGTCAACAACCCACCCATCCCAGATATAATTCCTCAGTTGTTCTACTCTACGTCTTCCAAAACAGCCATTCAAAGTGATGCGCGGTGGGTCCGGCGCTCTAAGATACAGAAATCAATTGCCGTTCACAAAATGATGGATGTAATTATGCATCTGCAACTTTTCTGAGAAAACTCTGAATCTTGCAATATGTAATGATTTTTCACGGTTGCAAGGCAGAGGTTAAAACTGAGATGAATCAAAATCCATAAGGCAAACGATTACACCTTTCTTTTATAAAGCCTCAAGATACTAAAGACCATCTGATAATTTTTTGGCACTTGACTCCTGGCACAGACAGCTCTTTTGCACGAACTCTACAAGGAGCTGTGTAACAACCAAGATCGGAAATATTGAAGAGGTCAACAACCCGAAGCAGGCTGTTGTTACAGAACAAGATATTCTGAGATTTGGCCACGAGCTCTACTAACAACAAAATTTAGTCCCTTTCTTTTTCGCCGGAATAATCATCTTTCTCCAAGAGTAAATAACCTTTATTGTTTCTTTAACTGTTCTCTGTACACATTCCTGAAACTGCTGTTACACTGTAACGCCAGAAAAATACTGTAAAACTGCTACTGGAAATAAGCTTTCTGAACTCCCGGAACACTTCAAGTGACTGAAGGGATTAGCCTGTTGCCCTACAGTTTTCCCCATGTTTTCAGACACCTTGCTATGGTTTAATCATCACTAACTATCAAAAATTCATATTCGGTCTAACGAGCCTAAAACCACCCTCAATGGGAGTTTTTAAAGAGCCTCGGGAACTTTCAAGGCCAACTCTCTTTGAGGTGCCTGAGGAATCAGTCAGTCTCCTTAGCAATAAAGGAAAAATAAAAACATAGATGTAAACTTATGATGTCAGCGTCTGAAATCAAAGGAAAACGTGACAAATCCAGCTGTAAAAATAGTTGCCAGAAGAAGAGTGGTCATGCAGGAGTTAAAAAAAACCTACACAAATTATAAAGCATATATTATAGCTTCTCATTTCAGGCGTCATACCACAAATCTTAATCATGCAAAGAACTGCTTTGTTTCCTCATCAAAAGACAGGGAACTAGAGGGAAGTTTTAGCTCATTTAACTCATTGTTAATGACAGTGCAAGAATTCTTTCATCAAAATAATTTAAAGTAATGTATTCATTCCTTTATATCTAATTAAAAATATCCTGGAGGGCAAATCCAGATAAACCCGCAGTCACCTTGGTATAGAGGGGTTAGGTTAGGTCTCAAAATGCAAACCCCATGGGCTGCTGAACGCAGGGTGGGAGATGGGATGGAGAAAGGCTGTGCACGAGAACCTGCACCGAGGCGCCGCAGAAAACAGCTCTGCCAAGACTGTTCTTCATAGGTCTGTGCAACTTGGCGATAAGAGTAAAGGTGGGAATCACGATTATTCAAATTCCCTGACCACTTCTCTTCTCTAGAAGTGGGCACAGAAAGAGAATGAAAGAAAAACGGCAAGTGATTCCAGTGCTGTTCACCACTGGAAGAAAAAGAAATCCCTTGCAACTCCATAAAGGACTTCATGAGCCCAATCCAGTGAGTGAATAATTGAACCAGACGTGATTTGAATCAGGCTCCAAAGACATGGCTGAACTATTTGAAATGCAGTGTTGATTCCCCAGCTTTTTATATACCAGAATGGTCCTTTAACAAACTAGCAACATGAAGAGAACAGGTTATGCTTAAATAAAGCAGAAGTTGTAGAGAAAAAAGTCAATTAAATACTAAATTGTTTAATTTCTCAAACAAATTAAACACAAAGGACCATTAAATATTTACTCCCTTTTTAAAAAAAGTAGTGATCCTGAAAAATCATTCTCCAGAAGGCAAAGATTTCACTGTATTCTTACAAACAAAACTTTAGCTTTTTGGCAACAAATTTTTTAGGACTTACAGACACTAGGTTCATACAACTAAACAGATGAAGTAGATAAACTAGTTTAAAATACAACTATGCATTCTGACATGTTTGCATGTATGTAATTTCCAGGCGGCTTGTGGGTGCCTGTCAGGAAGTCTCCAGATTCATGTTTATATTGGCCAATGACTTGACCATGTTGGCAAGCCAACCACCTTCCTGGTGGCTCCGAGCTGTTAATGAAGTTCAGATGTACTGTGAAATACTCTTATGAGTAGGTTACGCAAACTAAACGAGAGGAAGGATTGGAAAGCAGGACAGAAATCACCTTCATCACCATCAGATACGCTCCAAAATGTAGATCGCAAAAAAAGTTTTGTGTTCAAGAATTGAAAGCATCAAATAAAATGTTTGGTTACTACAGCTTCTGGAAAGGACAATTTTAGATATCTTAAATTGCTAATTTATTTTCCTCTGGTTTACATTCTATTGTACTGTTCCAAACATTTGACATTTTAATAAAATTGTTATTCAATTTTTTTCCTCCAGCACCTCTAGAGCTTTATTATCTTTAATCAAGGCAGCTGAAATGTTCCCAAGGACTGCAACACTCGCCTCACTGCTTCTTCCTTCAAGAAAGATTATATATTGCACTTATTACCTGTCCTGCATATTGTCCACCATTTTATGGATTAAATCCACGGTCTTCCGAAACCCTGGCTGTTCTATCCTGGCATAAGTCAGGCACAATCTCATAAGTACAACACACTATGATGCATCGCTGATATAAAACACAGCTACTACATTTCAAAGGCTTTTATTTCTTTTTATTTCCAACTGATATCAACCAATCATTGCACCTACCCGTGGGTATCATTTTCTGCTTTTGAGAGTAGCAATACAGAAATAAATAAGAGATTTTTAGAATTTGTATTACAAAACTGACCACAGGCCATTTCTTCTCACATATGACCGTTTTTTCTGCCCATAGATCTAGAAGGCAGCCCCAGAAGCTGTTATATGTATTATAAAGTATTGCTTTAAATATATCATTCTTCAGACTGTAGACTTTTTAAAAGGTAAACGAAATGGTAAATGAAAAGTTATGTACTTGTGTACTAGAAAAATACCAAGAGAAAGCTAGAATAAAATGAGGCTTATTAAAAACATACAATTTTCAACAATTTACTTGATTTTGAAGGTTACAAACCAATTCTTGGTTTTCCAACTATATCCTAAACAGAAACTGTTGCCAGTATCAAATAAGTGTTTTGACCTTCTTATCCGTCCTTTCCACCTTACTAGGGACATTTGCCACCTCCTCCATCTTCCTCCTCTCCTTTCAGCTCCGGACACTATTACTTGCCCGCACTCCTAACTGTGGATGCCTGAGTCCCCTCCCATTTGGGGTGAGACAGCCCCAGTACTGACCTTGCACGGCACTCTCCCAGTAGCTCAGAGGCCGAGAGATGAAGTAGCTGGGGAGAGGAGGATATAAGAAAGTAGCCTTGGGTAAAGGAGCCGTGCTCCTTTTCCACTTAATAAGTGGGTCTGTTAACTTAAAGTTTACTATCAGTTACCTAAATTATAACCAGAAATCCAAACGTCAGTCTACAGCCACGGCTCCAGACACAACCATGGAATAACAATCAAAAATATTGTAGTTTTATCCTTCATTACTTCTCTCTATAAAATGTTCTGTCAATCACAGAGACGTACTGTTTCAGTGCATTATTAAATTTGAAGTGACTTGTTTCACAATGAAGTTTCTCAGGAACCCTAATACAGGTTTTTGTTTGCTTGCTTGCTCAAAGTAGCACGTAACAGATATCCTATTTCAATAAAACTGAAAAAATGAACCAATTTTCAAGATATAAAGAACCTTAGGCAGATTTAAAATGCTTAAACAAAGGTATTTTGAGAGGAGAGAAGGTTACCTAAGCTTTGCCTACTCTTAATTCAGTGTTAATTTAACACTAAATTCACTAGATGAGTATAAACCAGGACTCAATACGGTGCCTTATCCACCAGATGACTTCTGTATCATTCAGATAAAGAACAAGCCCACGCTACTGACCAGGATCGCTATCAGGAATATTACTTTTCGCCATATTACAGTTCCATTGCTTTTGCATCAGTGAAACTCACCCTCTTAAAACATAAACAAACCGCTCATTCGCAAAGTGAGATTCACCGAGTTAAAAAATTAAGTTGTACAGATCAGAAATGTAATCATGGGAGACAAGCTCTGAGAGTTTTTCAATCACTGTGGGGCTGCATCAATTTAAAGTCATGTTACATTAAAGAGAAAAACGTCTGGGAAAGTCTCCCAGTTGTCACTTTAGATTAGATTTGTTGTTGTTATCAGACTGTGCACTTTGTAGGCTTTTTTACATTTTAAAGATATTGCCTCATGCAGCTACACAGTGCACAAAGAAACATGTAACATAAGATTTCTTAATCAGATTGCCTAGAGATTGGGAGTTTGCACAAATTAACTGGTAGTCTAAAAAAAAAAAAAAAAAACCACCAAAGCACGCATACACACCTTCTTGAAGCCTGTTAACATTTAAACTTTAACTACCGTAGAGTCACAGGGAAGCCATCCAACTTAACTTTTTTTAAGTCCCACTTCCAAGTGAAGTCCTGCCATTTATGTGGACAGAAAGGTCAACAGAAAGTTTCAGTTCTCCCAATAATAAAACAACACAGTACAGAAATCTGATGTTCCTGGTCATCTGAATTGCACGGTTTTGTTGCATAAGTAAGTTTTCATCTACTTTAACGGATTTACTCATGTAACCTGCATTATTTTCTGTTACAGTGGGTCTCAGAATTAGACCCCCATATCAGCCAACTGCACACTAAGCAGAAGATACCAGATTTACCTGCATAAAAATAGAACTGAAGAATTTTAGTTCATTTCTGCATGATTTCAAGCTGACCTCTGATTTATTCCATTTCCCAGATCTTCAGACAATTCTCTTAATAACTCTGATTGTCAAGCTGTCACATAAAGCATTCTTGAGAATTACTGCATGTATTCACATTGTCAAATACTATCTCACACAGGCAAATGCAGCAAAACCACCGAATATGTTGCTAGACATTACTATTTCAAGCAAATATTCAAAATGAGAACCATACAGTATGATATGCATAAAAACAGCTATCAAAATTATAACTTTAATACGAATACGTATGGTTTTTTCTTATACAGCTTTTAAGTCTTGTATTTCAGTAATGGTGATCTTTCTGAAAAATGACGTTAGTAGCGTGCAAGTCTAAGTTCAAATATTTCCAAGATGCTCTTTAAATCAACCACACACCACTGATCTAGATCCTAACCTTCTGAAATCTGGAAGGCAAAATACATTCTCAGAATGTGCACAATATGCCGTATCTCCCTTCTTGCCATTTTCCACATGGTAGGAAACTTGCAAAGACTTTATTACGGGGAAACAAAAAACCTGAGAAATACAATAGTAAGTTGACAGCATATAAGCAAGATCCACATCAGCCTACCAGGGTGAGCAGCCAAGGGACGAAATATATTTAAATATAACTTTCACCTTCCTAAACAGCTGTCATGTCTCCAGAAAGTTTGGCCGTAGAACTCCAGATTAATGAAGCAAAGTCAGGTACTAACTCATAGTACATTTTGCTTTTCTATTTTGTTTTTGGAGTCACAAGACATTTATCATTCTGGTGAGACTTTCAGTATCATGGGGAAATTAAGTCATTTGAAGCCATCCATATTTTCATACTAGTAAAGACTGTCTTCCCACTACTAAGCATTTTTGTCAAGTCCCTTCTGTAATCAGAACGGCTGTTACTGTGAGAGCTTGTTACATGGCCTGCCTCGAAGTAAGATGAAACTCTTTACTACGTATTAGTCGAGTATCGGCATGAAAAAGCCACTCCTGGTCATCTTAGTTGCCATAGATGGGCCAAACTAAACCCAACCTTTAAGAAAGATCTTTCTACTCCAAGAGACGACAACGCACCAGCAACGTCTGGCATTTTCAAGTTTACCATTTACATGAGACCTACCACACTTACGGAAAAGTCCAGAGTCTGAATCTGAAAATAATTAAGGAGTTTCAGACTCACTATGGTTTTTCTGAAGGTGGACTTTAAGCCTTGTGAAGACCACCAGAAGTAAGAAGAATCTTACCCCAAAGCATGACAGCTGTAACAAGCTATGCCTTAGAATAGCACATCTTTAATCTAACACCATAGCCCTAAATCTGTCCTGGTTCTACAAATGCCTCTAGTTATTTCATTTTTATCAGTGAAGAAAATGAAATAAAAAGTATTTCATACTTAACACCAAACAGACCTTGTTATCCCAGAAGATGTGCTTAAATAATTTAGCTGTTAAAAGAATCTTTAACTATAAATGTACTAAATTCCAGCGCAAAAGATTAACTACAAAAGAAATTAACACTGCCTTAGGAAAGAGAGATAACATTTTTCTAAAGCATTTCTAAAGCTTTTTGATATGCTATTTTTTAGAATTATATCTGGAGAGAACTAATATTTTTAAATGAGACTTTCAGAGCTGCTCAAATTGCAAAGTAACATTTGTACAAGTTCAAGAATTCTGGGGAACTGGTTTTGCTCCCATTAAAAAAAAAAATCAGTACACAATCTTCACCCATTTAAAGAATAAATACCTAGCAATAAGACTTTATCAATAAAAAGACAGTTAAATAATATTCACCTAAAAAAAAAATGTTGCTCCTGGTTCTATCAACAACTTTGTCACAACATATCAAAGCAAAATAACATTTTCTCCCCTCAACAACTTAAAAGTTTCCAGGGCTTTATCGCCACCCGAAGCAGTCTGTTTGCATTCTCCAATACAAACTGACAATCTAGTGATACAGTACATTAAAAATTCTCTGTAGTATTGACTGCCTCAAGCTGATGCTCCCTTGCTAAATGCAGTGCAGTTCAATTAACAGCTCTTCAATATACAATTTAATTTTTCTTTCATCTTGATCCACAGCCGAGCTTGAAATGAGGAATGCTGGAATAGATGTACTTTAAATATTGAAGCAAGTCTTTATAAATAAATCTATCAAACTGGTAATGATTTCTGTCATAACAGGAGCAAACAGATGAACCTGAATGTCTGGGACTTTCAGGTTTGAGCACGGTTTTTTTCAGCCTTACAGGGCTGTGAATTGCTAGTGCAGGAGAGGGCTCCAAAAACTCCCCCGAGGAGTGGGAGAGCTTTTGCCTCACTGCACCATTCTTAAGGAGCAGAGGAACACTCTTCTGCTGCCACTTTATAAAGTAAAGCCTTTCGCATGTAAAAATCCAACTTATCACTAACGTCACCAGAACTGACTCCAGAGTTTTTAATATTTCTCTCATTATTTAAAAAGGCAACCAGAGAAGTGCATGACACCAGTTTCCATTACCAAATCTGCACTCAACTGGGAGGCAACTAATTCCAGATTGAAAAGTAAATATTTAATGCATAAATACTACCCTGGATACCGTTTTTTCCCCTACAGTATGAATGTACATAGTACACTTCAAATTTTCTCTAGGTAGTCATGCCATTTCACAGGAAAATGTAAGGTTAATTTAACCAGGACAGAAGGAAATATTGCATTTCAAAGTTACTCTAAGTGGGACACTGCTGAAGGAAGCTATTAATATCTCTTACAGCATGCACGCTCAAGGAAACATTGTGAATCAGCTCATTTCTCACAGGTATACTACACAGCTTCAAAATGGTAGGATTTACTACTGTTCATCAGAAAGGAAAACACTGCAAGGTAGAGGCATTTTCTACTCTTTAAACATATTCACAAAAACAAACTTGCCAACACTTACTGCCGTAGGTAGCAGAGAAGCAGTACTGACATGGAGGGCTACCAATCAGCGCCAGATGAGTTACAAAGCCAGAGAGGCTTCACCCAGTGAACATAAGCAGCGTTAGAAGAACAGTAATGAGTTTCAGATGAATCCAGTCAAATTGCCTTTTCTCAAGTTATACAGTAATGCATAGTGAAATATATAGGTTTACCTCATTTGTTTATAATGGTATTAGTTGAGTTGCTGAGGTTTTACTCTTGTTATATTTTTTTCTTCTTCGTGTATTTTTAATCATCTTATCTACATTATCACTTTGAATGCTGAAAAAAATTTTTATAACATTAAACGGTCTCATTATTGTCACCATTTCCTTTCTCCCTTTATTTCTAGTCCTACATTTTTTAAAAAAGTAACTCAGTAGTGTATCTTAAATTGTCAGAGAAAAACATTCAGCATTTACAGTAATTAACTCATCATTACTTCGAATAACTACACTAATTGGTATGCTCTACAAACCTGCAACACTGCAGAATTAAAAATAAATATAACAAAGATATAATTTACAACTAATCTATACTTACAATTAAAGTTATTTTCAAGATTTATTTCATTCTATTATTTTTTATTAGCTACAGCAGACAGTAAATGGGGTGTACCACGTTCTGCTTTGCAAACACCTAGATTATAAAACATAATTACACAAATTAATTAGAAATGAGTACATACATTCATGTCTTTGTTTGTAACCACAACATGTTAAACATGACTACATTAATGAGCAGTTCCTAAAAATTATAAGATTGTATAACCAAGCAAAATCATAAAGCTCCCTGACTACACAAGGCATAAACGTCACCCTGGGACAGAAGGGTCACCACCACTTAAGTTCTCCTAACGTCCTATTCCGAGGTTGCAGGCTACATACATGTCGTTCTTCTATGCAGCGGATTAGCAATTCTGAGAACTCGTAACACCCAATGTACCATGGCAGAACATAAGTCCAGACTGAAATTTTCCCTGAGTTGGGTCCTGTACTTTCTTTCCCACCTATTCTCAAGGGTTCTCTCATGTTTTGCCCAGTGACTGGATACTTACCCTTTCGCAAAGCTCAGTGCTTACAGTAACCTAATTATCCTAAGGATCCTTAAGCTTTTTAAAAATTTGCTTCTAAACACTCTATGGGACCAAAAGTTATTAGGCAAGGAAGGGCAGATACAGTGCCTGAACATGCCTTGGTTCCCTGGGAAATCAGATTAGAGATGACTCTCCAGAAAGCAAGGAAACAAAGAAAGTCATTTGTATGTTTTCTTTTAAGACAAACAAAACAAACTGTTTGGTTATTTGCCAGGACCAGACCTGTAACCTGCTGCACTTTCCTAGCAGTGTCTATTATTGCAATTATACTGCTATATGCATATATATACACTCCAAGTATGCACAAAGCTGGCATCAGCAAGATGCATTTATTTCAGTTCCACCTTGGTAAAATAAGGGATATTAACCATAAGCTTTTTTTAGACATTTAATTGCATCTTCATAAAGAGCATCTACCAATACAACTCAGCTCAGACACACCACGCCAGTCTACCATGGTGAGGTCTCACACTACCAGTCTGTAGCATAAGACTCAGCTAACATCTCCTTTGAAGGTGCCAAACACGGGGTGTTTAAGACCTTTAAGTACAAATAGCTCTTTATCATCACAACCAAAAAATATTCAAGGCCTAAAAGACCTAAAGATGTTTCAGTTAAAACCAAACTACAGTCAGGTCATAATATGTCCCTTACAAAAATTAGGGAATACCAAAAGACGAGAACTACCCTACAAATTACAGAGCTGGTATCTGTATATTAGTAAGGATTTAGAGGACCTAGAAGAGGCATCTACAAAGTACAAGTCTAAGGTAAAGACATCCTGACTTATTTTCTTACTCAAAATTAAAATAACTACAGTTTTGATAAGCACACTTATGAAAAGACGAAAGTATTTTATTACATATTTTATGCAAATTTTCCTGGATTCTTCATATGTTAGGATCAGCTATTCAAGATTTAGTTAGGTGGTTCAAGCCTTGTTTTGAATGTCTCCAGCAAAAACAAACTAACAAAACTACCCCAAACATTCCTTCCGTTACATTAATTCAATACTTCTATTTGATAAGCGAAGTTTATTGTTGAAGTTAATGCTGTATTTCAGCGACCCCAAATGAAATACGGGAAAAAACAAGTTCAGCATACTATTGCTTATTTTCATATACTGAGTAATAAAGCTGCTTCCGCAAAATAATGCACTGAGTATCTTTATTGGGAACAAATTAGTAGCGATTTAACGCAAAAATTTGAACATTTAGATTGTGTTTTCAATGTAATTTTTCACTGTGAACATTCCCTCATCAATAGAGTACTATTGAAGGAACAAGAGTTGCTGTTTAGCAAACACAAAGAAAGCATCCAATTAACCCCGATTCAGAGTTCTCACATGGCAAGTCACAAGTAAAAATCAAAATGAATTTTTAACAGGACAAACTGCATTCAGAAGTAATGCAGGCTTTCCCCTCTAGCACAATTGGGAAAGCACATATGTGAAGTGCTTCCTTCCAAGACATAAAACAGAAAGTATCAAAATAAAGATTTTTATATTACCTTGCTTCTTAATGAAAG
>VYZM01020754.1:387882-425678 GCA_013398915.1 Dromas ardeola | reverse complement strand
AAAAAAAAAAGGGAATGGCAAGATACTGTGACTTCTTTCAAAATTACATTTTAGATTATTTTTTTTTTATATATATATGTGTGTGTAGCAGATGTTGGAAGGTGAACAAAATTATAAGAGCAGAAGTAATTTAGTCAACTCAAAAGACAACTTTGTCCTTACTGGAGAAACTCATGGCAAATTCACTAACTACATTAAAAGCCTTGCAATCTCATAGCTATGAGCGCGCTCTTTTGGTTTCTATCAGCTGTCTGCAGCATTATGAATTCATACATTAGCACAAAATTCCAATCCAGCCTAGAAATCCAAAATTAGAGACAGAACGTAGGGTAAACCGTACGTTCCCAGACCATTTATTCACCACCTTATTCAAGCATATTTTCAAGAACAATGAAGCTGTTGTACAAGACACAAAACTAAAAGGAGATAAAGTGACCAAACCATCACAAAAAAATTATTTTTTAATTGATTTTTTTTTCCCCAAAAAGAACAACTGTGTTTCTACTCCTCCACAGTTGTTAAACTCTGGACATTCTGAAGGAAAGAACATCTGCAGACTGAGTAATAGTCAGCACACCATCATGACTTGGCTTGTCCTAGGGATGGATAAAACAGGCAGTAACAACCGCGGAAGCTCTTCCATGATTTGCTGAGGCTACAGGGAACTGCAAGATGAGAATGGCTTACAAATGACAATGGACACCCCACGGGAAGGGCATCACAGCCTTTTCCCTAGTAGCGACATGAAAACATTCTTCACTTACCCATTCTTCTTAAGGACCGTGATCTCTCCTAGCCATAAAGCTAATCTGTTGCACCATTCTTTTCCTTCACCAGCATCCAATTTTTCAATATTGGAAGAAATCTTTCTCCTTGCCTCATCTATGTTTGTAAAGAAGTTCCAATTTATTTCAACATGCCTCATTATATGGGTTTTCCTCATATCTGAGAGGAAGACGAAGGAAAACAGAGATTTCTGCCTTTTACAGAGTAGTTCTTCATTCATATTACTAAACCTTTTTTTAAATGTGATTTCCTACACCTGTAAAAATTCCATGGTGCTAAACTACTTCAAAATCCCTTCCACCTTGCTGGACATTACTAAACTTTCTCCTGCATTCTACTCATATTATCACCACTGAAAAATATTCTCTACTTAAAGACATGCCAACAACATAAACCAGAAGCTTAACAACAAAACAGAAAAAAACAACACTACAAAATGTTTACGTCTATTTCCTTAATCCTCATTTATTAAATAAGAACTGAGCTCCAAAAACACTCAGTGCTAAATTCTTTGCTTGCTATTACTACAACAGAAGTCATTGTGACAATGCAGGGTAGTAAGCAGAAAGTATCATGAAATGTAAATCTCTGCAGAGTCCAGAATTGAAATGCCCTTGGCAGGGACCTAAGCTATTTTTACCGTGCATTTTTCCTGGAAATCGTCACATACATACAAAGAATTAATATGAATGATCTTAGCTTTATGTAACCAAAATTCTGTGTTTCACCAAATACAGTATAGCAAAGATCAAAACCAATATATCTGTAGTCCTTTTCAAGTAGATCAAAGCTAAAATATAGCCACATTTTTAAAAAGTGTTTTCCTTTTTATCCACTTTCACATTCAGCATTCACTTCATTTTGAATCCCCTCCATCAATTGAACCAGAATAAAAATATTTTCGTGAACCATATTGAGAAATAAAATACACATCAAATTAATTAAACATTCTGAATTTATCCCTGTTTACTGGAAATATAAGCCATACGAGGTCCTAAATGCTTGGAAAATGCCCATCAAATTCCTTAAAGCCTCCTGCACTCACTCACACTGACTGGCTTTATATTTCATAAGTGTAATTACTGTAAAATATCGATGTATTTATCTGGATAATAAAACTATCTTTAGTACAGTAACAATACAGAGCTAACTACGGATGAAGATGTAGGTATAAACCAGTTCAGCTGTAGCCAGTACATCAAGACTGTAACTAAATGATATCAGTATTCAGAAAGACGCCCAACTCTGAAAGTTAGGGGCTTAACACATCTGCTATATAATTCAGACTCTCTTTTACAGTGGTTTCATTACTAACCATAAAAACTGTAACAGTGGAACTGTATAAACAAACTGAACAGTGTTTTTACTGTAAAACATGAATGTAATATAAATATTTGCCTGTCCCTTTTCTCAGCATCTGTAATGAGAGCAAATTCATGCCATATGTTTATAGTGTACAAAAAAATAGATCTCAACAATTCATCCATGTAAATGTTGGTTAATCTGTTTAATGTTTTTAACTTTGTGTGGGTTGCTTTTTTTTAAACACCAATTTCCTCGCAAATCATTAAAAAGCCTCTTGCTCTTGTCAGTGACCACATTTGCTGATTCGCATCTGGTTTTAGAGCTGAATCTGGCAGAACCTGAAGATCACAGATTTCTCACTGATAACAAGATCAACAGCTCGGACAGGCTGAGACCTGTCTGTGCGGATAGTTACCAACCCAATATACAAACTGAACGAAACTGCCGCCTCCCAACGTGCCAGAAGACTTCAAAACACAAAAGTGGCTGCTTTCCAGCTTCTTACAATAACAGAATGCACTAGCAGACCGTACTACATTTAGTTTTTCTTAGTGCTGTGTATGCATGCTACTACTGCTTACAAAACTATGTCTACCATTATTTAACAATTCACTGTCCATCTGTATTTGGAAAATATCTTTGCAGCACACATCACCCTCTTCTAAGTATCTCAGCTGAGCAGACTACTCACAGGAACGTACTGAATTCTTGAACATTATGGCCGAAGTCTGATTATACTTTATAGTGTTCCCAATCAGCTGTTACTAGCACCAGTACTGGTTAAGGCCTGTACTATTCAGTTCTCCATTAGTAACATAAGGTCCAATTCCATTGCAATTACAGTTTATTAAAAGATTACTTCACTTCAGAAAGATCTGGATCACACCTTTAAAAAGAAAAAAACCCATTATGCTCAGCAGTGGCAATAATGCTTTAGTTTGAGCGTCTATGGCCGCAAGTGAGACAAGTTGACGCAGAATTTTTTTTTATTGCATCGTCAGTTAGCTTAATAAAAGATACTGCCTCTTCGCAAGGCCCGTTCCCCATAGCAAGGTTGGGATAACTACTTTTATCTTGATTCTTCAGCATGGTCACTATTGGAAGATGAAATACGTCCATACATTGCAGGCTTTTATAACTGTGCATTACACTGCGATGGCATGTCAACCAATAATACATAGTTTTAGAATACAATACAATTCTTTATTACAAAATAACAACACAATATTGGAAATAATATTTTCACAGAAATGCACGTGCTCTACCAGTGTGATATTCTGAAATACTTCCTATTTTGAAGAGATTTTTTTATTTAGCACCACTTTGAAAGTCTTTAATTCTGTACTAACAGACTGTGGTCATTCAGTATTTACTACATCTCCAAAGCCATCTTTTACACATTCTTCAGTTTTTTCCCTAAATGAAAATCTGCCACTAACCATGATGAGGTGCCCTCCATGAATCATTCACGTAAGATAATTCCAAGAACAATTCGTTGTGCTTGTTCTAACGTAGTCTTACATAGTCTCGGTATGGAAGTCCTGTATTAATAGCCTGACTGATTTACAGAAAAAGCTCACAAAATTAACATCCAATAGATAGAAAAAGAAATTTTATCTTCTGTATCAAGATTAATACCCATTCCTATCAAGAGACTAAGACAGAAGAATATTTTAGAGCTATCCTGTATTCCACACACATACACAAAAAAATCGTAAACCAAGGACACCAGTGGAGCCGAAACACTGCGTGGGGCATCAGTCCCCTTCCTTGAGGGGGAAACGCACATCGTGGACACAGGAAAACTGTTGTCCATGTTCTGTGTGAACGTGCCCAGCTTGCTTCTCATCTTCCTGTGCTTTGCAAGATTACAATCAGAATACAAAAGACTCACTTATCAAGTTTTAATTTCATTCAGTTACTTAATCAGCAAGAATATAAATCACTCCTTATGTGGAGAATACTTTGGGGGAAAGGAATACAGCAAGGAGCTGCATTTATTTTGTTGGTGTTTTTCACAGCCATTTGCTCTTCTCTTGTCATATCTCCACCTTATAAGTTTCTACATATAAAAGAAACCCAAATTTTCTTTTTACAGTTTAATCTAATCTTTGATGGGGCTGTAGGCTTAACACTGAGGAATAATTACAAAAGAAACATTATACTTTTTATGAAATATTAAACTTACAATTTATCTTTTAATATCTACTTCAAAGACTATTCGACAGGAATAAATAAATGAGGGCTTCTTGGCAAGAAAAGCTGTGATTTATGAAATATTTTATTCATTCATATTCTTAAGTATTTTCTTGAGAATACCGCTAACATCTGGAGCTACGCAGTCTTATCCAAACATTCTGCTCATACTCAATTAGAAAATTATATCAATAATAATGTAAAATAAATTACCTAGCTTCTCTTCCTGGAGCATAGATTTCAATGTTCGTCAGAGCAACTATGTGTACAAACAGCACTGTAGTGTTTTTCATTAAGCCTTAAAGTCAATTAAGCTACGAATTGGAACAATCATTCCTCCTTTGCAAAGTATTGATATTTTTTCTTGGCTGCTCTCAGGCCTTTTCACTACTCTAGGAGAGATTTATGTTTGACAATTTCTTTCTGATTAAAATGAATCATAACTCTAGAATTCTCATTTCCTCTTTTCTGAGCAAGAAATTATCAAACAGTTTTCAACTGATATTGAACGTCATCGTGCGTGAACAACATTCATTTTCAAGCTATCAAATATAAGGCTATACTGATCTCTCTGTTTATCTGCTGCTTTTACATACTTTCTCTTCCTTTCTCTCTCTTTATATATGCATATATGTATATAAAATTTTACGTTGTACCAGTATAATCAACTATACCTCTCTATAAAAATTGTATTTGACAGACTAGCTAGACCAGTCCCATTAAAACTGGTCACAACACTTTACATAAGGCAATTACCTTCTATTTGCAATATTAGCAAAATTCTGCTATAGTTAACTAGAGTACTGCAGGTTGCAAACAAATGTCAGTTATCTAAAGTAATTAGCAAGTTTATACGAGTAATCCCTACTCAAATGGCTCAAACTCTATAAAACAGCTCTTTAGACATAAATTGTTAAAACCAAAGTTTTCTAGATTTGTCTCCAACAGCCAATTAAAATCAGTTCGAATTTGCTTTTTAAGCAATGGCAGCTGATCTGAAAAGTCTTATTTTCTCCCATTATCCTCCTGTTTTCTCTAAATCTTAACAATTGGCTTTTCCCAAGCCATTTAGCTGTCTCATTTTCTCTTTATAAACTTGATTTTCAGCTTTCACTAAAAGCAGATTGAAACTGGAGTTTTTGCCTAACAACTTATTTAAAAGTACAACAGGCCCAAAGAAGAGCTGTCTTTCTGCAGACGCTCAGTTTATGGCATTCCAGAGAAGGATGTCACAAATAGACTCACTACGGGAACAAGATGAATGGTTTTCTTAAGTACTGTTGCATATGCTGTACTTTATTTTTAAATGCTGCATTATAGTAGGTTTGATTTCGGTTTTGTTGTTGTGGTGGTGGTGGTTTGGCAGTGGTGGTGGGTGGTTGTTGGTTTTTTGGTTTGTTTTTGGTTTTTGGGTTTTGGTTTTGTTTTTTTAAGAATTACATTTTTTTTCCATGCACGTGTCAGGCTCTAGTTAATATAGACCATCAATTGGAAAACTGTATCAAAACCTGAAACAACAACAGTTGTTTCTTTACACATTTTTAATTATTTTTGTCTGCTTGCAAAATAACCAGAACTCTCTTTTGCATCAGACAACAAAAAGAATGAAAAAGGAAATATTCTTTGTCAGACATTTAACTGTTGAGTACTAAAGTATACTGTTCTACAGAAAAGTCAGCATGGGATACACATTGCTTTTGATAATATACATGTTATTATAGCAATACCAATTTTATTACCAACATGACATGTATTAC
This sequence comes from Dromas ardeola, assembly GCA_013398915.1. Taxonomy (NCBI): domain Eukaryota; kingdom Metazoa; phylum Chordata; class Aves; order Charadriiformes; family Dromadidae; genus Dromas; species Dromas ardeola. The sequence continues at coordinate 419,634 of VYZM01020754.1, read as the reverse complement.
CACTTATGACATGTAAACACACTAGAATTCAATATGGCAAAGATTTTTTTAATTATAAAAGTATAGTTCATGCAAACTAGAAGAAAAGGGGTCTGGACATTCAGTTGAAAAGTAGGCACTTATTTACCAAATTTCCACCCCTCAGAATACTGGAGGAAGACGGTATTTATAGTGCAGCTCGGTACTATGCAACTAGGTAGCACTATTGTTGCCAAAAATACTACCCGAATAACATGAACATGAGGCTTTGAAAGGCTGCCTCCTTAACAGTTGTATTTTTTTTTTTAAATTGGTTACAAATAAAAGTAAACTAATTTCCTCTCAATAATTATGCTTTCTCTGGGAAAAAGAGAGACAAAATACTGTGGATGCTTTGAAGTTCTTTATAGCAGGACAGTCGCAGCTACATATTGAGAATTCCTCTGAACCATATGCAGAGGCTATTGACGTTAATTTTCTTAAACTCCTTAATTTTAGGAAAGAATTTTCAATTAAAAACTTCCTGTTCTGTAGTTACACCTATAAGCTAAAAATTAATATTTTACATCAATATTTTAATATTACTATCAATCAATCAAATTAATCTTCGTCTCTTTGTTTTCAGTAACTGACTTTGGGGCAGGTTTTTGTGTTTGTTTTCCTCAAGATTGCTTACAATTTGATGTAAATTTTAAGCATCTTGTAATTCATCAACTAATTCTCTCCTGGTTACACACTCCAAGTAATTAAAGTTCAGTAATAACTTATTCTTTCTGCTCCAGCACCTGCATTTCATTTGTTTATTTTCCCAGAGTCATAAATCTGAGGGACTGTCAAAGTGCCATAATATTAGTGCAATAATCAAAGTTAATTAGTCCCTCTCAATAAACAACAACAAAGCCATTACAAAGATGCATTGAAGGTTTTCCAGCTACCCAGTTTACAGATGAGATTCTTTTCTGAACAATTAGAATTTGAAAACTGTTGGTAAATAAATGTAATGTTTCTGAAGTAATTTGACCTTCAGTGATCTTCATTCAATTAACAATTCATTAACTTTTGGTGAGATAATATAGGTATTAAGACAAGTACTCCTGAACTCCCATTGCCTTCAAAGTGCTCAGAGATACGCTTAGAATTAAGGGGGTAACGGGATGTCTTTAAAATAAAAGGTACTCAGTACTGCCTTATTTTAGTTACATGGAAAACATATATATAGCCATATTTAGCTGGAGTGATACTACTAAATTGAAAAGACAGAATATCACAAATCCAGCTCTATTGAAAGCAAATGGACAGATTAACTTTAAGGAACACATATTATGCTTGACTCTGTCGGAATTCTCTTGGAATTCCACGCTCTTGAAATAAAAAACAGAAAGAGAGCTTTAATGTGAAGTATTGAAGGGGAAAGGAAGATATTTTTCCTTCACAACCCTTTACTGTAAATCATTAACATCATCTGGTCAAGAGAAAAAGGCCTAAATCCAAAGACTGTTTCTTGAAAAAACCTGTGGTTACAAAAATTAGCAGTATTATAAACATCACTTACTTGGCAATACTTACCTGTAAATAAGTACTGTTTGTTTTGCGCTAATAAATACTATAATTACCTGTAGACTACTTACGTGTAAATATTAATACTACAGAGTGTTCTCCCATACCATTTGCGAGCAGTTGAAATATTTTCAGAGCCTGGGAAATAAAGCTAAACACTCATCGCTGATTTTAGCAGGAAATAAATAAAATTCTGAGAATCTGACCCTGCGGTTTATTATTCAAGTAAAGCGTACAGGATTGTGTCAACAGATGGAAGTCAGCAGTCATAGCAAGCTCAGACAAAAGTAGCCTGCAATACTTACTAGCAAGTAAATGATTGTGGGAGGAATAAATTAAGAACACTGAATAAATTAAATAAAAAAAAAAAGGGCAAGGGGGGAAGTCAGGAGTCAAAGAGAAACGAGGGAATAGACAGTACTGAAGAGCTTGTATTTGCATGACAAATTGGAAGAAAAGTGAAAGAAAGAGGGAAGAAGGGGAAGGAAATAAAACACTGAGATGGACTACCTGGCAGTAGTGCTGTTGGGCCTGATGGACTAGGAAAGAAAAGGAGGAAAACATTCTTGGTTTTGAAGAACATAAGAATGAGCCTCTGAAATCTTCCATAGTACAAAAACTATGGGCAAAATAGTGGCTGTGTCTAATACCCGAGTGTGTACATTCTCCTTCAGTCAGTTATACACTGTGGTTCAGAAAATGTTCTGTCCTATAACTGTGAAATATGCCTCAGTGGTTCTTTCAAACGTTTTCGCCCTTACAAAGCATCTGTATGTAACATGGATAGCAGCATGTCAAGTCTTGCAGTCCATTACAGTCACATGAAATGAAAAATCTCTATCACTGTTATATCAGTGACTGAAGAGGATATTACAAAAGACGACAAATACCTTCTTCCCCGGATTCGTGCATGGTAATGTAATATCCATTTAACTGCTCGTACTGCACAAAAGACTACATGTCTTGAAAAACACAGCTTAGTGTTGCACACTATATACATTCACTTACCCATTCCGCAAGAATGCGTTGAACAGCGTCATTGCCTCTTGACGTATTTCTGCAGGCCAGGATAACATATGCTCCATGCAGTGCAAGAGACTTTGCAGTTTCAAAACCTGTAACAAAACATTTTCCTAATCAGAAACAGATCTCAGTAACAAAACAGAGCTATAAAATTATCTGAAAAGGTGAGCCACACGTTTAAGTACAGTAATGCTACCTGCAGTCTGACTACCTGTTTGATAGTCACCTGGACCCAGCTTTTAAGAGCACATATGAAAAAAAGGTCGACACCTCAATTTGAGCAGATCTTTGGGACAATAATTGTATATATTTTGTGCAAAATAGGCTTGGGATCTTCAAAAAGCAGACTCAATTTCTCTGCCTCGGTGTCTTCAAGTGTTAGAAGAGCAGGATTATACTTACTCCTTACTTGTTTGACTGTGAAGAATGAGCCATACGGTGAGACTGCAGAACGATTACGCCTGGCAACATCACACTGAAAGTGACAGAGTATTCTAAAACTGAGCTCTGGGCTCTTTAGATGCACAGTTAGACTTTGATTCATCAATCTGAGGACCACCTATGGCGAGGGGGGATCACCCAGTGGGATGCGTGAGGAATTAAGAATCAAAGTCACATGGAGATAACTACTCCTTTTTCCAACCCAAACGCCACCCCGTCTGTAGAACACTACTGCACTAAACCAGGGACCGGAGAACTAGCCAAGTGTTAAACCACTCCTGGGAGGGGGTTGCCAAGATCATTCTTAGAAAACCAGATTCTACCTAAGGAGATCTGTAATCTACATGTATGTTTTATTATCCACGGCCTTTTAAACCTTTCCTAAAATTTTCCTTGAATTATCTGCGTAAAATCACCTCATTTTTTGTCCCATCATCAACTGTTAGATAGAAAATAATTTTTCACAATTGTTCTCATTATGAATAATCAATCAAATACCATGCAGCTTCAACATATTGGTTATAGTATCATGGGACTAAACGGGTCACTGGATGTACCAAATGATACAGAGGAAAAAAAAAATCCATGAAAAATTCCCTCTTTTGCATAACTCACTGATATGACTTAATCTGCAAGCACATTCTTTCTAAATCTGAAACAATTGGACAGACAGTTCACACTTTGCTGCAATTAAAGCACAGCATGAATCCATATCCCCAGGTTTTTTTCTTTCATCCATAGAACAAAGTTTCACAGTGAATTTCCAAATGACTGTACACAACCTATTTTTGCAATACTGTTAATCACTTCTTCCCCATTCTAAATTTGGGCACTTCATATCTCCTTTCTAAAAGGAGATTTCAGATTAATTTCAGTTTGTTAATTTAGGACTGTACTGCAATTTAATGAGATCAGTTCAAATTATGAAACCGTCCACCAAAAGCTGCAACTCTTTCCACCTTGACATCATCTGCAAGCTTTGTAAGCGTACTCAGTTTCAGTGTTCAATTAATTAATGAAAAGCTGCACAGAAGTTGGTCCAAGGTAAACTCCATTTAATTGAAAAAAAAAAAAAAATCTGTGAGAATTTACACCAGGAGATGATGAGTTCTTGGGAAACACAGAATGCCCATAAAGTGCAGAGAAGTGAGCCAGAAACTGGTTTCTATCAGGGGTGAGCTACTACGTATTTGTGATGTACTCAATAGTATCACTGGGTGCCCATCTCCATGGGGAACTGTAACAATGACAGAAATTTCCATCTAGATGGAAGAGGCATAAGGTAGCTTCATGAGTTCCAATCAGACATGCTTAAACTAGAAAATGAAGAATCAAACTGAAATGCCCAGCAATTTCAGTATATGAAGAAGTCAAAGAGAAGTATTTGTTTTAGCTTTATGATGTTTAAAGCATGTTCATGTTTTCCTTTTAAAAACTGTTTACCAAAAAACCTATTAAGATGGGCTGTCTCACTTCCAAAACACCCTGGAGCAACAAAATTCAGTTACCACATAAGACACAACTTACATTACAGAAACAACAGACACCAAGACAAATTTATACCATTTTCTGCCATTACATGCTTACGGTATTTAAGTCCAAGCAATTTTCTTGTATCTCTTTTAAAGCCATTCATTGTACCAAGCAACTTTAATTACCTGGGTAATTCATTGCATGCACGTGAATTGAGCTATAGCACATGCAAAGATCCCCCCGTTCCTAATTCCACTTTAAGTGTATTTAACTAGAATTTTTCATGTGACTAATATAAGACATGTTGTCCCAGGGTACTATTACCTAGAGTGTACGCTTCTTGTTTTGCACAAAAAATACGCTTATTTTGACCAGCTTACCGTAATATTAAAAACTAGTTGGAATGCCTGGGAATACAGTTTTTCTACTGTTACACAAAGATCTAGAGCTGACGGCCAGTTTAATTACCTAAGTGTGATGATGTTTTGCTAACTCTACCCCATGTCACACCATGCAAAATAATAAATTCCATGCCATTCTGTTACAGTTAATAACTTGACTCTCATTATAAAATAAACCGAGAAAGATTAAAATTTAACCAAGTTACATGCTGCAAATTAAGTTAATTTTAATACCACCTTGATTTTTCCCTGCAAACTTGGAGGTGAGTGTTAAACACTCCTCTTTAGGACATACTCACTCTCTTCTGGGCCACCAAAGGATGGTTCTGCGCCCTCAGGCAGACACATTCTGAATCTTTGCATGAAATGATGTGCTTAAAAAAAACCTCTTTTCAGAGGATTTTTAAGCAGCGGTCCACCCTTCCATTCAAAATACTGCCACAGGTCAAGTGCTGATATCTCTCCCGATCAGAGAGATTTTAAACTATGAACTCATTCACAAACTGTATTAGGGCATCGGCACTGTATTTAGGACAGCTAGATTTATGCAAAAACACAAAACCAAATCCAGGTATACTCCAAACCACAAAAAGGTTCCAATTCAACTACTGAATTACTGGCTATAAGTAGGGATTGTATATAACTATTACTACTTTCTATCACTTTGTGTGGAGCATAATTCATGAGGCATCTTTTCAGACCACCTACCAGATGAAATACATCAAGAAGAAGGGGCCTTCTTCACAGAGCGCACTGGGGTCTAAGTACGATCTACCTACCAACTTGCTCACTCTCCAGACTGCAGCGTTTTTAGATATGTCCTTAAAATAGATTTTCATAAACCTGAAAATCCTCATTAAGCAGTGTAATTAAGTGCCTTTACAATTTAAGAAACGACTATGCAGGCACATTGAAGAATGCAACTTCTAACTGAAACACCTGAAGCAGGAGCTTGGAAGCACCTCAGTACCCAAGTCCTTTTATGGCTTTAGCTTTTTGTTTGTCCTGCAAAAATTAAGGCTTCTTTTGTCCTTCAGTGTCACATAGCTTAAACAGGTGGGGAAAGCCCTCTGGCATAGTGGGAAACTTTTCTTCTTTTAACAGACTTATTGTATTAAACCAAGTTTGACAACAACATTTGTCTTTCAGCAAAACATAGCCGCGTTTTTCAATATACGGTAAATTTCAAAACCTCAGCCTAACACAGGGATCGAGGATTTAAAGTACAAAACTATTTAAACTCCGTAAAGAAAAACCTTGCCTATCTACAAAAAGCTACATTGAATCAAAATCCACATTAAATGTGGTTTCATACACCAAAGGTAAACCACACACATCATAAATGCCTAAACAACAGTAAAACCTCAAAAAAAAAAATCACAGTAGATTTAAATAGAAAGAGAAATTTAAATAACTATGTTAAGGGTATGTGTAATTAAGGAACCAGAACAACCTTAATTCTACCCACAAGAGCAACTCTGTGGACTTTAAAAGAGCCAAAGATTTCTTTAAAATTTCACTTAATCTAAGACTGCAGCTAACAGCATGCTCTCTCACAGTGACGCAGCCCTTTCACAATGAAGGAACGTTATCAGCAATGATACTAGTCTGTTTTCCAGGAAACAAATCATATCCTCCAGTGGCGAATCTTCCCTGCACCAGAGTGCCAGGGTACTGCAGCTGCAGAGCTATTTAACCCAGGGAAAAGAGACAGCACAGCCTACCGCCGACAACAACTACTGCCATTTACATTCTGCCTCGCTGCAAGGGCTGGCAAAGGCTGTACGTGGCTGAAGGAAACTGTGCCCAGCCTCAATGTATCACGGTTCTGTGCATCAGTTTTCAGATTTCAAAGTAGGCAGTTAAAAAAAAAAAAGCTGCAAAACTTAAATATCATCTTATAGAAAAAAAAAATCACATGCTATATACTAGTTGCGTTTTTTTTAAGGTAGGAACAACCACATTAGAAAACCAGCATAGGATAATATACTCGAACATCAAGGGCAGCCTATTACAAAGAATAAAACAGATACTTCCCCCAAACATGACAGAAGAACAACACGCTTACATAAAGTACACTTTGGAAAAACAATCATAGTATATTTAAATACCCTATACAATATAATGTTGAGCAAATGTTTTATAAAACTAAAACAAATTTCAAGTGATTGCCCTGGAAATCTCAAGAGACAAGACTGCCTTGAGACAGACTACTCGCTGCTGTTGCTCTAGCTGAATGAGCTCTCATCTGACACTCAAAAGTGAAAATCCTGTTTAAGAGTAAGACCTACATGAGGATAAACATTATGGCACAGCTCTCTACAGCAGCAGCTAACCTGAAGGACTGGGAGCAGAACGAACAAGAAAGCTACAAGTGCATGGGATTTGCTACAGCCATTGAAAACCCTTCAGCCCTTTGGTCACAGCATGCTTTTCATGAAGACTCAGAAATCCGCACTCAATTTCATTCTTCGTCTTCTATGATGATTGTTCAATTCAACACTCTCACATTCTTGTCTCACTGCAGTCAACTATTCTCAGTGAATTTTGGGACAGCTTTCAGCTAACAGTCTCAATTAACGAGCAGTTAGCATCGCTCAATTAATGCCAGCTACATTGTGTCAACATACAGGAGATGACTATATGGCTCTGTCAAACGGTGCAACCTCCTCTATAAAACAGAGAAAAGGATTCACTGAGTGGAAAAGTAATTCAGCAACTTCTTCTTTAAATAAAGTAGACAGCATACAGTCCATTTACCACTGGGGACATTTTGTAAAGAATTTGCATCAGGCATTTACATGTTATAAAAACACTCCTTTATTCCAAATATAAGAAAATTTGAATACACAAGCAGAAATACAAAAACATTTCAGACAATAGCAAGTTCTCTTCAGTTTCTCCACCTTCTCCCAAACACTCTGGGATACCTTGGATCCGTCATTTACAACACATTCGAAACGCAGTGATGGTTTCAAAGCCTACAGGGTTTGTTCACATTTAATTTCTTCCTTTCTCTCCACTGACAGAAGAGCTCTGAAGGCCCTGGGATTCTAAAACATCTTCACGTGTGTCGAGTAATGATTTAAAGCTGTCATGAGTCCAGCCTTCCTTGAGCCCAATGTCACAAGCAGTTTTGAGTGTGAACTAAAAGTGAGTCCAGAAGAAAACCACCTTCCCTTCCACTCCAGTGAACAGCAAGACCAAGCAAGTGAATGAAAGTGTTGTGTGGAATTGGAAGTGAAAACCATTAGCCTGCTTGTGTTACGTATTTCTGGCCTTTCATGCACTGATGGATTACTTACGGGCTGTAGAACAGCAGAAACCAGCTCGGATTTTGTAAGCACGAATGTATTATATCACTAAAAGCGTGTATTACTTTCACAGCTGTGAAAGGTTTTTCTTTTCCCTCGCTACATTGTTCTCAAACTTCCACGTTGCTATTGGTTCTTATAAACAGATGCCCCATTTGCAGAGTGAAGTGGGTTAATTTTCAGAATAGATCTAGGTTTTTTTGAAAATATTTATATTTTCTTTTAATATAAAATGGGTAAGCGACTTGTACAAAACCATTCTTTGATAAACTAGCAGATGGAAGAGCAATGTCTTCTCCACATACGGTAGTATGATATTGCACGTAAAAACCCAACTTCCAATTAATAGGAAGCTTTTTATTTGTACAATTTGGTGGTTCTTGGGAAGGATCAATAATTTTATATAACCTTCATAAAGTAAAAGCAACAGCTTTTTTAATTAATTCTGCAATCCAGAAAATATGAAACCTTAATTAAAACATTCTTGGCACTAAACGTAAATGAAAAAATACTTTCTGGCCTCTTTCACTCAAGGGCAGTATAGTCACTAGTTCAGGAGTTTGCATTTTAACTCTGATAGCGTACAAAACATGTAAGTTAAGAGAACTCCTTCCTCCAGGCAGAAATGATGCAAAAAGGATGCCATCTTCTTGGGGTTTTGGTCTCCTTGCTCTGAGTTCTTTCCAGAAAAAAAAATAAACAACTTTTCATACACTTCGTCTTGAACTATGCATAGGCCAGTACTTAGCACCTTAATTTTACTTTAAGATCTCTGGGAGAGGAAAAGCATTCTCACTCTTTGGCCAGTGTGTTTCCACAATACAAATCCAACACCTTACCTAGACAACATACTGCATGCACAGAACCAGCGTACTCTTGGCAGTTTTAAGCTATCAAACAAAGGCCAGTATGTATGCACCATTTTAAACCCTTAACATTCTGATAAGGCACAACAGTTTTTACTCAACCATCAGAAAGTTCATCTGCAACATCCAATCATTATCCAAATCATACTTGATTTTTTTTTTTTAAATACAGAAGTAATAAAAGTATCACAAAAATATTTTTCCAGGTAGAAAATGCTACTCCTTTCAAACACCTTCTGCTTTGAAAACAAAACTGTACATTTTTCCTAGATCAAGAGTAAACTTCAAGTTTTAGCTATAGAGCAAGGAAATGAGAAAAACCTGACACAATATATAATACTAAAACCTTTTTTTTTTTTCTTAAATGCAACAGGTAATCAACATGAAATGTAATTTAAGTCCAGTTTTACTACAGAAGAGAGTTGTGAAAAGGTTAAACACAAAATGCAAAATAGACTCTCATTCCAACGCTGCATCTCAAACAGACTAGGTGGTTTTTGATTTTTGGGACCCAAGAGAACTACATATAAATGGGAAAGAGACTTGTCTCCTAGACATCACTAGATTTATTTCAACTTGGAAGACTTAAACACCAGTGACAGTGAAGCACATCATCTTATTCAACACTTCCTCAGAAAAGGAGTAAAGCAGATTTGAATGTGCTAAAGATAAATTGGTAAGAATTTGGAGTTATGAAAGCTCCTTTTCATGTTGAAATACTGCAACAATGATGTGTGATTTAGGAAAGAATCTTCTGCAACTACGATGTCGGTGCCTGTGCTGGTGGTTTAAGGGTACAGCATCCAGCAGGTCTTCCACGTGGAGTGATGGCAGTCATATGCGAAACATCACATCATTGACAAACTCATACTTTTCAGAGTCCAAAAAGCACCATGCATTCTCTATCAGGATTGCTTGGCTACAATCACTCTCTCTTAATGCGGATATTTAGGATAAAATCTTAGAGACACGTTATTCAAGTTGCTGCAAATGCAAGTTTTCAAGCAATTAAAGCACCAAGATATTTTAAGAGACTAAATTTAAAATGAGCAATACACATGAAATACTAATGCTGCCTTTGTTTTTGTGTGTTTGCAGGCACATGGTAATGACATATACTGAAAAGTCTCATGTCATACGAAAGATAAGAGAGAAAGGGAGAGAAAGCCTCTCCCTTTGTGTGTAAATTGGACAAACGTGTTTTTCTTGGAGCCAGGAACCACAGAAAAAGCCAACCAAAATGAAAAAAGATGACTAATGCATTGGTTCTGTTTTCCATCTAACCAACTTAAAAATATGCACTCATTACACATGACGCTTCTTTGCAATATACTGTTCTGGGCAAGGCAAAGTTATTCTTAATAATAAGTGCGTTGCCATCGTCACTGACAAAACTGAAAATATTTTGTTTCATCTAAAGGGATCACAACACTAAATAAATATGAAAAAACATCCTTAAATCGATGGGATTATAAAGATCTGTGACTCATTGTTTGTGTAAAAAATTAAAAATGCGTCATTTAAGGCAAAGAAAGCTAAATCCATAACTGAAGACGCTGCAAGCAAACACAGATACAGAACGGTACATCAGGCACATGCATTACAAATATGCTGTGACTAAAAGCCACAAAGTTGCAGTCACATCTGGTATCTGGTCTAGCTGTACTATCCAAAGATCCCGACCAACTCACTTTAAAATGCAATTATGCAAGATATGAACAAAGCCTGGACTGCAGTCCTTTCGGCTCTGTTAAAACACTGACAATTATCTCAGCTACTCAAAGGCAGAGTCTAGCAGCAGATTCAAAGCCACATTTCCCATCCTGTATGCTGCAGAGGTGCTACTATCCAATATAAATATTGCAGTAACAGCCAAGGGTTCCAGTCTGGAATGAACCCTATTGCGAGATGCAGCATGTTAAATACAGGGCCAAGCTACTTAACATTTCCCATGAGAAGACCTTGTTTTAGTTGTGTAAAAACAATTCCCACCAACCATTAAATCTCTGCCCCTGAAGTGCATGGAGATGACCGCCCTGAAAAACCGTGGGTTTGAAATAAGTCAGATATTCTTAAAGAAGCTTCATTAAAACATAGAGGGAGACAGAAACAAAATTGAAATTTCATACTGAACTGCACAGATCATCCCAATCAAGATTTTTTTTTTCCCCCCAGTTGCTAGGTCATATAAATACAAGCAGGTCCTGTCAGGTGCCTGAATAAACAAACAGTGGCCAGGGACTGGAATGAAGGGAAGTGAAGGACAGGAGATGAGAAATGAACTTTCAGTGAAATCCCAGTTTTATCTTTCACATCTACTCCTTACATTAGACATACCTGCCTGTACATTAGACACACATTGGTTCTGTTTTACCTCAAACCAGGACAGTCCACCAGTACAGCAACCAAAAATCCCAGTCAAAAAGGATTCAGACATGCATCTTCCATTTCAACTAATCCCAAAGCTCTGTTCAAATAACACACACCCCTTTAAGAGGAAAAAAAAAAAAAGTCTGAGCCTTCATGTTTCACCTTGCTTTTCTTCATCTATTAAATAAACTCCAAACAAGTTTTTCCTGAATATTTTTTTTAAATGTATTGTATCAGTCCAATGGACATTATCAGAGGGGCATTCGACCAATACTAAAATCATTTGCAGAAATTAGTACAAGTAGTCATATCTTAGCATTGCATCTGCAACTGAAGATTACTCTATTTGAACTTTTTATTCTCAGTGTTTCTTCAAGCATAGAATAAATCTATGTTTTCTTCTGATTGTGGCTTCTTGCAAGCAAGTCAGCCAGTTTTCCTAACACAAATCAATTACTGTATTTAAAAAAATATACATCAGAATTTAGTATTTGCCTTTATATTTTAATGTTTAAGGAGAATTTATTACAGTTTATTTTTCTGTTTGCATAGAATTTTTTCCTTTGTAACAGATAACATATCACACAGGGGATGATAGGCGTCTGAATATGCACCAACTTGCCACATTTTCTAGACAAAAAGAATGTTTCCACCTAAAAGTGCATCTACATGTATTATTACCAAGTCAAACAAAGAGAGCTATATACATTTTAAAAGAAACCTGAGCTAGCAACTTTGTCTCAAGATGAGCAAAACTCATTTTAGTGTGACTCATATTCCTTATTTTAGTAAAAACCCTAAACTACTCTATTCAGAATTACCCATGTTTATACTCATAAGGGATAAAAAAATATTTTGTTAGACTAGTGATGTTAATACACTACTTTCATTTTTATTGCAAAATAAACACTTCCAAAATAAACAGTTAACTGAAATCTAGAGTAGCAGAAAACGATAAATCTGCCCCCAGTGTAAGTCAACACCAAACCAGCATCTCAATGAAACCTAGATCAGATCTGAGTGGCCAAATTTGACATGACATTTAGGGCACCCTACTTCCCAGTAAGTAATCATTCCTGCATGTTTAGTCACTATGGGATAAGTGACCATTTTTTTGTTTGTTTGTTTAAATAAAGCCAGTCTATTTACAAGTACCATTACTCGAATGCATTATTAAGGAAATAAATAACATTTTTTTGCATGCTTCCTCACTGTTTTATAGCAAAGCTGAGGCAAGCTGAAGAGAAGCAGTGGCAACAAAACCCACAACAGTAACACACACAAAAAAAAAATAATTAAGGATCTACCTAACATCAGTAGCAAATATCAAAGGCCAATAACAGAGAGACTCCAGTTTCTAGCTAACCCACACACACTTGAAGGGTTTGTGTTCTGGAGAAGTGCCAGCGCAAGAGCATTCATAACTGGGTTTATAAAAAAATCTGATCAGATATTCATAGAATGGTTTAGGTTGGAAGGGACCTTAAAGATCATCTAGTTCCAACCCCCCTGCCCTGGGCAGGGACACCTCCCACCAGCCCAGGCTGCTCAAAGCCTCATCCAGCCTGGCCTTGAACACCTACAGGGATGGGACATATTCCGTATCAACTAGGTTTTGAACGCTGTTTTGAGGGGCATATGTTTTTTCCAACTCATCCCCAAAACTCAGGGGATTTCATCCCCCCTTATTGTTGCTATTTTTAACACACCTTCTTAGACAAGATTACTCGGGTGACCAGAAAAAAGCCCAGAGAATTTAAAATTTATCTTTAACTGTCTCTATCAGGCTTTTTTTTTTTTAATCAGCTATTAAAAAAAAAAATAAAAATGTTCCAAGTTCAGAGAAATGGGGTTGGCAAACTTTCCTTCTATAAAGCTGCTCTTTGCATCAGCAGTAGCTTTAGGCAACACAACAGCTTTTCCCACCAAAGCAAAAATGGAGAAAAAAGCCAGAAGTTGTCTAGCTTCTTTTCAAGTACACTTCTGTAAGCCAACAGTATCATAGGTTTCTGTACTGCTGAGCTGAGCCCTAATTAAACGTAACAAAAAAATTAGTTAAATGTTTTGAATCTCCTTTTGGCAAGTACAACAGTGCAATGTTAATAAAAGTAAATTTAATAAAAAGGAATACTTCATCCAAGGCAGAATAATTAAAAGACATACTGTGCTGTCAGCTAAAGTGCTAGATCCTCCAAGCTTTAATCTGTAAGTTATTTCATGAGAAATACTCAGTGTTACGTAAAGATACCAAGAAAGTACTATAACATAAACTGGACCAAATTTTTTCTTAAAACAAACTTGATATTTATTTATATCAGTTACACAGTTTAAAATGTATACTAGACATTTTACAGATAAATAATAAAACAAAGCTCTGTCCTAAACAGATCACAATATAGGTTACAAAAAAAGATGTCCTAGAGAATCAAACGTAACACAGCGAGGTCCTGTTCTAAAAAGCTCACAGTTTGTGTCACGGGGGAAAGGAATAGATGAGGAGACCAAAAATGAAAACAACGCTACTTGATTTCTGGCAGTCACTACCCACACCTCTGTCTTTGGGCAACATGAGATAAGACAATTTGTTTAGTTAAGCAGCAGAGGAAGATTTCAATACAAGAGTCATTTCAGAATCCTGTGAAAAGAACTGAATACGGGGAAGATGCAGTTCATTGTTCTTTCTAGGGCAAGCAAATAAAAACAGCAGATAGGAGACAGCTAGCAATGGGCAAGATAACAAGATATGGAGGTTTGGGCATTTATACAGTCCTGGGTTACCTCCTTAAATTCTAGTTTTTCTGGATTAGATGGTATTCCGGATGGGTACCAACCTCCCAAGGCTCAAACCTGGCAAACGTTTTGGGCGTGCTTTAAACTACGAAGGAAAGAGGGAGATGGGAAGCTGTTATGTAACTCAAATGATCCATCATGTGGTTCCGACATACAAAGTAAGGCAGGAGATGGAGTTCTGAAACAAAAGATGAAGAATAAGAAGAGTATTAACAAAAAGTGTCTATACACAAAAGCAAGGAGAATGGAAAACAAGCAAGAATTAGAAGTCATTAAATTATAATGTAAGGCCATGAGCAAAAAAAAAATTAAATAAAATTCAAAGACCTCTTTGCCACACTTTCAAGAAGGGCGCGAAAACATTATCATGCATCTTCTCGCACCACAACTAATGTATATTTATTTAGATGACATTTAAGGTCCACCTGCCAACAGCTGGAACACCAGCAACCCACCCAGGAGCTCAATGACAACAACCTTCTAAAGCAAATGACCAATCACAGTTGCATGTTCTATACCAATTTTTTTTTTTCATCTGCCAAGAAGTTAGACCTTGCCAGTTTGGGGAAGGGGATGTTAAATCCAAAAATACATATGCCTACAAAGCTTGAACATCTGTAAAATAGTAAAAACTGCCAGGTGAACAAGGATAATAAATGTTTTTAGAACTTACTGGTTTTGTGACAATATTGTACTCTAAAATTTTGAGTCACAATTTGCAACATTACTGTGAATTAGGTAAAAAGCATTACTTCTACTGATAGGCAGACTCTAGCATTTAATAGTCCACTCAAGATCACACAGAAATCGGGCGGTACAATTCCTGATCTCATATTCAGTCTGCCTTGCCCGTGACAAGTTCCCCAGTTAAATGACCCAATCTCAGTTTGTGTAAAAAGTCTAGTGAGTGATACTTATTCATCAAACTACATCACATATCATTATGAAGCATATCTCTGCCTTACATTCTAGATACATTAACTCTTTGCTTTGCAACAGAGAAGTGTTTAAAGTACCGGATACAAAGAACAGAATCGGGACATCTAGGTCTCTATGCCTTTGACCACAGATTAGATCCAGAAACAGATACAGGAAGACACCTTCTCGCAGATCACATTCTTCATTTAGTCAGGATGCCAAAAGGGTGCTGCCAAGTAGGTCAAGCACATTTTTATGTACTCTTCATCACTTATCTTAGGCACAAAATAGTCCAAATTTACCTTCAGAGTTAAAAATCCTTCAACAAGGGTAAGATTTATACCCCTCAGCAACTGCTCACAGCTGGATACAGACCCAAACAAATAAAGCACTTTTTGGAAAAGCTTTCTTTACTCATTTCTAGTTGCCATATTTTCTACTCTTAATATATCTTAATTACTCCTGATGCTAAGGAATTAGAATAGTTTTCAGCAGTATACTTTTTATCCTGTGACAGAACAATCCAACAATCAAAGTACGGTAACAACCAGAAAACCTAACTTCACTTGTTTTTTAGTATAAAGCAGACCCTAACTAAGAACAGGAACTTAGAAACAGTGACCAAGGTAACTACATTTAAACGAAGAGGAGAGGAAATGTAAAGCATATTACCACTATACTACTCGGATTTCAAGCCAGTCGGTTTGTAGGGAGCTTTCTGAAGCAACAGATAAAGTACTAAAAGCCACTATGTAGAAGTACAGCAAGAAATCAAAACCAGCTAGAAAAACTGAGATAATATAGCTGAACAGAAGGCTACAAAGATCTCATGTATTAAAAAGAAAAGGCTACAGAAGAAATGGAAAAAGGAGGAAAAAAAAAAAACTTTCACTGGCAGAAAAACAATAAAAACAACAGGAAGGCAAAAGACTTAGTGTGTGGTCAATAATACAACTAAGAACTGCAAATATCATTAATTAAAAAAAAAGACAAAACATTGCGGAAGATAAAACTGCTTTTGTTTTTTGATGTTCTTCCCTTGAGAATTATTAAAAGAATGTGACATTTGATGTATTTATTTTCCTAAGTCACACATTGTCTTTTACAAAGGTTTGCATATTGTAGACTTTAGTATGAATATAAGATCAATTTCTCTCTCACGGTACTATTCCGATTCTACAATTCAGGCAAAATTCTGGCCTCACTAATCCTGAAGTCAGTAGCAAGACTCCTGTTAATCAGGTCAGGATTTCGATCTTTATCTTCCCAAGTTCTCACCTGCCTCCTTTTGCTTCCTTCTTGGCAGGGATTTACTGTTTCTGACTCAAGTTTCAAAACCTTAAAAATCCTCGACACAATCAAGCATGAGGAGCTTGAAACAGACACACGATACTGAAATCCTTTCTTCTCATGACCCTCCTGCTTAGCATAGGTATAGTCACTAAGGAATCTTCTGCTGGTAAGCCAAAAAATATCATATCCATTAATGTACATCTTTAGGCTGTAACTAGAGTTGACAGTATCTAGAAAAGTCACTAGATGTCTCAGAAGAGACTGTCATTAGAGAAAAACTATACATTTATCAACCTCTTCTGTCTCCACTACCTAACAAGCATTCAAAAAAATTCCAAACGTAGAGCTGAAACTATTCAAACAACTCTTGCAAAACATGGAGACATAAGATGATGCAGAGAGTAGGTTCCGTGTTGCAGCGAGATAGACTGAATCATGCAAAAGGTCTTTTCATCTCTGGACTATGAAATATGCATAAGATAATGAGAAAAGTCTTTGTGAAATTAAATATTTCAAAAGATAGAAAAGCAATCAAGTTATGCTGCGGCCCATTGAAAAGTCTTTTTAACTCTTAGACAACAGGCAAGAAAATAAGTACCACCTATGAAGGCTCCTGTTCTACAAATAGGTTATTCCTCTGTAAAAGGAGTACCACAAAGTACAACACAGGCATAAAGCTCAATCCCATCCTTTGTAAAAAGATTCCATTACAAGTAGTAATCATTATTGAACCTTTTCGCCCAGATGTAATTTCTTACATGTTACAACAAGTTTCACATGCATTGTGAATTTCAGCCAAGGTTGATGAAGTTCAATAACTTGGCTAACCAACCATGTGTACTACTCATTACAGAAGTAATAAATAGATTCATCAAAACGGACATGAAAAAGCAGTATGAACATCTGACACCATTTTCAGCTTACTCAATAAGAAAAATAAATTACAGAAGTCCAAGAGGACCTTTTAATATTTGCAATATGTAACAACTAGACAGTTGGAGCCTTCTGTATGCAGAGCAATATTAGTATTCCACCATATTAAGCTAGACTTAAAACAGAGTGATGGCCCTCATGGAAAACTCGATCACTATGACCTACCATGAATTCCAGAATACAGCACTGTAAATGAAAAATGACTCTCTTCTATTAATATTATTCAAAGTTTGAAAATAATAGCTTTTAGTAGTTTTTTAATTGTTCAAAATACATAGTACTGAACCCTGACCAACAGCTACTAATATCCCACAACAGAATGAGTTTAAAGTTACACCCCCCAGGCACATTCCCCTCCATAAACTGTGCTTTTCTACACCAATTACCCAGATGCAGAGTTTGGTCCACAGCCTGTGGATCACAGGACTTAAAAAAATTCAGCCTTTAATTTTTCGGCATTACTTTTGCCATGAATTCTTCATTAAGCAAGCAGCTTTTCCTCAAGAGAATTAATAAGTCTGTTGAAGCCAGAGTAACAATAAGAAACTAAAAGACATAGCTGCAAATACAATACCAAACTGTATAAGGCTGAAGGATGATTATTTTTTCCCCTCACTCTCCCCATCCAACCACATTTTAGAAAAGCTTAAAACCAAACTTTCATTGCCACTGTTTTGCTGGCAAAGGATGGCAAGAAAACAGTCCCCAAACAACACAACTGTGCTGGCAGAAGACCCTGCTGTAAAAATTACATCTGCAAAATGATGTTTTTATAGGGTAACTTATTTTTCTCATGAGAGGTTATTTTATTCTACCAGGGCAAAGCATACACACACTGGCTGCACCCAGGCCAGCCCTGCTTTTCTGTTAATACACTGTGCTGCTTATAATAGTGAAACATGTGACACGTGGAGAGTAGAATTCACCAAAAAAAAATAAAATATACATCAAGGAACAAGTCTTTCATGCTTTTAAGAGCCCAGTAAATACAGAAGTATCCCATGAAAATAATCTCAGGGACAGCTAGGACTTAGCCAAGAAAAATAATCCAAGGTTATATATTGCTGACCTTTCTGTCTGCCTCACAATAAGCTTTGAACCCAAACCTCCATAAATAATATCCACTTCAGTTCTCCACATGTGAAACACTTCCAGCATGAAAACACACAACCGTGCAAAGGGTGTAATAGTTCATTCACCAGAAGTTACATTTAGCAAGAACATAAAACGCATCTCCTTAGCAAAACCCCAGTACTTCTCTTCTCTCTGGACCATCGAGCTACAACAGAATTACGTACAGAAATTCTTCGTAATAAAAACAGGTAGAAGTTTCAACTTATCAATACACAGGAATTCATGCATTTATGAAAACTAGTTTTGATTCAGACAACAGACTCTTTTCACTAAATTGGGGGAAAAAATCTAGATAGTAGGAAAAGACCATTCAAAAAGCATTGTCACAAGCTTGCTTCCCCATGTCACATCCCTCTTTCCTGCTCTCAGCAGAAAAAGAGATGCAGGTAGTAGACAGTTACTGGAACGCAAACATCTTGCTGTATATTCATCATCATAAAACACACAAAAAACAGGTCTACACTTGGAGATCTTTGACAAAAGCTAACATATGAATAGAACCAAAACCAGATAGGTGTATTTTCTCCTAAAGATCATTTTTTCCAGAACAAACCATTCAACAAAAACAGGCTGATTTTTTCAAGACTGACAAAATTCAGGTGTTACAGCCTAAGAAAGATTCCAAAACAATACAAGAAATCATAAAGTGAATCTGAAACAGAGGACCATCTTGAGCAATTCTTTTGTACAAGTCCTGCCAGTTTATAACCTTTAAATGCTGTTTCATCTGAAAACAGACGAAAGGAATTAGAAAATAAACTTTGTGCTTTCAAAGAAAAATGTGCACATTTTTCAAGGCAAATTTGCAATCTAACTCAAAAATAGAGCTGAACAATTCCTTACTGACAAATTCAGGCAAACATCTGTGGTCTTAGACCACCAAACTCCACACAATACAGTGAAAGACAATGAATGTATTTAAGACAGTCAGACTACTACTATTAAAATGAGAGTCTGCAATGGTATTTGTAAGGGTCTGTTTTATTCCTCCCATATGATCTGAGTTTGACTTAAATGAGACCATTCACTGGTCTAATTAGGATTCAGCAAATGCTGCCTTCTTTGTGAAGGCTGACAAAGCCAGCCTCAGTAAAAATGCTAGGTCACCCACAAATAATCTCAGTAACTTCTGCAACTAGAATAGTTCACCATAGTCACAAAATTCTCTTCTCTACAGGTACAGAGCAGTCAATTTTTGATTTCTTAAGAAGTAAATGAGTTATTTTTCATCATACTTTTCCTATTTCTCCACTGCCAACAGATTTAGGGCATAGTGGTGAAAGCTAGCCAGCTTCTGTTAGAGATCTTAAATGATCTTCCCGAGAAATTTAAAGAAGTTTTAAAAGTTTAATTTTGCTCCTCTTATGGTAGTAGCTTAAATAGCCATTACTCAATGGGCATAAGAAATGCAGCAAAGGTTAATCACACCTGCCTCTATCAAGGCTCTGAAGGTAGATTCTGCTTTTTAACTACAAGAAAGATTCAGAACAATGCTAATATAGGAAGCACCCAAACACTGCTACACAACATACAGAAACAATAGCTCAGAAATCAGGAATTCTGAAATTCTGAAGCTATGCAATGTGTCACTCCCCCAACAAAACAAACTTTCATTATCTTCTGTAGCATGAAGTACAAAAGCACGCAGTCAAAGCACAGCGGTCTGGTCACATGCACTGTACCATTTATATGTAGGTTTACTTAATTTTTTACACTCCTTTGATAAACAGAAAAAAGCTACCAAAGATAACTTCTTCTTTTAATACAATAAAATGATGTCAGAAAAACAAATATCTTGGGATCTTTCTGAATTAATGTAAGCACTGTATGCTTACTGGAAAGAGAGATTCCTAGCTTTCTAATAATTTAAAGTCCTATTTTCACCCTCACAGTATCAGATCGTAGATGCTATTGGTCCCGAAATTAACACAGTTAATCCCCACATCCAGGACGACTAAAACTTTACTGCTTTTTCCAGTAAGGGAGACAGAAAAGTTTCTAGTATTTTGGGAGCAGGATGATTTAAGAGGGGTAGCCATTCTATACTGCTCACAGATGTAAAGTGTTCAAATAATGACCCATATGAGAGAGATTTCTGAATTAGGTACAGGTGACCCAGTGAAAGGCACGTGATAAATTGCCTATCTACATTAGTTTGTATTTATCACAAAAGCACCACCATACGTGAACAAAATCTAATCATCTACATGTTACCATCATGATTAATACTAAGTAAATTATCAAGTTACCCATTGTCAAAATGTTACCTTCTACAGTTTCACAACCTTCAGTTATGTTTGTGTATATATACAAACCCTCGCTGCAATTAACTATGACATTTGACACTGGGAATACAGCTCATTAAATAAACAATGAACTTCAAAAGCTGCACAGGCTCTATTCTGATACTTCAGCTCAAAACAGAGTTTTAGCTCTAACTCTCTTGCTCCGATTTCGTATACCTGACACTCGAGTACTGGCTACATTTGTTTAAGGGGACGCAAATCAGCCATGGGCGTAGAATAAATCAATTTAAAAAGAAAGAATGAAAAAATACAGCTGTTAACTCTTAGTAGTTAAGAGAAAAAAAGTAAGTTACTTTGCACTTCCTTGGTTTGTAAAAACACATTTTAATAAAACATGTCAAACTCTGCTAAAATTTACTAATAATTTTTAAGTTGTAACTTAATCAGACTCTTAGAGTTTAAAAACCTAAGTGATATGTTACAATCTACCTTGCACAAGTTTTGCAATAACTTTTTTATTACTGTGTCAAGCTAGCTTTCCACACTTAAAAATAATACACCATTAGAGTCATCAGAAGAAAAAAAAGCTATGAGAGAAAGGAAGAAAACAGAAAACTCCTGTTTATTATTTATAAATTAAAGGGCAAGTTATTCAAAACCACTTTTTAAATCATAAAGCAGACGCCAAATTACGATAAATTATAAGCATGTTTCCCAGCCTTTTGCATCAGTACGACAAAAGTTGCTAATACTGAAGTTGTGTACGGAAAAAAAAAAAAGAAATTCGATGACTTCTCACAGCAAAAGTATATGTAGACCTAAAGCTCACTGGAGCAGCAACTTGTGTATTAACTACTGATTAATAGTACCTAATACACAACTTTTCTCCTGGCTAAGGCCTCTTCATTGCATAGCAATAGAAGTGCCAGAAAGGAAGAATTCCATTTAACCAAACAGTAACCGACAATTATTTTGAAGAAATAATCTAACACATTTCCACAATCACAAAATTACATGCTTTACTCCGGTAAAATATAATCAAGAAAAGCAACATAGCAAGCCACATTATGAATGAAGCTTCTGAATTTTCTTCAGTATTTGAAAAAAAATTAAGCTGCTCAAAGCCAAAAGTTGTTTTCATTTTCTTGAGATAATTGCTTTTGTAAGGGATGCCAGAACAAGCACAAATTAACAGATTTCTGTTGATCTTTATATAGCAGAAAATTTAGAATTGCAGTTTGAGCAGTGGTTTGGTTGTGATTATCAATATAGTTTTGTGATAAAGTCTTGGAAAAGCATTAAGAAAAACCCTATGTTGCGGAACCTGTGCTACTGCGCAGAATGTACACAGTTTGCCCTTCCATAATATACTGCAATACTACTTACATTTCACTACTCACGCATACTCTAGCAGTCACAATAGGGTAGGTGCAACTGCACCCAATACAGAAAACAGAACATGTAGTGTCAAGGTCATATAGCTATACGAATCTTAAAAACAGATCGCAATATTTATACAAGCCACAGAGAAATCACATTAGCTACACAACTGTCTCCCTGATATTAAAGTAATACTCTTTTTTAAAAAAAAAATTATTTTATTTGAGGACATTGCTAACAGATGCAGTTGAAAATACCACATCTTTTTATAAATTAAACGTAGATGAACAGCTGACGTGCTTTTTAAAAATTTCAGATTCTAGCCCTAATAATCAAGAACACAAACAACAAAATTACAGGAGGATTTGCCAACACCAGGAAGAAGCACCAGGTCTCTTTTGTTTACTATTTTCAAAGAGCAACACAGCCCTCTAGTGGAAAAATTAAAAAGTATGACTTTATTCATACAAGAAGCATGTTAAAGGAAGTCTTTTCTCTGTAACCTAACTGATGTTGAGACCTTTAAAACAAAAAGACAACACACACACAATTGCACGCTACATTTAATTCCTCACAGTGAAATACTGATTTTTAAAAGAACAAACTGATAATTTGCACTAATTATGTTTAAATGTACATAGAACAGTAAGTTTTTTTAAAGCAGAAGGATTTACACAGTAAGACTAAACTGTTCAGTAAGTCAGTCCTAGTTCTTTTTACTACACCAGCTTTACCATGACCAAAAGTTACCTCAACTTCTACTATGATATTCAGACTAAAGTTTTGATTTAGCTTGAAAAACAGATGAGAAAAAAAATCCTAAGAATATTTGGACTGCACTGTCAGAAGAAAAAGCTTCCAAAATAAGAAAGCATTTTACTAATAACTCTTGATCTGCTATGATCTCTTTATATTGTTAGAACAGAATAAATTCATTAACGTTTTCCAAGTTGCTAATGAAACTAATGAAGTGTTTATAAATCTAATTTTTTAATACTTTCTTTTTTACACACACATACTTTTTGCAACAGTTTTTAGCACTAAATTAAGTGGGTATGTAATCTAAGAAATTCTTACAGTCCATATTCCTAATCAGTAATGAAAAGAAGAACCACAGAGCAGACACATTAAGAAAAGTTAATGGCAATGAAGTAACATTTGAGAAGCCAGTACAGAAGCCACTAAAACTCTACCACTGCTGAAGTCATCCAAAGTACTCCCTCAGTATTTAAGTAAGCATCTCTGTTTTCCAGAAGATGAGAAGATTTTTCAACTATGAGGAAAAAAAAGAACGTTCCTGGCAATAGATTGGATTCCCTGTATTAGATTCACAATTAAAGTCAATTAACATCTCATTCCATCTTTGTTGATCTGTTTTTAACTTTGCTATCTTGGAGTGGTGTATTTGGATAAATAAAAAAATAACTTATATGTTCATCCACCTTTCAAGGATTCTCAGCATTTTCCAAACTTCACCTTGAGCATCCAGCAATGCAGTAATTGAAAATGCTTTTTCCTGCATTTTAATAGACTGCAGTCTACCAATTTACACCTTGATCTTTGTTCTACCCGTCTTGGAATGAAAAATTTCTCAACAAATGTAAAATACCATAAAATTAGTTTCAAATATACCATTGAAACTCATTTTTGTAACAATGAGAGGACTGAGTGATTATTTTTTTCCCCTACATTATTGAGTACAAATGCTCAACAAGTAATCAGTTTCCTTGGAAATATTTACTTACCTCTTAAAGAAAGCGTGTTAGTGTTGTGAAAACACAGTAATTGTTTACTCCTCAAAATACTCAGGGAGGGAAATATTAGCTCCAAAATACACTGAGTTTAAAAGGAGTATCTACAACAAAATGGAGCGCAGCACTGAAATCCTAAAATAATGGGAATAATCTCCAAAACCAGTAAGACTCATCTTGAGCAACCTAGTTAGTATTTCCACATGGAGTTCCAAGGAATTGTGTAAACATACTAAAGCTTACAGGGATCTCTAAGTTGCAATCCATTACATGACACTGACGTGTTCAAAGCAATTTGCCAAGAGTCACAAAGCATGGTGAAGAGTTAAGCTAAGGCTGATACATTTTAAAGACTCAGACAACAGTTTCCAGAAAACTTCAAATTCCGACCATTATGTCCAAATTAATTCAACAAGAACGCTATTAGCCAACCCCAAATGAGAAGTTCTCCCTTCACACAACACCAAGGAGTTTGAACCTTTTTTTTTTAATCCGTTAGATAGGTTAAGCAGAAGTCATAACCAGTACAAGCTCAGTTAAATGGGCTCTCATCTCCCAGAAGCCCTTAGAGCTAGGAAAAAAGAACATAGACTACACACGAAGCATAAACCCTAGAACTGCTTTCTCCTTAATCCTCGCTCCACGGCAATTGGCAAGTAGCATCAGACACAAAGCCTAGGACTATAGCAATATTAAATGCAACATGGTGTGCAAGAGTTTTGAGTTATAAAGGCCACAATACCACCTTAATCACATATTTGCTATATCACCTTCATAGTTTTGGACTCTTTATGTCGTAACCTCATATATATAGCAGCACAAGCCCAAGGCTTATTTCACTAATGCTCCCACTCTTCTTGGTATGCTTCTGACCAGGGCTAAAATCCTACCCTCATCTACTAATAGAAATCGAGAAAGTATATATGTATATATACGTCTGCACATATATGACACAAGCAAAGAAGACCTGTTGCAAGGACATGCTCGCTTACTTGCGATCAATTCAGATTATAAAATAAGAAATAGAGGGAAAAAATCTTGATAAAAGCATCATACGTTTTGGATTAATCTTTTGACACATATGAAACACTCTCAGCTCATTCAGCAAGTCTGAATGGTAGCTCTTCTCCAGCCGAAGGCAAATTATTTGAGGCCAGGTAATTCTTAAATGTTCTGAGACTGCACAGTTGCATACACAGCAAATTCTACTACTGGATGCAATGTAAAGACATACTGTACCAAGATTCTGGAATGTAAAACTTACTAGAAAACACAAATTCCTCATTAAGACAGGGAAGTACAAGACTTGCTGCCCTAACTGCAATACCAATCCGTAGCAGCACATACGCAATGACAGTAGGACATTAATGTTAATGCCTAAATTGCAAGCCACAATAAAGCTCTAAATTCTTCATCTGGTTCCTATGGGGTAACACTCCTTTAAATAATTAAGAGGTAAAGACCGACAGAATCCAGAGTGCTAAGTCCTGCTATTACCTATTTTCCAGAACGTCTCCAAGGTTTCTGAATGTCCTCATAAATGCATTTAAGTCAAGGTCCTGCACTAAAAAAAGATACCAAATAATTTGCATCGGGGGTCTTTCACTATTCACGTAATCCCACCATAAAGAAAAATGGAAACCACAAAAGGGAACAAAAGATTAACAGTTACCTAGGATTTAGGTAGATCTCTCCATTTACCAAAAAAGCTCAAATCTAACATGAAACCACACCAGTGTTTTAATATTTGTAGCTCCTCCACCAGTTTAAGCCACAGAAAGACATATCTGGTACAGGTTGTCGAGTGAAACTTCAAACAGCCTAGCAAAGTAAGCTGGAGAAGAAATCCTGTCTTCTGACAAGAAAGGCAAAGCCCCTAAGCACCAAAGCTTCATTATAAAATGAAACAAAAGCAGCTAATTAGAGTCTCTCAAATACTTACCCACTATAGAAGTAATACTATGTAACAAATACCTAAACAAGCTGAGTGTCTAAAAGGATTTATGAACCTGCTAGAAAATACAACTAACAGGAATTTCAAAAGGTCATAAACATAATTTTTTGCCCTAAAGGAGCATCAAATACAACATTCTGACACAAGTTCATCATCAAGCTGACTTGAAAATATCTTCAGAGCTACGTATTCCACAGCCTCCTTGGAAAATCTTTACCTGAGTTTACTTGCTGCCAAGTTTTTCTGAATGTTTTATCTGAACTCCCGTGTGGCCATACAAACCTTACTCCTTGTCCCAGCCACCAAGATCATAAAAAGAAACTTCCCTTCCCTTTCACAGCCATCCTTTATATATTCATGCAATGTAAAATGCCTCCATCAGTATTTCTCTAGACAAAAATTGTTTCAGAACTTGATACCTTTCCTATAGCTCTCCTCTAAGCCCAAATTCTCCACACATTTTTAAATAGCAGTACATAAACTGCATAAAACAAAGTTTTCTAACTAGAGGTTTTATACGGAAATAATGCAAAACAAGTTTGAATACCAAAAGTACACAGATATTTAAACAACAAAGTAGTCTGTAAGATAAAGACTGCCATATTTTACCTTATATGTAATGTTACCTACCTATTCCTGAATTTGCTCCCGTGATTATGACCACTTTCCCACTCAAGTCACGACCCTGCAGTATTTCCATTGCAGTACTGTTTCCATCATATTTTTGTCTAGTAGTAGGTTTTACTGGGTTATCTTCAACTGTAAAGGCCAGTCTTGGGTCAAGGTAGGTAGTCCTTTTGTTTATATGGCTGCAAAAGAACACAAAAATTCAACTGCTTGGACCCTTCTGTACTCCGTATTTAGATTTCAAATGTATTTCAACCACTGTTGTGTACATTTCTAGTGTATTATTTAAATTCCCAAAAATCAATTTTTTTTTTCATTTTTGTTAAAATAATCCCCATTACTTTTTTTATCATTTTTCCAATTGTGACAGCATCCATTAATAATTGTATTCACATACTTCACAAATCGATTATGAACTTCATGTGAACCCCTGACATAGAAAGCAGCATTTTGTGAAGGGAAAAATCTCATTATATTAGGGAAGATCACGTTCTCTTAGGAGCTCTATAAAAGGGGTCTACACTACTCCCTTGAAACAATGTACCAATGAGAAATGTAGCTCAGTACTTTTTTCCTAAACAACTGAAAACAAATAGCTTCACATCAGCTGCTGGGCACAACTTGTGTCAGGCTCACTTTTCTAAAACCAAGTTTTAGCTTTCTTTAGACAATTATCAGAAAGAGACACTAAGCAACAACTTTCAGCCTTCAGCCCTTAATTATGGGAGAGAGGCTACACTTACTATTTTGGCCTGTGAATATTCTTCATTCTTCCAATTCAGTTTAAGATAACTACCCCATTTTGATCCTGCCATTGAAAAAGATACAAAAAGGAAGTGTTCCCAGAAATGTCCTTCTGCTTCTGTGAACTTCCTCCTCCTTTACCTTTCTAAAAATCTTTGCTAGCTTAATCCCTGTCCTCTTTTCTTCTATGCTTTACGCTGCAAGTGAGTCAAAGCTGCAGCAATTTTGTTTTCATCTGGTATGTTTAAAGCACTACTGCAATGTTAACAATCAGCCATGAAGCTCTGGATATGTTTTTAAAGTTATACATACAGAGCTTACCTATAAAGGTATACAAACAAAATGAGTCTACGTTGCCCAAGGGTCAGCTCTGCAAGCACCTTCAATGTTCCACCTAAAGCAGTATTCCTGTGCACATGGAATAACTCAGAAAACCACAAATGTGTATTTAGACATAGCTACAACTGTAATATCTATCTGCATGTGGATTCTGAAGTTGTACTTATTCATTTGTCTTTTCAGCTGATATTGTCACACTATCATAACTCAAAAAAGCTACCCAACATAAAACACACTTGTCCTACTTGTCCATATTCTACATTTTGACACACTTACTCTACAAAATAGACTTGTCCATTTTCATCAGTCTCCTGCTCCCAGCCATATGGCAGACCTAGGAAACACATAAAACATTCTGTTTTTTCAGGTATTAGAGTAAACTCAGATTTGAAGTTTAAGTGATTTCTCAGACAGAAGTGGCAAAAATCTGCATTATTTCTTTAGGTAATGCAGCTACCTGCTGCACCTGAATATTGGAACTTGAAAGAAAGATCACTTCCCTAATCATACGCAATTGCTCTCGAACAAAAGTACAATATACAGGAGATCTGGTACACCTAGCATATTAAGTATAATCTAAAAATTCTTCATAAAGATTATTTCATGTTACAGCACAAACCAACAAAACGCAACCACACTTCCTTGTACATGCACGTGTCTATACCGCACACAGTGTAGTATCTATCACTGATAAAGTAAATAGCAAAAACATTGAACTAAATGTAGGAAAAGTTACAGGTAACACATACCAAAAGTTGAAGATCAGAACCCTCAAGTGAGTATGGATATGTTAAATCGAACCTAAATGAGTCTATGATTATATAAAGTTGGAAGGACAGATAAAAGAACAAAAGTGACAAATCTTTAGAAAATAAATTCTTATACACAGAAGTACTTATCAGATAGCCTATCCAATATTTCAAATCCTGGCTGAAAAGTATTCCATTATCATTCAATCGGCTCAAAATCTACTGAAAACATTCTATTATAGTCACATTACCAATGCCAACAGAAACACGGCTTGCCAACAGTATAGTACCCCTGGGTTAAGCCATATAGGCATTTCTGGGAAGATCTAATTTAAGGCATTGATCCAAGGTCCTTAAGAAGGCAGATAGCTAGGAAGTGTCCTGCAACATTGGCCGTCTTCTAATCTGGCACCAACATTCTATTGGGTTAGAGCAATGTAAGGTAAAGTAAAATGAAAACTAATGTGACTTCCTTCTGTGACAGGGATATTCTTTGAATAAATATATTCTTTGAATAACATAATCCAACTATAAACATTCTCTGATTAACACCAGGACATCAGAACGCAGAGAATTCCATATATGCTTAACAAGCTACAGTAAAACAATCCCTTTACCCTGAAATTAGTACTTTGGCTTTATGGAGCAATATACGAAAGCCATAAAACTGCAAAATGATCAGTCTACACAGACACAATCACATAGGTAAAACCTCACTGAAATCAGCTGTATTTTGTAAACTCAGTTTGCCTAGGTGACTACCATCAACTAGAAGATCAAAATGAGATCTAGTTCCTGGCCAAACTCCAACTGATGTTTCTAACATAATTTCAGTTCAGTACAAAAGCCTAACACAAACCTCCTGCAACACGTTTCCGCTTCCCAGACTTAGGATGCTCCCACTGTGTTTTTTCTTCCAGGTGGCTGTAGGAAAACAAAAGTTTAAGATTTTTAAAAAATTGCCTAATAATTTTTCTGATGTAATCTTTTTTTTTTTTCATACAGTAAATACTGTTTGCTTTTTTTTTTTAAAAAAAATACAGTTCAGTGGCTTGTCTTCCACACAAAAAATAAAAACCCAAAACATGTCAATCCCTTGTTTAAGAAAGGTCAAAACCACTGTTAGAAGTTATCAGGCATCCATATTGCCACAGTTATGAAGGAAAAGTAACTGACCGGAGAGCATAGGAGTCTATAAAAATGCAAATAAATGTTTGAATTCCAATCTAAGTTTTGTTGCTTACAATGAGAGGAAAGAAAAGCCAAAAGTCACTAAAGAATAACATTAACAGACTCAGAAAATATCTCAAAAAGATGGTGATCCTTGGCAGGAAAAAGGAAGGAAGAAGCAAGAAAATAATTTATCAGAAACTAGTAGAAATAATATTAGAAAGTTTTCAAATGACAGAAGCACCTTTCTAAAACTCTTGTCTAATAATATTGATTTGCAAGCTATAAGGTAAAAATATCCGGATTTCTACACAAGCAATTGCAGCTTTGGACAGATCAGTTTATCCAAAGGCCTTAACTAGCAGACTATTTATTTAATATGGGTGATAATGGTATCAACTATCTTCTAATTCAGAGATTTTATTCAATTAAATCACTGTAACAGAATGAATATATTCTATCATAAGATTTTCTGCAACACAGACCAATAAGCAAAGCAATGTGCATATAAACAAGGTCTTAAGATACCCAAAGTGCTGAAATCAGATTGGATATTAAAAACTTATCTTTCATTAAATATTTCAAAATAATAGTCAAGTTTTTATATTAAGAGTAGTCAAGGATTACTTGAAAGAGTGTCCAAATTGACAGCAGTCCAAGTATGAAATAAAGACTAACAGCATTATTGAATAAGATACACAAATAATCACTAACCTACAGATCTAGTACCAACAGCAATTTACGCACAACATAAGCAACTTTTCCTTCTTATAATAATCATGCAGTCAGCCCACAGTGACGGCATACTGTATTACAGGAACCACAGCTGGTGGTCTCAGAATAAATAAGTACATCTGCATGACCTGCAGTAGCACTTGAACTTCAGGACACTCACACAGTAAAGACACAAGATCCTAAGTTACTCCTGTCTGATCTGAGATACAGAACCAAATTACCATAGCTTGACAAATGCATGCCCACCGAGCTCCGGTAACTAACTGTGTGCATACCTAACTCATCACAACAACTTTTAAAAGTCTTAAACCAAAGTACCCCTAATTCCTGCTAAGTTTAAAGTTCATACTGATGATGAGGTTTAGAAACAAACAGCCAGAATACATAAAGGTATCACAGATATAGAGCTTATATTAAAGGTAGCCATAGCGTAACACCTCTTAATTTTTTAGACACACTGGGCAAGATTTTCAGCCAGTAAAGATATATGGTTGTCATTTCATTATATTAAATTGAATCGGTTAAGTTTCACAACAGGTAAAAAACAGACCTATTGAATTGTTTGTGTAAAAATTCTGCTCAGTAATAGCTTATTATTCTGTAGGTTTGTCACTTTCACCGAGTGATTCCTTTGTGAAAGAGCTTTTTCAGTCAAAGGAAATATACCGAAGTTTAACCTAAGAAAAACACCTAGAGAGAAGCTGCAGTGTTTTCAAACCAACCATGGATAAACTAAAGCATTCTTTCCAGTGTTTGTACAGCAGAACTTGTGAGGAAGACACCAACTCACCACAGGTGAGAATGCACTATACTTTTCCCCTTTTTTGGTGGGAGGGACTAAATCTTGCAGCTTTAAACAGACTGAAACAGATTCCAAGATGAGCACGGCTACAGAAATCGCAAGAGAGAAGAGTAATATGTAAATATATATTCCACTAAGTTAGTGAGCCCTATAGCACATCCCCTTTTGCAACCAGTGAGGCTGCAATCATTTTCAGAGTGGCACAAGCAGATGGTGCCAAATGCAAATTTTCATGTGTTGTCAGAGCTGTGGTACACTGAAGAGCTCAGGGAGAGCATTTATAGCTTTTAACTTCCATCGTACCTGTTTCACCTCTATTCCTACGAAGAAGAAAACTAAGAAAACTACAATATTGTGTAAGGCTCTGCTGCCCATACGTATAAAGATTACCCACAGAGCCACAAAGCGCACCGCAACCGCTGTGTGACAGCTCACTCCCGCACCCAGGAGAGCCCAGAGCTGCTCAGCGTCCCTCCCGCCGGAGGCCGGTGGCCGTGGCTCTGCCCGGCGGGGGTCACCCTGCAGGGACCCCCGCGGGGCCCAGCCCACGCTCCCCGCTCCCAGGCGGCAGGAAGGAAACCGAGTCACATGCAGACCGGTCCCGCCACCCAGCCCGGCTCCGGCCCCCGCCTCCCAACGGCGGCAGCTCGCCCCTGAGGTAAAGGGCGGGAAATGGCGGCTCCGGCCCCCTTCTCGCTGTGGGGGCAGTAGTGGCGGCCCCACGGGCGCTGCCCCAGGGAGAAGGGGCAGGTGGTCTGAGGGC
>VYZM01020754.1:336378-384163 GCA_013398915.1 Dromas ardeola | reverse complement strand
TTTTTTTTTTTTTTGGTGGAGTTAAACTCAGCTTTCCATAAAAATGTTTACAAGGTCACTTTTGACTTTCTTTTAAGTTATGAAAACTGTTTAAACTTTTAAAATCCCTGAGTTTTTACCCAAGTTCATTTTTAGAAATATCAAGAATTTTATCCTCCTTCCTTACATATAATAACATCATTTTCAACATAATTTTAAAGTTAATAGGATTCAAATAGGCCTTGTTGTTGATGATCTTCCAGTTGCCTCTGAAAACAACAAAAAGAACATTTTGCATATGGAATCTGTGTATGAAACCTATGTGGAAACTGCAGAGTTGGAATCCCAGGCATAAGAGTCCATGTTTTGTAAATTATATTTACAGAGAAAACAACATACCAGTAAGATGCAAAAAACTGTGAAATACAATTCTGCTTTGAAACGCTTGTGGGATCAGTAACCTCAGATAGGCCACATCTGAATATTATAAAGTCTATCTTTTATAATTAATTCAATATTCATTTGTTAAGAACATGAACAATGTGGAAATTAATGGTCATATTAGGGTTATTAAGGGTCATATTAGATGTCCTTACCTGCAAATTCCGATATGTTATTAACAGAAATATTAAACTTGTTCAACATGATTAAAAAATAATCGTAGGAAGTGATATTTAACAGTTTTGGTATAAATGCTAAACAGGACAAGATTTTATATTTTTATTCATCATTCAGAGAAGAACTTTCTGTCACTCTCCAGGAGCAAACCTCACCCACTGCAGAAAAGGAAAAGTCAAATAATCCAAGATGAGGCAGTGTTCACCCAAACTTTCAGCCTGTCTATATGTTATTTCAAGAGCTTATGAGTTTTTGCCATATACACTAGTAATTTTCCATGCTATTTGTTTCTTTCTAAGCTGAGTATCCTTAGCCTTGAGAGCTCTCGTTCCACCAGTAGTGGCATTTATAGGGACAAACACACTGATAATAAAGCATTTCCTTTCTTGCATGTTGCATGATCAAGAAGTTTCTTTTTTTTCCCATATCTTTAGATATATATCAGCATGCATAAAAGCCTGTAAGGTAAATTCCAAATTTACGAAATTCCAAACTTAGTGTCAAAATTCATCATTCTGGAAACATGACATTGCAATGAAATTGACCCTCTCATTGAAGGCAGTTGTAAACCTCCCGTGAGACACCATATCTCAGTTAATCTCCTGCTACATTGGACATGATGCAGTCAGTTCATTCACCCTGGATTCTATATCCATCTTGGAGGCACTGAAAGCATGATGGAATATTCTACATGAACTGATTAAAAAAAAGAATAAACAATAGTCAAGCCTCCCTAGGTACAAAACCCATATTCGAACATACAGAGAAATATTTACTCACACCTACTAAGTGATTATTCATCTTCCAGGCTGCAAAATTGGACACTGATAAGCTAGGGGGAAAAAAAGAAGTGGAAGTCAGGTATCTAAACTCCTTTAAACATGTGGCCTTAATTGCTTTTCACAGACAAGAAAGAGAGAGGTAAATAAAATTAATTAGGGAAAGAGCAGATTAATATTAACTTTATAGCTCAGTGCGATGAACACTTTTATTCAGTCTTGGTTTTGCAATCTCTGTCTGAGTTCAGGGATACTACTCACACATCTAAAGTTAAACATGGAAATGTTCGTAGCATCAGACCTGGAGGGTATAGAAGAATGTCTGGTTCATTTTTCATTATTAGTCCAGCTCCTACCTGAGGCAACAATAAGAAAGCTAGAATATGCATGTGCAACTTTAGTGGCAATGGAAGAAAGGGAATTAACAGTATATTTTAAAATGAATGTGAGAGTTGATATTTGACTACAGACATGAAAAATATGAAGTTTTCATTCTGAGATATTTAAAAGCATTCAGATGATTTGTCTATAATTACTCAGGAGAAATCAAAGAGATATTGCGTAACTAAAAGAAAATAGAAAAATCATTATAACTGTTTAGAAGTATTAATCACCAGTACCCTTTCTTAATTAAATTAGCTATAACTCCTGATTAATCTCATCTTTAATGAGCTTCTTCACGCTTATAACAATGGATGCAGTACATGCACAATGAATGCAGTTCAAACACATGTTGTTTAGATTAAACTCTAGCAATTTTCTTAGAAAAATTGTTCTCTCAAAAAATTATTTCAGCACAATAGCCCATTCTAACTAAGTAACTGCATGCTCCTTTCCTTGATCTAGCAGGTTAGTGACTAGCACTGCCTTATTTATGAAAGTAACTCATTAGAATAAGTATTGAGCACTGATGATATACAGTCACTTTACAGGACTATGAAAGAAACGGTATTATTTAGATACAGGATCAAGAAGGTCAAATGGAAAAGACTTTCTCTCAGCTAAACAAAGCATTCTAATCCATATCAAGATGCTAGGAAAAAATAGAACTGCTACCAAAAACCCC
The DNA here is from genome assembly GCA_013398915.1 of Dromas ardeola. Classification (NCBI taxonomy): domain Eukaryota; kingdom Metazoa; phylum Chordata; class Aves; order Charadriiformes; family Dromadidae; genus Dromas; species Dromas ardeola. Next base: position 381,721 of record VYZM01020754.1, on the reverse strand, counting down.
AGTATTTCTGATAAATTTTACAAAAATACTGTAGTAGACTTTTTTTCCCACAGGCTGACTGCTGGATTATGTCAAGGAATAACAGGAATAATATGTCAGAGAAGTTAGTGCACTATGGACTGCAGTAAACTTATTTTGGAAATACTCTGAAAAATCTTGAGCTGATTCTGATCTTGCTTAAACTATCAATAACTGACATAGTGACGTTTCACTTGTGAGAGATTTGAATCCAGCTTATATTTTAAAAGAACTTTAGTGGGTAATATATTTGCATAAAGAACTATCGTAAGTCCTTCTACACTCCCGTCTCAGTTACCTTTGGATGACCGTATGCTGTTTGTTTATCTGTTCAAAAATCTTGCTCTTGTGTCCTTCTCTCTCTGAATCTCTAACAGTCATCCCAGTGAAGCACATCACATATGGTTTGCAGCAATAACTTTATTTCCTTGGTAAGACTGTGGGAATTCTTCCTCAATGCACATTACATACAGCCCTGTAACAGCATTTCAAGCTGTCCAATAGAACTTGATTTTAAAGATGCTTCATCAGCCAGTTCAGGATATCCGTATGTTTGGCGTGAGTGTACCTCTTAGAAAAACATCCACAAATACAGGGTAAAGGGACAAGCTATCTAAATTCAGCTGAATTATTTCATTCATATTGCACGTGATCTTCTGCAAAAAATGTATCATGCAAATCTTGGTGTAAGACCACCTATAACAAAAAAAACATGGCAAAACAGTTCTTAGGGCATGTGTGGGTTATGACGGGCTAGCCAGTAGGTTTAGACACAATAGAAAAGGACTCTTCATATCAGGCTTACTGAGTGTGAGAAGGGATAGAGAGAAGCCTGGTAGCACAGACTAGTGACAAACACCGTGTTTTTGTAAAATTTCTGTGTCAGTCATTAGTCATGTTTCTTTGTTTGAAGTTAAATGGTCTACAGTCTCGCAGAGCTGAAAATCTGTCCTGTAGAGTCAGCCTTGTCATCTAAATAAAATAAATTAAATAGCGTGAGGTCTAATGCATGTCCCTGAGGCATTTCACTGGGTACTTCTCCTCAGTAGTCTATTATCTTCTGTTTATGGTCCTTCAGCCAATTTTTGCTCCGCCTGAAAATCAATTTGAATTCAGTAAAAGGCTAGCAGTACATTCATTTACATTCCTGACATCTACTGATTCTGTAATTCAGTAAGAAAAAAGCAGAAACAGTTGCTTTATCTACTAACTTAGTGTTAAGATCATCTAATGAGAACAAAAGCATTTATGGAAGTGCAAATTAATGGATACATTGGATTTCATTTCAAATGTTACACAATGACCTGGAAAACAGAGCATTTCACTGAATGGTGTGTCCCTATCGGAAAAAAATTTCAAATGGCTAAAATCTCATCTTGGCACCAAGTTGCTGGATTTTCAAAAGGGCTTGAGTTATTGAGTATTGAATGCTATTGAACCTTGGGTCTTGAGTCTGAATGTGCTCTTAAAAACCTGGTCATGAGTTCCCTTGAAAGTCTAGCTTTTATTGTACAAGATGTTTGAATTAAGGTATTCACCTTTCCATATAATCACAGAATATATGTTCTGTGGTTTTAAAGAGGGACCAAAGAGAAAGTTACTTCCAAAAATAGTCTGTGCTTGTTCAGCCTTTAAAAATGAAAAATAGATCTTTAAAGAGTAATGGTTAACAATGTGTCCTCATTACTCATGTTTAAATTGCTTTCCTTGGCACAAAACATTTCTATGCTGGAGCCTCTATTCCGAGGTTGGAGAGAATCCAGCATTTTAAATCTTTGATCAAACTCACAAAACTCTTCACAATTACTCTATCTTCAGTGGTAAAATGAAACCCTCAAAATGTGTTAATAAAAGTCTTCAAACACACACTTTTGTCTCTCTAAGCCAGACATGAGACTCTAATGGGGATCTTCTGCTACAGATATTCAACAAGTGTTTGGAATACTCAAATGTAGGATATGACAGTGTTAAAAAGCAGATCTCAGACCTCTCAGCTGAAGATCATATTCCTGAATGTTTTTCACGTTATTCATTAGCTTCTAATAACAAGTGTGATTCCCTTGGGAGCAGAGCTTGATAACATACTGTTTAACTTTTTCCTCAATGAAAGTGAATTGTATCTTGATCTTACAGAAGAATGTGAGTAGCTGTCCTAGTACCTGACACAACACAGGGAGCAGAGATGCCTACATAGTATACATACCACTGTCAAGCATGAAGGTGGGAAGAAGCACAAGAGAAGCAAAGTTTCTTACCTTACCAAGATATTTCCAGCAAGGTTTACTGTATCATGACAAAAAGACAGTATTAAAATCACCTTTTAATGCTGTCTGGTTGACATAGCAGCTAAGGAAGACTTGGAAACAGTCACAGATTATAGCAGTTGATGTGCACTTGCTTTCTCAGGATTGAGTTTAAAGACAAAAGATGCACCTATAGCACCTCAGGCAGACAGTTGTTGTCAGCAGAGCTTCTCAGCTCTGCTTCCAAAAAGGAAACTCATGTCTAGCTGTCTCAGGACATGTAACTTAGAGGATTTGACACTGTAGACATACCCTATTCACTCTATCCTGAAAAGTATCTGTTCTCATCAGCTGTTTTGGAGAGGTTTTGGCTTGTACAATTGCTACCAGGCAAAGCTGATCAGAGATCAACTTTTAAATTTTTTGGTTCCTTTCTCCTTACCCTCCTTCCCTGCATCCAATCTCTCTTTCTTCTTCCCTCCAAGAAACTAAAATTTAAAAAAAAACCAACCCAAACCTCAAAATTTTCTGCTTAGTTTGACCATTTTTCCCCTGCTGGTTTTTTGGTTTGACCACAAAACCAGACAACCCATTATTCACCCAGCTCTACTAATGAGCTCCTTTCTCAGAGTCTTTGTACCCTGCATAATGAAGAACATCTGCATCTTGCATAAAGCTTGACATTTCCCTGCCTATTCACCAGTGGCCTCTTTTCTTTCAATGACTGAATGGATTAACACTGCAATACTAGTAATGCAATGCATGGGAAAGGAAACTGGCGGAGTCTCCAGAACATTCTATTGTTATCACCTTCCCTTAATATTTCAGTAGAATTACCCAATTCATATGGTAATCATTTCCTTCTAATCAATGTTTCATATGTAACCTTGCTTATTCACTCCTACTTATTCCTATTTGCCAAGAAAGCTGAATGAGACTATTGGGTGTATCTGTCTTTCATGATATTGAGAACAGATTAATAATGCTGGCAGCAGACTAACAAAAAGATGTTTTTCATTAATTAACACTTACAAATAATTTGTTAAAGGTTACACGGTACTTAATGTATGCCTTAATAAACAGCTATTACATGGCCCAGCCAACCAATAAATTGCTTATAATGATAAAAGCTCTTCTGATGTGCTTAGAGTACTTTTTAACCTTTCTAAAAACAAAGGGCCACCTACTAACCTGAAAAAAATGCTGACTGCCTAGTCCTGTAGAAATGGACTATTTTGTGCATCACTGCCCTAACGTGTTTCATAGGAATTTATTATGGTTTATCATTCATAATAACATATCCCTTTTTATTTTGCCTTGATAGTTTGGTCATGTGCACAGGATTGTTTGTGAGACCATTCTTTTGGAAGGGACGGAGACCAATTTGCAGGCTACCTTGTGATGTCTGGCAAAGCATTAATGATCCAGGTTGAGGCATAGTGATGTACGGTACACACTGCTCATGTAAGGCACTATTAGCAGTTTCTTTATTAACTCTCACTAGAATTGTACTCATGGACTTAGATTCCAGTCATTAACATGATTGAGCAGTTGCATACACACACGCGCATGCAGATACAGTTTATATTTCCTAAGAAAACATCTGGTTTTAATTTAACACTAGTAGAATATCAATTTTCAGTAGGGTATCTAATGAAGAATGAAAAAATCTGGTTTTAAAAATTTGAAAAAAGGCAGCAAAGTTTGTCTTCTGATGGGTAAGGACTACGCTAAGGCTCCTAATGTCCCTCCTATGTGAACAAAATCCAGTGGATGTTACTTAATTGCCATATATTGGCAAAAGTATTGGACAAAAAATAATAGTGCTGTGCAGACAAAAGTTTGAGAAGATTCACATGCTTATAAAATCCCTGTAAACCCATTGTCTTCCATTTAATAGCAGAGTATACAAAAGAAAACCAAAGCAGTTTTCTTTGTTGCCTGTCTCTGATCTCAAAAGCTGCATTTGGTCCCTATGCATTCCAAGATTCTATAATGTAATGTGGGCTGATCCCAAGAACTGAACTGGATTCTCCACAAGATCCATCCACCTCAACAGGATTTTTTGGCTAGTCTGAAGATAAATGCTTCCTTGCAGAATCACCTGAAAAATATTTATTGAAAAAGGATATTAATATGTAATTATTTTATATTTTCTAGGGAAAATGCATGAAGTAGTTCACATTCTTTATAATGGGTATACCAGGAAAATGACCTATGAATATGTATGTAGTCCTATGTCAGTTAAACTTATTAGGAATAAGTAACAGGAAAACATAAAAAAAACCATTACAGTTCATTTGAAAGATCCCTTGTCCAGACTAAACACACCTGCCAATTCTTTAGAAAGATCTCAAAGTACTGCATCAGTATTTGTAAAATTTTGCACCTGATAACACTTTGAACTAATTATATATGTTCCATTTTATAGACATGGGATGCAGCCTAGGAGATTAATGAGTTAGAATTTAATTTCATTTGAAGCAGTGGAGAAATTCCACTGAGGTCTTTGCATAGAATTAGTACTAAAGTTGTCATGAACTGGAGACTAAGCAACGTTCACATAACTGTCTTTACACACAGATTTTATGAAACGTAGGATTTATGGTGGCTGAAGGACATCTTAGCAATACCTTTCAACTATCTTTTATAATGTTCAAAAATGGTTACAGTGATTCTTAGTAAGTAATATTCTCAGCAAATGTTGTGTTTTAATCAGCAAAAGAACATACTAGATGGTTACAGGTAATACATATGATGATTAACAATAAGAATGGGTTGATAATGTCAATAACTCCAGAGCCAAGATAAAGTTAGGCATGAGTAAACGTCTTGGAAGATAATGTTTAAACCTCTGACATTGGTGCTCAGAACAGAGGAAGCTGTTTCTCATTTAGTGTACCAACATAATTATGCCTGGAGACTACTGTCTTAAATCTTTGCATTAGCCATATTTTTATAGGAGATGGTTTAACCATGTGTAGCATATATGAAATATATTTGCAATAGGAACAGAAGTAGTTTTCTCTTCTTTCCATTTCTCTAATCAATGAAAATTGTAACATTATCAATATTCAATACATATTTGAACAAAGACAAATATCTCAGTCTTCAGCAGACTACAGTGAAATTAACTGAATAGTGCCTTCGCAAACCTGGACAGATTTCCAAAAATAAATTCACCTGCAGTATCCATGTTTGCTCTTCACCATATTGTTCTCTGCCTAATTAGGTACTAGCCACAGTTTGTTTCATGCTTTTAATCTTGATATTTTTCACATTGCTTTACCTATCTTAGACTGATTGCTCAGCTAAATATATAAGATGATAATTAGTTTAACAGCATGTTACATTTATAGAGCAGTTAAACAGTAACTCATTATTGGCTACACTAATTATGTAGCACACACTAATGTAATTACTCTAGATGTACTGGAGTAAATATGACATATAATATTTATCAGTTGAGTGCCTGGCATAGCATTAACTGACCCAAGAATCAAAAGTAGAGTTAATCTGATATGGGCATTTTCCTAGGAGGGAAATCCAGGGTCTCTGTCAGAGGACGAGGTAGTTCCAGCAGGGACAGTCCTTGCCCTCCCCACTCTCCCAGCTGCCATCTTTGCTCTCTGGCACCCGGATCCGTCAGCCTGGTCAGTCCCTGTGTTGCTCCCACATGTGCTCCAACCGCCATGCTCAGGATGGAGGGATACGTTTGTTGTAACTCATCACACCCCCCAGATCTGACTCTTGGGAAAGAAAGATAACCTAGTGGCTGAGATATGGGGTCCAGAAGATTTCATTTTCCTTTCCTTGTTCGACAATGCTTTATTTCAACCCTTAATTTCTTAATGCTTCATCTTCCCCTTTGTAAAATGGAGTTAATAATCTTCCTTTTGTCTAGACTGTAAACTCTTTGGAACAGATGCTTTATTTTACCATATACACAAGAAGATCCTGAGCACAGGACATGCTAATACTTTAAGTTAGAATAAGTAATTCCGATTACATATAGGGAAAAATTAAACAAATCAGTCATCTTTTGAAAAGGGCTAGTTCTGCAGCTGCTGGGTACTTCTGGTTAAAGCTGATTCTGCCCTAAGAAAACAGCTTGCTTTTTTAATCCTTACCTCTCCCCTTTCTCAAGAGTCCCACAACCCTTTCTCCTCTTTCTCATACTCTTTTTTGCACTCCATTTCTCCAAAAGCAGATAGCAGGACTATCAGGGACACGTTTTGAATTCATGGTAAATATCTTTTTGTCTAGACAGAAACTGTGATCAAAACCACATTTCAACTAATTTTCTAGATGTCTTGAACAACATCTCACAGAATAGCAATACCCCTGATATTGCACGCTCACCCCAGCTCAACAAAAAAAAATTGGCAAAAGTTACCCCAAAAACTTAAAGAAAATCTCCTAAAATCCTACGTATTTCAAATCAGTCCTACTCTCCTCCGCGGCGCTCAGCAGCGACTCGGCGGAGAAGCGCTTCAGCACCGGCTGCGGCGGACAGCGCCCCGCCCAGCGCCGCGGCCCGGCCCGGCCACAGCTTCATCGCTGCTGGCCCCGGGGGGCAAAAAAATCACCTCAAAAAAATCAAGAAAAGCCCCGCTAGCGGCGAGCTGGCCATTGTGGAGATCTGCGTCTGCCGGACCGGCAGGTCCCGGTGCCCCGGGCTGCGGCTCTGTGCCCCGGGAGCCGCCGGCGGGTGGGCGGTGAATGCTGTCTGCGTGCAGGGGGGAAACAGCAGCGTGGAAACGGCTCCTGCAGCGCGCAGCAGCTTCCCCCGAAAATCCCCTTGCTCTCTCTGGGTCCCAGCAGAGCAGGTAGGAGAGCCGCTCTCACGGTGGAGATTTCTGAGCAGGGACCGTCGAGGGACAGCAGTGATGTAGCAGATGGTACCGGTATTCAGGGCACCCAGTGCTCACGGGCACTGCTATGCTCTAAGACGAAATCTCTTGCTGCTGAGATACCCACTTAGCCCACTGAGGATTCACACTTCTTTGGGGCTAGGAAATCATAGGAAACATATTAGGGTTTTCTCTGCTTCTTTCCTTCATGAGCTGATGTCTGAGTTTAAATACCTCCAGAAATGAAACCAGGGTGACAGCCAGTAAAAATAGAAGAGGGATGACAAATTCCTGTTTTGACCCAAAGTCTGTTGAAGTAAATTGAAAAACAGTCCTTTCCCTTCACTAGTTCGCAGATCAGGCCTTTGCACTGTGAATGGACTGAGGGGTTTCACTAGTGAATACATCTCCAATGCAAACACCACTAAGACCTAGTTCTGCTGTTGTGTTTCCTTCATTGGAAGGGAAAATTCACTGCTATTGAAGGATGAATCAATCTTTTCATTTACAGCTGAATTTTCTGAAAAAACAAAAGGACCTGGCAACACCATCTTTTGAAGAGCGATCTTCTGCAGGAGCACTTGAGAATGCTTGCCTTAAAGCAGACTGTACTTCAACATTTGTGTGCTAAGAATTTGGGATAAACTGGTTCAAACCCCCTTGATTTCAACAGGAGTCTTTCCATTCACTTCAACGAACTTTGGGTCGTGCTCTAATAATGCAACCTTAAGAGGTTTCTGCTCCATTTTCCCTAAAGACGTACAATTTCTTTTTCAAAATCATTACCATTACATGGGCAAATAATGTAGTATTTTAGTAGAACAAAGAGAAATGCCACTGTGCTACTGAGGAGGTTGAGTATCCCTGGAAAAGCTATATTTCATTATATTTGTTTAAATTAAAGAGAGAGAGATGACTTTAATTTCAAAGGGTTTATTAATTACTAGCAGCTCTCATAGCTGTGATACAGTACAGAGAAAAGACAGCTCATTTAAAAGTACATTGTTTACTTTAACAACTAAACCACCTCTAGAGGCTTGTCCCTGCTGCTCTGCTGCTTTTCTTTTAACTACACCTATATTCATCTTTGGCTATCCTGACAAAAGGGATCTATGTTTGTGGAATTTCCCACATTGCTTCTGCATATGCATAGAACAATAAATCATGGTGCTTTAGTACTTGTATCATGTTCCCATGGTTTAGGTCTGAATTTAGGTTCCCATTTAGGTATCTTATCAGCAGCACATCTAATTAAATGTGCCATCCGCAGATGCCTGGCCATACTATATCAGAACAGGCTTTATTCACTACCAAAAAAAGTTTTCAAACTTTTTTTCTACTTAGTTGATTGCAAATACGAGCCAAAGTAATACCTTGAATGTCACAGGATGATTTTCTCAATAGAAACCACAAGTGTTACAAGAATGCTTAAACTAGATTATTTACATTCAAACACCTGTACTATAAATGCTCCTTCTTTTCTGCACAGACAGTGCAAAGAGGCAGAAGCAATGCTCTGCGTGCACCCCAGCCTCTGGGCTATTCCTCCCTAGCAAGTCAGATTTTGTCCATCTTTACTGTCATCTCCGGTGCTGCTGGAGGAGAAGAGGCTATCTGTCACAGTGCAATACCGTGCCCCTCTATTCCTCTGAGCCTATACACAGCTGCAACCTAAGAGAGCAAAGATATCTTTAAAATACTCTCAAGCCATCCCCTTCTGTCTAAAACTTGTCTGGGGGGAGGAATGCTGTATCAAGACCATCACTCCAGGGAAGTTATCTTTTGTTTAGACAACACTGAGTGAGATTGGTATTATATTTATCAGTGCAATAAACTGTTTCTAAGGTACCCATCATTTAGTTTGAAAGATCTAGTACTGCTTTTATCCTTCTCTAAAGTGATCCACAAGATGGAATTTAACAAGAAAAGAGAAGCTATGGAGGCTTTGAAGGAGAAAGTCTATAAAAAACCTATATAGTAAATAGAAAATCCATAAAGAAGGAAATATTTCCAGACTTTGAGGAGTAATTGCAGGCCACAGAGGGGAAGAAATAAACAGAAAAAGAAGCAGACTTCCTTTAAAAAAGAAAGCATGCATAGTTAAGCCTTACTTTTTTTTTCCCCAGAAAATAGTGCTGGTACTGTTAGAGGTTTAGCTAAGCCTACATGGGCCAAATTCTGCTTCAATTTGAAAGCAGTCATCCAGCTGCTAGGACAAATACAATCAATCTAAGATCATGCATCACATTTTTATTTTAAAATTGGATCTCTGACAAGTTACTTGCTCACCAGTAAAGCTAGTCTGATTCATGGCAGATATTCCTTTTTCATGTGCTGATAGTTCTCAGTAAGAGGATTTGAGACTCCTTGAAGAAGATAAAGGTGGAGGGACAAGGCCTGTACTAACGAGAAAATTCTCATGCAGTTCAAATGAGGTTCAGCAAAACCCCTTTAGTACTTTTGTTCTGCATAGCAGAGAGGTTGCAAGACAGGAATCTACATGCCTGTGATGTGTCCTGCTCCCAGTGGGCTAATCCAGCTCCTACTGAATGCTTTGAGCTCACCTGGTACACATATGCCTGGACTGCTGAGCACAGAAAGGCAGGATGCAGAAATTTTAACTGGGATTACATCTTCCAGACCCATATCTTGGAGTCTGGTAGAAGAGAACTTTCTCCTTTTATAAACACCCCTACAGTGGAAGGAACACAGATTTCCTGATAGCACAGCCATCTCTGTAGTCTGTAAAGCTGGCTTAATCCCAGAAGGCGGCTTAAATTGGAAATTAAGACTAAGAGAGCTGAAATTTGAAACCATTTCCCAACCTTTTTGTGGATTTTCAGTTAGTTTTAGTTAGTAAAAATTTGACTATTTTCCATTTTTAAAGCTTCTGCTGCTGAAATCCACAGACATGCATTACTCCATCAGACAACCTGCACATCAAGCACAGCTGAGAACTTTTAGTGGGGATGGGTGCTTTATCTATGCTAACAAGATTGGGCTGAGCTTAAATATGAGCAGAGGTTCTAGCTGAGGTTCTTTGCTCCTACCGAGGGATCTCCCTAGCTCATTGATATTCAAAGGTAAGGTTCTCTAAGGTTGTTTCATGTTGTTCGCATATACAATAACTGTCCTTCAATAGTTTCCCAGATTTAGGTAGTTGCAGTGTGCACTGCAGACAAACTGTATGCCCCTGTGATATAGCAACAGGTGACTTCATAACTGGTCTGAGCTTACTAAGGCAACATCAGTGCCTCAGCAACACTGAGTGCCCCACAAGGTACTAGGATGTTGCTGATGGATGGAAGGAGTTTAATGAGGCTGAATTTTGCATTGGTACTAGGGTGAGTACTCGAGAATAGATCTTTAATGTCTTTTAAATTATAGACCTGGCTATAGGCGCTAACTTCTATGCTCCTAGAAAATTTTCCTTCCCGGGGGTTAATGTGTATGCATAGAAAAGAATACATGGAGAAAAATAAAAGGAAGGAGTAAAAGTCAAGAGAGAAAGGTGAAAAAGGTGAAAATATCAGTAAATAAACGTACTGTGCTTACACACAAGGATGTAAGGCCAGCTCTGATCTTGGCTTTGAACTGTAACTTCGTTCCACTCCAAACTGCTCTACTTTGAGCTTTACACTCCCCACTAAGCTCTCTGATGAAGGTCAGGGCAAATCAGCAAGCCTTGGGCTCTGCTGTGCAATTTGAAAAGCGTGGGAGATGCTTCTGAGCACCTCTCAGCTAATATCAGAACTTTCCCTTCAGGAGCAGACCAAGTAGGGTAACTGTTGTACAGCAACATACAAATGAAGTATATTCACAACGGGAATGAAGCTGAGTTGTTGAAAATCCTGTGAGATGTAGCACAACTGAAGACAGACCAAATGATACCGGGTGTATATCATGTGTAATGAACAGGACGAAAGAGTTTCTCCTTCTGACAACCTCTGGTAACAACAAGCTCTTACACTACAAACAAATTACTGCTGAAACACATAGCAAGGCAGAAGCAAAGAGATGTGAACTCTGCAAGGGACGACCTCTTGCTCTAATAAGAGATGAGTTGCCTAGAGACGGAGTAGAGAATGGTCACCTAACCCTTTTCCACCCTGTACAGTAACTTGACGGTGAACTTCATCTGTTATCAAGTCATAAAGGCTGGGGAGCGAACTCGGTCATTTAGGTGCCCACAGCCAGCTTTGCGTTCCTTTAGGGCAGGAAGGTGGAAGAATAAGACCTCCCTTGGGGTGAGACAAAGGAGGAGGGAAATCCATGGGCACATCACATGCAAAGTAGGAGGACAAATATAAGTATGAAATAAGCAGGGAGAAAAATCACATACTATTTAACCTGTTGTGGTGCTGTAATGCAAGGAGTGGTTTTAGGCATTTTTATGTTGTCATATCATATATTCAGGGCACCATTCCAGAGGTTTTTATCACAATGACTGCTTGGTCTGTCAAGATAGAGTCCAAGAAACAGTTTGAGTTAAAAAAAAAAATCTTTTTTTTTCTGCCTAAGATGAAAATTTTATAATATTTGTCATAAAAAATAAAAAGAATGTAGGTTTAGTAGCTGAATATTGAGCACTTTTGGAAATGATTATAAAGTCTTTAAAAAATTATTTTCTATTTTCTTGAAAAGATGCTAGTAGATGTTTGGACATGCTACATTGGACCTTTTTCCCTTATCAAGCAACTAGAAGCTGTATTTACTACAGCACTCACATTTAAGTAGCACTTAAAACTTTGTAAACTCTGCATTCTCCTGTTATACCACTAGGGGTGAGTGTTGAAGCTTTTTCTGTTGTTGGTTTTGCAGTAATGTGTATAAAAGTTGCTGTCGTATGTCCTGTTGAATTCCCAGTCACCCAAGCAATTTCCAACTAAACTATGATGACTATCCAGTATGCAAATGGGAAATCCCCAAGTGACTGCCCACTCCATGATACAGCACCTGTTTGCAGAGCAGACTATCCCAGCTGGATGTGAAACTCCAGCTCTTAGATCCCTTTTGCCAGCTGTATGTGCATTTAGTGGGGAGCAGGGGTCCCTGGTGCATAGTTTTGTGTGTCTTTTGCAAAGATGAGGAACCCAGAGTTGAAATTTGAAGGGAAAACATCACTGGAAGACCTCAGAGGATTTCAGAAGCTAATTAGAGGAGACTGGTGTAGAGAAGGGAGCCTAATCTGCTTGAATGGAAAAGATGGGCAATACCACGTGTTTATCAGGAGAGAGGAAAGGTAGGGAGCAAAGGTCTAGGGGCAAGAACTGGCACACCAGTGGGTCAGAGCAGGCCCACCAGGCGGCAAATACTCATCCTCACTCTGAGCTCACTTTGCACAGGCACATTCAGTCACTGAGAGGGGAGATAGTGGCAATTAATATCACAGGACAAAGTTTGTTTCCCTGCTGTGTTTCTACTTCGTTTTCTCTCTGACTTGCTCCCATTGCAGGCATTTCTGGAGGAGTTTTTTATCCTCCTACCATCTCCTCTCCAACTCTATCCACCTGAGTTTTCCTCCATCATTTTTCCTGTTTACTTTATGTCCCTTTGTTATTTCTTGACGAAGCATTCTGCTGGGAATCTTCAAATTGATTAGTGATTTCTGTATGGTGGGTTTTGTCTTTGTGCAGTAAATCACTACTAAAAAAATAGTTATTTCTTTTTCTAGTATCTGTATCCACTGGTGGATAAACGTCCACCAATAATATCTATAAATGTTTCCAATTCCTGCGTACAACTTTAGAAGCTTGGCTGAAATAGATTGAATAGCACATAAATTTATAAATTCCTCAAAGGTAAACAAGTTCTGGAATTTGTGGTGAATTTTCAATTTGACTGTAGCTGTACGGATGTGCTGAGATACTGACCTATTTCAGAAGCCAGAGGCAGAGAAGCCATACAAAATTACTGCATAAGCTGACAAAAATACAACTACAATTAAATACCAGTAATTGCAAATTTATTGCATAATTTAAGAAAATCTCGCACAACTAAAAGATAAAAAGTAGGAATTAGCCTCCAAGCAGCAATATATTTAAATATTTAAATGAAATTCCTTTACACAAGAGAGAAACTGCCATTTGTAACATGAAGGCAACTCTCTATTGTGAAGTTTAAGAACAGCAAAAAATAACCAGCGCATTTTACTTCATTTTCAAATGTCAGGTGTTAAATTGGGAAAATTTGCGTCTGGCCAAACGAGCTGTGGTTTGGCCCCACTCTTTTATGCCAATCAGGCGTGCTGCCCGCTGTGTGCAGAGAGGTGAATGAGCAGTGATGTTGTGCCCAGAAGGGGATCCTCCCTCTTACTTGTGCTCTCAGGCAGTGTTACTGTCTGAATTATAAAGATGCTTCCTGATCCTGCAGGAGAGAAGGTTTTTGCACATCTTAAAGGCATTACATAGTAGAGCCATGATCTAGTCCCAGGCTGACTACTTCTACGGAAATGTTCCAAAAAACATCTAATATTTAATCATAATTGAGACAGAAGCAAACATGTTTAGACTAAGTGATGTTTTAGAACAGCTACTTCCCCCATTTTCTAGCAGTGTATCACTTTTAACTCCATGTAGTTTAAAAATTAACATCAGATTTTTCTGTTTCATTTGGCTTTCTTAACCCATAGGTAAAACTCTCAGTGACAGACCCGTCCTGTTAAACTCTATAAGGGTGATGGTCATTTTTCACAGGAGCTCACATAATCCCAAAGTTCCTCTTAAGCACTGGAACTGAAAGGATCCCTACACCTTGTATCGGCACATGTCACAATACAGCAATCTTTTGTAAACTTGCAATAAATTTACTAGAGTTCTGAGTTCAAGTAAACACTGTCCTACCATGGAGACACAAAGTACAGAAATAGAAGGTGAATTCCAGCAACCCGAACATCGGGCTGAAATAATATGCCAAAATATGATACAATGCAGGTCAAAACATAATATATATTCCTGTACGTAATGAGAGCACTCACTAAACATAACATATTTAGCATCTGAATAGAAAATAAATTAATAGAGAAAACTTCTGTTTCAGGAAAGAGTACAATGCAGGAGATGGATATTTCTAACTTGCCACTGTCTAAGTGGGAGGGGTTACTAAAAAGCAAAACTGCATATTAATAACCCAAAATATGGTCATGGTCATTTGTGTATGTGATTATGGGATCAGAAATTCACAAATGTATCTTTTGGCAGTACGGCAGACTTCATCCACCCACTTGCCTTGTGATGACTGAGAAAAAAAGACACAGTTTTCCCGCTTCCCCCCATTTGGTTGGGCGCGATCCCAATTGAAGTACTGTAGAGCCATGCCATTGACATCAACAAATTTCCCTTCATTTATCATGTCATTGACACCCAACCAAAACTCAGACACTCTAGGCATACTTTTCTTGCCATAATCTCTCAGAGCATTTGTTTCATCGTTATTCCTCGGGATAGCCAGTGTCCCTCCCTTGGCTATGCAGTCTTCATTGGCTTCATGAAAATGTTTGGCGCCTTCTGATGTGAGGTAGCACTTCTTATGGGCCTTTGTCCCACGAAGACAGACTGTGAATAGATATTTGTTTGCATGTTCAGTAAAAGCTTGGGATATAGCTTTGAATAATGTTTCCTAAAATGATAATTTTCTAAAGGTATGTTGGGAATTTAGCAGACAAGTCCCTCAGCAAGTGAAAGGCTCTTGTCTCCATGGAGTGGGCCTGAAAGTAGCAGTAAGATCTGGCTTCCCTGCTATTCCTCCTGTTCATGTAGGACCTTGTATGCAGCCAGCATGTTAGCGTGCCTTTGGGAAGTTTGAACCGACTGTTCATAGGCACTCTGCAAAGCATCTTGCACTACAAGGGATGGCCAAAAGCAGAGCATGCCCTTATAGCGGCTCCAGAGAAGAGACACTTAAGAGGAAGGACAGACATAGCTGTGATCTTAACACCATGAAGTGCTTTGAAGAATCTTTCCTGTGTTTATGCTGATAAACCTCAGGCCATGATCTTGAGCCTCAGATTCCCTCCAGCAATATAATTCTCTCAAGGATTTTTTTTTATTTTTTTTTGCTTCAGAATACTAAAATATAGCCCAGGCTTCTTGGCAGTGTATCTTATATCTTCTTTTAGCAAATAGTCCTTCTTTCACACATTTTTACTTTATTTCATAAGTCTTAAAACTGATGGAATGGATGAGGTATGGATGTTTGTATTGCTGGCAGATATGAGTTGGTCATCAGGAAATCTCTACTTGACTTTATAGTAGACAGACAGGTCCAAAGGTCTTTTCATATTTATGATATTTAATGCCAAAGAAAAGTAAAGTTTTTTGCATTGACTAAACCTAGTTCCTGGCAAACAAAGGCAGGACAGAAAAGTGCTATTTTAAATGTGTCCTGCTCACCAGACGAATATTGATTTGAAATTCATAATGCAAATCTCTGGATGATTGATAGAAGTATATTTCCACTTGCAGAAGAGTACACATTTGCCTCTTTAGTTCTTAATTTCTGGTCTTTCCAGCAAAGTCTATACCTTCAAACTCTACATTCAAATGAGGTAAAGTGACTTAAATCTTTTTAAAAGTGTACACTTATTACTGTGCTTGCATGACAATCTGAACCAAATAATCTAAACATTTGCATTTATAAATCTGTTTTCTTTTAGTTCTACTGGAACATATCAGGGAAGTCTTGATGTAAGGTCCAAATGTAATAGAATATTAATTTGGCATCTGCTCTGTAACTGGAATTGTCTTGCAGAACTGCTGTTAGAGTTCTTCCAGCCCAAGGTCTGTGTGGGCAGGCTTGCAAGTGAATCCTTAAACTTTGCTTTTCAGCTTTCCTAATGCATGTATGTGAAAAACTGATTCTCCCAAGAAAAATACTTACAAGAAGAGAACGCTCCTCGGAGGAGTGTTCCTTCTGAGATGAGGAAGGTAGCAAAGGTCTTGAAGAAACTCCTGTAACAATTATTTTTAGAATCCTGCATGTGCCTACTTCCAGATTATTTCATTTATTGCTTAAACTCATCGTGTACTTATATTAGAAATATGTTGTGAAACAATATGAACATCTTCTGTCCTGATGTTTTCTATAATCTGTTTCTAATTCCTGTCATCTGTTCTTGTAAGAAAATAATTAAGTATCTGATCAACAGGATATGGAAATCCACTTTGGCCCATATCCTTTATGTCTCAGTTTTTTAGTATTTCCAGTTGTAGTATTCATTGCATTCCTTAGCTGCATTTTCAAGGGTCATCATTTTATATTAGGGCTTATCCTTCAAATTTTATACTTTCCAACTGCTAATGGCTAAAGAAAAGTGATGAACATATTTGCTAAATGTTGAATTCTTTAACAAATTTTTATTCATGGGAAAAATCAGAATCTTCAACAATGCTGCAGTTATGATAGAGACTGGGTCTCTTCAGGGAGAAAGTATGTGTTGCTAAATGGCATGTGGCAGCACTTCACGGTAGGTAGAAAGGAGACCTAGGAAATTCAAGCAAAAGAAGAAATCAGATTGTAATGTGTGTCTTGGAAATGTCCATAAGCTAAAAAAGCAACTCCCTTTTCAAGTGTCATAAAGCCATTAATAAACTCAGTCAGAGCTAGAGGGGTGATAGATCTTTTTTTTGCCAAATTTGGAATCCAGTTGAAGAGTGTGGGTTCTGAATTTAGAATATAGCTCAAAATAAGTTTTGAGGATAGAAAAATCTCCTGGCTCTGGTTTCATTTCTAAGCCACTGTATGCTTACTCTCAAGCTCCTTCTGGAAGCAATACAAGAATTACTTTTAAACAAGAGTCACTTGTCTAGCACAGGCTCCGCTCTTTTAAGAAACTTCTAAAGTCTTAATATACAAAATTTTAAATAAAAAATATTTTGTAAAGCTCAAAAAGCTCTATGTAACCCAAAACGTAAAACAGGACAACCCAGATATTACCATCCCTAAGGAAAATATGTTCTGTTTCATGTCAATGATGTCATTTCCTCTTGTAGTGTCCTCTTGTACGCGTTTAAATGCCAAGGTTTGTGTCAACAGCTATGAAAAAGCACAACTGTCTAGTAGGTGCCTGTGTATTTACCCTTCTTATTTTGTTTGGAAATTTCCATCTGGCTTTTTAAATACTTAAAGGACTCTGCACATTGATATATGGGATATTTCTGAACTCACAGTGGGTATTACTTTGAAGTTTTATGGCAACATTCACATTAGAATGTTGCAAATTGCACGCTTTAAAAAGGCTTAGTTCTTTTAGCTTCCTTTTGTGGGTAATCTCAGCCTTTTCCATGAATATTTTTGCCTTGATAGTTAGTCCATGTTCATATCAAAGCTGAGGACCTAACTCATTGGCCATCTAAACTCTCAAACCCAGCAACCCTCATTGTGTTGCCTTTGTCTGATTATACCTAAAATTGCAGCTTGTGGTTATGCATAGCAAGGACAAAAGCAGTTCTTGCTCCAGATTAATTGCTCTTCGTGAATTGTCACTTGTATGCCATTAGTTCAGACTGGATTTTACTTGAATGCCTCCTTCAACATTGTCTCACCCATACGGCTATGGCATACCATGCTTTTAAGGTATGTTTTAAGTTATGAGTTGTATTTCTCAGTCACAAATCCCTATTAAAGAGAAGGATGTGAGTGAAGGAGAGAGGAAAGGCAGTGATAACTTTTGGAAGCCATTGACCAGTGTAAGGTGCTTTACCTGTCTGAAGTGCTTGCATTTCTTTCAGAGCATTTACTTCCCGCCACAATTTGTCAATCTGGGTCTTTAGGTCATCTTTTTCTTAAAAAAAAGAAATACAGATAAATGAACAGATATGCGTGCCAAAAGAATATTTTAAAAAGTATCATCTGTTAAAAGCTGATCCAAAATAGCATGGGTTTCTGCATTGCTGAGATCTTTTGATTTCTTTTAAAGACGTTTCCTTAATGAAAGGATTCCTGCAGGGCTCCTATAAAAACAGGAGTAACCCATCTTTACCTCTCACTCTCATAGTTTAAATCTCATTTTCAGTTGGACTGTATCCTAGTAACTGTTTGAAAACCATGGATTGTTGCAGCTAATCGTTATTTAGTGTGCCAGGACACAAGTTGTATTTATTCAAAGAAATGTTATTTCTGTGAGCATGAAAGTTTCACACAAGTCTTGTTTTAACACAGTGAGGGAGAACTAATATAATCCAACTTCACAGTCTGAATGTATGCAAACAAGCTTGCTGAACTACAATTTCCCCTCCCCAGGAGGAGCGTTCCTCTCTCCCTCAGTACAGAGAGGGCCTGGTGACTTGAGTCACACAAATTTAGTCTGAATCACCATTTTGTAGCACTTACAAAAGCACCAAGAAGATGGTGGGACAAGAAAAGAAGCTAATTTGCACATAGCTCCATTTTTCATGTCCTCTTTTCCATTCTTTTTTCTTAATCATTATAATATTCCACCACCATCAACCAACTAGCAGGCATGTTTCCATTGCACAAGATGACAATATGATTGCAGCAGTAACCAGGCCTTCCAGAAGCCACAGCAATGAACATGAGGAATAAATAAGCTCTTTCACACGTAGCAGAACTAACAAAACCACAGTTTCTGCAGATCTGTATTACATCACCTAATCCTCCAGCTGCACCCCAGAAAGCTCATCTCTTCTCCATACTCCCTACTGCCTGTGGGGATAACCCCAGCTATCCTTCGTGACTCCCTGCTTCCCCAAGGCAGGACTCCCAGTTCCTCAATCCATGCTCCTCCCTGCGATTCCCAGTTCACAGCAGCCTCTCCATGTCCCCCGTCTGCTTCAAAAGGGGCAAAAAGCAGAACAAGCTGAGCTCCTGGTACAATCTTTTCATAGTGAGACACTAATGCAGATCTCTTCTTTTTCTTTTTCTCCCCCAACCCCTCGCCCCCTTCATAAAGTATTGGGTAACTTATCCTCAGGATCTCCATTCTGCCAAATTATTTCAAGCTAAAAAGTAGTGGAAGGTTGACAGACAAATGTGCTGGCAAAACAAATGTATAAGCAGCCTGTCCTTAGGACACCAGGCTAAAAACTATAGATATTCAAAAGGAGAAGGAAGTATATATAACTGTATAGCACCAGAGCAATGTAATCATTTAGTCCAATGGTTCTTATCTAAGCTGCGGTTTTTTTCATTGACTAGGAGTTTAAATATTTGCCATTAGTGTAACCTCCATCATACCCTCTTTTATTAGAAATAAGTCTTTAAATTAAATACACAGACATTTCCAAACAACATTCAACACTTTATTTGCTCTGTAAGCTTTGCTCTGGGAATTTATGCTTTATCTTTTTCTGCTAATTCTTTTTCATTAGTTTGACTTGCCATTTCACAGTACTTGTCACACAGGTAAAGTAATATTCCACAAATATTAGATGGACATTCTGTTAAAATTAGGAAATGGTACAAAAATCTGAACAACCACCCTTGGAGACTGAATATTTTATTCTGCTCTTTTCCACCATATGTACATGAATTTCCATTCTTCTGTCAATATAACTATGTAACTAAGATTGGATAGAGCCCCCTCTCAGCTGTACCTCTGAGTCCTAAATGTTGACAGAGATGAATAGGCATAACAGAGCAATATACTTACAATTGCTATACAACTCTATTTCCATAACTCATTCTGCCACCTTATTTTTAGCTTTGGTAACTCACATAAAAAATATTTCAAAGACAGATATAATATAGACTCAACTGTCCTTTGTTAATAAGCATTTGTATAATGTTAGTTTCTGGTTTATGCAATGCTATGTAAGTACATAATAAACGTGCATAGTCTATAAGCTTCTATTCCTCCTCCCAGTTAAAACCCAGTACCTTTCACTCTACGTTTGCTGTGCTTCCTGGCTTTGAATTTGGAAGCCTGGCTGATGGTCTGATCCAACAGGAGTATGCTTATGAGCAGAAAAATCGTAAGTCCAGTTTGTGCCATGTCTCTTCTAAGAACTTAACAAGAAGCTTCAAGAGGTTCTGTTTAGCAGCTCTGAGAGCAAGTCACATAGACACATCTCAGTAGGGACTGGCTGAGGTCAGTTTTATAAAAGTGTAGTGATAGGGTTGGCTGTACTCCTTGCTTACGAAATGTGTTTAATACTTAATCTGGCTGTAGCATAAGGCACCCCCTTGTTCTCACATCTCATCTGAAATTCCTATTTCCGTTTTGAGTTCAGCTGGGACAGGTTGATTTTACAGAGGCTGTACCCGCACTGAACAGTGCACTGATTGCCACTAATGAGTGCCATATCTCCTGTTTTAACTTTGAAGCCAAAATGTACAGAAAAGAAGATGGATGCTCAAAACTACCTTGTGCAATGCCAGCCTCAAGGAGAGGTAGCCAAAAGATTTCTACAAATACGACAGGCTCACCCTCACCAGAGCACTGACCCAAGCTGGCTAAGTCATGATAATAGTCATGATGGATCTTACATTGAAACGAAAAAATAATTTACTCATTCCTGAGTAAATGCAAGCATTGCAGCTACACACACACACGTATATACACTAAGATCACATCATGTGAGGAGTGCATTTATTAATTTATGAAGAGTTAATACATAGATATGACTGCATTTCTGATTAAGAACAGTATGTGCTATCAGCAGGGTCTAGGCGGGGGAACAAAAGACAGTGATACTCTTCCAAATGTTCCCAGGTCCTGACTACATGGTCAGAGGAAGAGATGCTGTTCTCAGTAAAGCACAAGATGCTGGAAGCAGGACAGTGTCTCTCTGGATTCCGGAGAGCTCTCTGCATACGGATCTCTTTCATTTGCCCTTGGGCTCTGTTCAATATTGTGGGGCTGCCTTTTAATTGAGGTTGCTATAAGTACTAGAACCTCTCACTAAATTTTGGTGAACAAGTGAAATTGTTGCAATAATGTGCCCATCCATCACACTCTTCTCCCCCCAAGTAAGAGAGGGTTTGTTTAAAATGTTGACAATGAAGTCATCCCGGGGTGACTGGATGCTGATGGGCGCAGTTCATGCCTCTCTGAGCTGCTGTTCCAGACATTTCTTTGCCATCTCTGCCTTGGTTACATTCTGCTCACATTGCCAGATTTTTTCAGAACTGTAAAAGCAAGGGACATTACTTAATTAAATGAAAGCTGTGATTTAGGGACATGCTGTTATACTATGTGAATGCATATCGGCTTTTCCCAACCCCCACATAAAGTCTAAAAGCACTTCAGTGCTTGTAATGTAAAACACACCTATACCATCTGTTTTGGAGTAAACAACTAGCTGTATTGTAATAATCTATAACTATGAAGCATCTATTAATCATTAGTTAATAAACTTTTCATAAATGCATCCTGATACAATAAAATTTAGTTTCAGTGGTCCTGCTTCAAAATATTGAAGTATGTTGCATTGTGTAGGGAAACCCCTGGGTCAACAATGTGAAGTCTTCAGTGCTGTTATGGAGCGTAGCACACCAGAGATGGTTATTACAGGGTCCCACCCACCCAGGACTGTCTAACAAATCACTCACACAGCTGCTTATTTCAGTATGCAGTTAAATGTGGAAAAGGCTGTCATTCCAACTAGCACACCAAAAACTGAAATGTGAGCTGCCAGAGAGGAAAACAAGGAGCTTTGCAAGGGTCTAGTTCAAGATTTAATCTGTCATTTGGAACTAACCCTAAATTCAGGGTTGATCCATATTTTATCCCAGTAATATTGGGGCATCAATATAAGTTAATTAAGGGCAGACAGCTAAATCAATAACTGCCTCCAGTTAGTTTTTCACTTGGTCCCTTCTCAGAGGTTGTGGAATTGCACATGAAGCTGATCCTGAACGACTGCAGCCTGTAGCCTGACATATTAAACTACTGCTAATTTTGGGTTACCTCAGTAAGGGAGCTATAAACCCCTGGAGCTGCTTCACGTGGAGCTTAGCTGTCCCACAGGCTCTGAGAGAGGCAGGGCCGGCAGTTGGGGTCAGCAAGCATTTTAGTGTGCGTGTCGAAGGACTCAGTACCAGAATGTATTTGTTCCTGCTCCTAGGAACTTGAGTTTTCTAACACAGGCTTTCTTTTCTTTCTGTGAAATGAGTCTGACAGAAAAAGATTTGTACTCTACTGAGGCAAGCACACAACTCGCTAGGAATGGAGCTATAAAGAAAACACAGATTTGGTATTCTGAGAGTTCTTGGCCAAGAGCCTGGGTAAAAACCTGTGCTTTTTGGAGGATCCCATGTTATGTCCTTTTAAGAACAGACTGAAATTCTCTTTTGAAAGCTTCATCCCCCTCGTTCAGTAGTTTCTATGAGCATTTTACCAGTCTGCAAGTAGCTCAGCTGGACTTCACTCCTGAAACCTAAATCACAAAGCTGTCCTGGCAGCTGCTGTGAGAGACGACAAGGGTATAGGGGCTTGTTTGGCTAGAGTACCTGAGAAATAAGTTTCACACTTATGACTGATCTATAGCAACTGAGGAAACAAGTTTAACTTCTTGTATACAGTGTGTGGGCGGGAGAGTCAGAGAGAAGTCAAAGTATGTTGCTGAGAAGACATAAAGTCACAGTGCTACTGTGAGGAAGCAGGAAATGGAACCACACAGGAGGCCTAGAGCCCCACTGAAGTGAGTACCTGGTCTGTGTACGGTCCTGAAACTATCATTATAGTGTTATTTAGGGTTGTAATTTTTCTTTTACTAGCATAGTATAGTAACATAATACAGCCCTAGACACCTATATATATAGGTGTAATTTTTCCTGGGACAAATTATTCCTCTTTCCGTATCAGAATGTGCTATACAAGTATAAATAGCCTCATACCTTTATAGCTGCATCCAGACTAGGATGGGATTGCACTCTTTCATTTACATCCGTGTACAGACAAAATTGTAGTTTCTCTTGAAGTGCTTAGTTCACTTCAAAGCACTGCTGAAGTGCTTTATTTGACAAGAGTAAAAAGCCATATGCAAAAGCCATAGTTGCTGTATTGCGCAGGCATCTGTTTTTATGGCTCCCATCTCCCCACCTCATTCTGCTTGCTTTCAGACAACTGAACCATTCAGAGCATAAGCATCCTTTGGTAAAAGGTTTATTTCAGTTTCTCCACAGAGGTTTTTCAAAGTAAAAAGTCTATTCCCCTCAGAGACAGTTCTACCTTTATATGCTCCTGTAAACTGGCTCAGAAAAACTCTTCATACAGTTGTTTTTTCCTCTCCATTCTCAGCCATCACTGGGTTTGTGGAAAGAACATGCAATTGGGCACGGAGTATGAGAAGTCAGTGTGAGATGAGGACTGGATGCTGGGCTGACATCCTGAAATAGGTCTGGCTGCAGAAGCCATTTCCTGTTGTGTGGAGTGAGATCCTATGTAGGGAGATCATGTCCTTTACTTATCTCCTGAGGTAGCGGAGCTACAAATAAAACACTACTTGTAAAAAAATCTACAGTCCCCTCCATGCTTCAGAGCTAATTGAGTTATGTTTGACCAAATGGGAACTGATGGGCTGTATCTGCTACTGACATCAAAGAGAACTTCTTTTTTTTTTTTTTTTTCCCCAGCATTTCAGTTGTAGAAAATTCAGCTTAGAATAGGGTTTTAAAAAAAAGCTTGTATGTGGGTAACTATTTGCCTCTTCTACCCAGAGTATAAAGAGAAAATGAAAACTGATCATAGCTGTTGCCAGGTTAAGGAATTTCAAGTGGGGCTATCTGAAGAGCCAGTATAGCCAACAAAAGTAGTTAACACAAAGGTTAGTAAAAGGTTTACCACCTCCCATGCATCAGTTTTTATGACTGTCTTGGGTGGTAAATGGGATCCACTGGTTGATTTTCATTTATTTTAATTAAATGTAACAAATTTTGCAAATTCTGCTAGTCACGGATTATGTCGTGCTTGGAAAATTACTGTATGCTTGCTTTCTTTTGCCTTGAAAAGTCTTGCAAAGTCTTTCTTAAGGATTTGATCTCAGTCCAACCAGGTATGAGGCAGGATTATGGCTGACATCCCAACACCAAAGTTATTTAGGGGAAATTTGTACAAACCAACTGTGTGTTTAGAAAAGGGAAGGGCTAACTTTATGGTATGTGAGGTTCTGTGAAACTTATTAATGATATTTTTGGTTTTTGCAATCAGTTCAAGTTTTTTCCTGTCATGCTAATTTGCTCTTTTGAAAGGAAATTTTTTGGCTACAAATGATCTGCTCTGTTGGAATTAAAGGAGGTTCTGGGTTTATTGCAAAACCAGACTGCCCACCAGTGACCTGCACTGAAGGTCACTGAGTGTTGAAACGAGAGCATTCATGTCGTCTTTAGATATGTGACGCTGCTGTCCCAAGTGCATGCCTCAGCTTGGCCCTGTGGCACTGATAATGGGATTGATCAATAAATAGGCTTCTTGACGTGGTATCTGTCAGTTCCAAACCTAGTTGTTATTACCTACAGGTCTGGTGCTTTTCATTTCCCATACTGCAAATACAAGCTTAAGTTACATATTTAAGGCACATATCATTATCTTGTCTATGTGACCAAACTATCTCACCTGTACTCCTTTCATTCTCTTGTAATAGCAGTGAATACAGATCATAGGTTGCAAAGCTGAGAAAATACTGCTTATCAAACTCAGAAGAGATTCAGAATTCCGAAGAGATTCACCAAATTACATGAAGCAATGTTAGCAAAGACATTGAATTTTTTTTTTGGTTACCTATCCAACACGGCTCTGCACTGATAAAGTTTCCTTCTTTATAATTCAGATATATATATATACTTCTTTATAGTTCAGATATTTCAAAAGAGTGGCACAGTTACCAAATTGTTTTCACTTCAGGCCTTTAGCTGCAAAAATAAGTAGGTGTTTTTCCTGACTGTCATTGCCTATTTCTTTAGGCAGGAAGGACCCCAAAGAAACAGCTATTTATTTAGAGATAAATGTTTGGATGGCTATGTGAAATGCGCAAAGAGAGCAAATCATAATCCCCCTCAAAACAGAGACTTTTTTTATAGATCAGCTGACTCTGTGTCACCTCTAAAGATAAGGGACTTTAGGAGAAAATTTAAAGCAGTTTCTTTTCAGTTCAGGTGCAAATAAAAGAGTTGAATGGGGTCTTTTAAAATGCTGCTCCTGCAGACTTGGCAAGGTTTCCATGTTGGGAATTCCTGGCAGGAGCTCAGCTACTTTAGCCTTCGGGATGTGTGTGAGAATGTGTCTCTCTCTCTCTTTTGTAAACACAAATTACCTGTTGTGCTAATTTTTCTCCTGTAACGTGTGCTGCCTTTTTTCCTTCCTGGAAATGATCTGAGAACATCCTGACCATTTAATTTCTCCCTTTAAATATTTTATTTTTAATCATCAGTGGCTCCTTAATATGAGGTTTTCCAGCTTCACATTAACATGATCTTAATAGATTCTGCTCATCCTTACATGTGCCAGACAAAACGATTTGGACAAAGCCTTGATTTAGGTGCTGTGAAGCTCTCCAGACAGTCTGAATTGCACATTCACAGGTTCATAGCAGGTTACCGACAGTGCAGCTTTGCACACTGCCAGTAGGGCCGTCCAGAGTGAGGATTATGTTTTGGCTTGTGTAGATGTTTGTAGGATTTTCCTATACCAGATGGAAAATCAGACCTTCTGAGGAGTGTGATCATGTCTCCCTTTGGTGGCTGCACTTCACCGAGGACTCGGAGGTTCTGCTCAAGGGCTGAGGCCTTCTGCTTTGCCAACCCAGAAACTTGAGTTCCCACCTCGTGAATGGCCATATGACCTTTGAAGTCCCCAACTCCTGCACCATGGCCCTTCTACAGCATTGGTCTCAGAGACACTCCCAGCACTGCTGCTCCCACCCAGCCTCTGGCTGCCCACTGACAAGGAGATGCTTCATTTGGGGGCTGCCAGCCTGGCTCGAGGCAAGGAGCCAAACCACGGGTCTACAGTTGAATGCTATCACAGGACCTGCAAGCAGCTGACCCTGCTTTACTGTGTCTTAGAAGCAGCACTACCCCCATGCACAGGCATAATCAGCTCATGCACCAGGCCCCAGGGTTGGAAAACGTGTGATGTGGTCCAAGTCAAACACTGTTCTTTCAAATTTAAAGGAAGTTTTTTAGCTGCCTGGTCCGGAAGGAAAAACAGCACTAAATGTAAATGCTGGGGAGGTGTCTGCTTGTCTCTGAAAGCAAACTCAGCAATGAGAAGTGGAAAGTGCCCCTGCCTTGCTGGAGGCTGGGAAAGGGGTGGTTGGGGGCAGTGCCTAACTCCTACCTAGCAAACTTCCGCCTAGCAAGCCCTACCACCACACACCATGCACGTCCCTGACCCCATGATGAGATAAAAGTGCAAATCACAAGTCACCTACTGGATGCCGAGGGTGGAAAAGATAAAATAACCTCTATCAGTGCAGTTTTCTTTAACAGCATTTACAACTCTTAAGAAATAACATTCGTTTCTGGGAAGGCTGCCCTCTTGTGAAAGGTCAACAGTATAACATTCCCTCTCATCTTCAGCTCCCTTACCCTAAGGCTGTGTTGATGATATACAGATGGGTTATGTGCTGTTTCTGTATTACATGTCATTTCAAACGCTGTCCTTAAAATTTTCCCGATTACAACACAGAAATCAGCTTTTTCAAACTCTTGGTTACTTTTCCCTGCTGAATTCTAGCTTAGGCAGAAAGAACCATGATGAGGTAGCACAGCATCGGCCTTTCCTGTTAGCGGCTGTCCTTAAGGATTTGAAATCTTAGTGCATGTTTTGGGTGAGTATTGTAGCCAGACTAGCATGGCCTCCAGTGCAAACTAGCAAAACACATATTTATTTAGCTTTCTGCTCTGATATTTTCTGTAACTTGTTTGCTGATAGCACGCAAGCTATCTAGTATAAAGCCAGCTTGTTAATGGCTGTATTAAACACACTCACTGCACTGTCTACACTGCCTGTGCAGATAGACCCTGGTTGAGGTACTGGCAATATTTAATGAGGAGAATAGTCTGTTTCAGAAACTGTGGGATGTTCCAGATCCTGCACTACATGTTTGGGAGAACCCCAGAGTTTTTAATGCAAAGTTGAAGGGATCAGCAAGAAGGCAGCTGCAATTATACCTGCACTCACCTGCAGTTTAGGAATATTTCAGAAGCAGGGGTTATGGGTCTGGATGTGGCATTCTTTGGGATTCAGAACATTGTCATCTCCCATTATTTCCAGCCTGGTGCTGCATCCTCTCCCTGCACCATGACCCCACGAGCCAGGTGCCACCAGAGAACCTGAGCTGTGGGTTTATAGTGTAGGATTAAGCAGCTGAGGATGTGCAAGTGGCAGGGCCACACACCCTGGCAAAATATACAGTGTTCTGGGAAGCTCTTTAAAGAGGACTTGATCTGCAAGCAAGACGTTTGTAAGCAAGATTTTTAAGTGAAGGGGGAGAGATTTTTGTGATCTCCTGTATCCAACTACAAACGGATTTGATGCTCACATTCATCCAAAGCCTGAAAGCTGGCCTGTACTTTAGGGCCAGAGCTTCTTCCCAGCACATGGTGCTACATATTGTGCATTTGTGTCTGTTGCGTGACCTTACGCATGAGGGAAGAAGGAAGTTCAAAGACCGCATTCAGACTTGAAGGTTTTTGAGACTGAAATTTGATTACTCAGTGGCAACTAGAACAGCAGGAATAAATAGGCTATTTATTCAAATATTTTCAAATAGTACTTCCAAATGGAAAATATTTTGGCATTTGCCAAGTGATTCAGATGCTGTGTAAATGTAAACTTCACGGAATTTTTCATTATTTCATTATTCATTCTGTCATGTACATTCTTACTGCAGTTTATTCTCATTTCCAGCAGATGTCTTAAGTGCCCTAGGAATGATTAGGAGAGCTCTTATTTTATATTGCTTATCCATCAAAATAAAAGAGAAAAGACCAGGCTCTCCTCTGTCTGCTTAACACTCAGGGTATATCCATTTTGTTGTATTGCCTTAAACCAGTGCTACCCAGTAGTGGATCAGGCTCATCACACAGTCTGATTATACAGTTTTTAAAAGCTTCATTACTGTAGGGAGAGCAGTTGCAGACAGACACCCATCAGGTCAAACAGTTGGGATTTCAGAAGGAATGGGACATCATTTGTGCTGGCTTTGTCAATATTGTTTCCTAAAATAACGCTATGGGCTCTGCCCAGATTAAATCAGCTTCATATAAAAAGGTTTCATATAAAAATGATTTCACAAGTTACACAGACATCTGACTGATTACATTGGCTGATTAACCTTCTAAAGATCTTTGACTCTTAGAATCATATATGTTTGACACCACTTCAGGGCAGCAGGAGAAAGAACAGGTTAGGTTTGCCTGGATTTGACGTTCACTGCCCATGTTCGTTCTTGGTGCCTCTCCAGCCACAGGACAAACCTTTGCAGCTCTCAAACCTGCCCCTGCAGGGCCAGGTTCCCAGCTGACATGGAGGCCTACAGCTGACAAGGACTTGCCAAGCCTTACGTTTTACCTTGCTCCTTGCTCTGTGCTTCTCCCTTTGCAGCACTGGCAGCTGGACACAGCTCAGTGCAGTGCTGGCAAGCGCAGGCTCAGGCTGCAGCCATGTGCCATGGTTCCTCCCCTCTCATGTGCGCTGGGCAATCAAATAGTGGAGAGAGCTGCTCTTTTACGGCTTTAGCAAGCCCTGTGCTCTCACTTGCTCAACAGACTTGCACATTACTGGAAGGCTCTCAGCCCACAGAAATGGGGAAGGGGAAGTTCCTGAGAGTTAAATTCTTTCTTACTAAAGGCAACAGAGTTTTGCCTACGTAAGGCCAACGGCCTTTGCTCTTTCTCTGATAATTAATGGCAAAACAGTCAGGGCCCATCTCCCCATGCACAAGAAAAGTGGTGCCAGGTCACCAAAGCTGGACATGTACAAATGAGCCAGTAATATTCGTGCAGCACTAGATCTGAGCTAGCCCAGCCTGCTGAGATGCCAAGACTGCTTCGAGGTATGAGCTGGCAGGTTTGCACAGAGCTACATGCGGCTACATAGACTTAACAGCTTGGGTCTCCATTAGTTTGAGGAACTTGGCACTGCACACTGTTGCTTGATGTAGATGCTCACCAGGTTGCAAGCAATGAATGGTGTCTGTCAAGGCAGTACGTTTGCAAGGGAACTATTGTGACCAGGAAACAAAACAGCTGTTCTAAAGAAAGGCTAGCAAATTCATCTCAACGCAAGTGCTTGCTTTACATATCCAAGCTTCTTATACAACCTGGCACTTGATGCAGGAGCTTGGCCAGCCTTTGCACACTGCCTCCGGTAGAGCAGAGGGCCGTGAGTCCCCTGGAGTGTCAGAAGCAGCACAGCTGCAAATGCAGTGGAGCAGCTGTATTCTCTGTGCAAGGATTTTCCATTTTGAACTTCGCTGACTTGCTCCAGGGGCTCTGTAAAACCAGTATAAACCAATACTGTATCCTCAAGAAAGGTATCTGGGTTTGGTAATGCATACAGTGTGCTTTAATATGGAGAATTGAGTAAGGATTTAAAAAAAGAATGCTGTTTTTTTTCCACTACCAAAAAAGTTATGACATGGAAATAAATATTACTCCCTGAATTTTTAATACTGCAGCTATGACTAAGTGTATTTAGAGGACCAATCAGCTTGATGCTGTCCCTATCAAAGCCAGTGGTAAAACTCCTGTGAGACTCCAGTTTGAATTTACTATCTTAATGGGAATAAGGAAGGAAGCTTGCAACAATTATCCTTTTATTATCCTGCTTTCCTTGCTGATTAGCAAACAGAACACCATGTAATAACTTTATACATTGCTGACATGTTGAACAAAACGCAGATCAAAAATCTCATATGAATCATATTATGTATGCTTTATTAAATTAACCTACAATGCCAGGGAATGTGCTGCAAGAAAGACAATATTGAAATGAGACTAATATTTAATGTGAACTGTGAGAATTGGTTAGAGCAAGTGTCACACAGCACAGACAATGGCATCTAATACATTTAGGTGAGCAGTTGCAGACTCATCATTCAAATGAGACCTTAAAGACAATTCCTTCTGTAAATCTCCTGTCAAATGCCTATGCTGAGTCTGAGTACTGCCCCTCTCTAGTGACACACTGCATAAACACACCACTGATATATGGGTCCAACACCACTTTATTATGGCACTCATTTTTACAGCCTAGTATGCAACACCATTTCCCATCTTATCCTCAGATGGAACAAGGCAGTTCCACCCGTGAGGTGAGGATGAGACAGGACATCGGGATCTGCAGTCTTGTCTGAATCCAGGCACTGCTGGTTGGAAAAGGCTGGGTTCAGGAATCTGGGTTGTTCCTTTCCCTGTGATGCTGTACCAGAGGCAATTACTCAGATATATGTGGAGACAATGATCAAGAAAATAGTAGAAAATACTTATAATGGCGACATTCAGTGTTGGTCTAGCCTCTGAGCTATCATATTTGATGAGAAAACAAGGAAAATTTAGACTATTGTCTCTCAGCTGCATATATTTCTGTGGGGCTTTGCTGACAGGGTCTCAGCTAAGGGTATTTAGCATACGGTTCTGTGCATCTCCTTTGCTTTGGAGCAGACATGATTTGAGACACGGCTTTCAGCCATGGAGGCAAAACTTCCAGCTCAGCTGCTAAGTCTAATCAGGATTCCTTCAGTAAGTGGAGAATTAAATGCCGGAGAACCACAAGTCCTTAAACCAAATCGCAATAATATGGCATTGGACAATTCCCTTAATTTAGTTTTTCCTGTCTACAATAGAAATGATCCAGGAACTTAAAGGGATACTTGGCGAGTCACAGGAGGCTTGGTCTGATTTTTATTTTTTTACAGTGGGAAAATATTCCTAATATAAACTGCAGACACTAGAAGGAAAAAACAGCAGCAGAGAAACAGAAAAATAATCTGCCAAAGCAAACTGACTTAGAAAAGAAAAACACTTCACTTGTCATCATCTCTCTTCTGTATTAGCAACAAAAGAAATGTTTTCTCCTAGGAGCCTCTGGAAAACATCACTGATCTGACACATCCTCCAGGCCACACAATGCCTGTATCACCAGAAGACACCCCAGTCACCGTTCAGCTAACTTCACCCATCAGCCTTTACAAATATTGTTTGGTCTTTAGCTTATCACCTGGCCAGCCCAAGGGCTAGTCATTTCAGGGAAAGTACAGAAATCCTTATCATAAATAATGCATCTAGCGTATCTGCCATCTCACTGTGTTCTTCTAGGGCAGCTAAGATGCTGCATCATTTACTGCTGCACTATATAGTGAAACGCATCTCTCCATGTGGGAAATGTATTTACAAAGATTACCCGGCAGAAGAGCGTAAAATGATTTGTACTGGAACCTGCAGCTTATCAGGGAAATGCTGTTTGGCAGGGACACAGCTAATGTCTGGCAGAGCGTAGCACATTTCCAGTGCTGGTGGTTGCAGAGGCAGAGCTGATTCCAGCAGGGCTGCAGGTAGCAGGAGGCTGATTGATGGCAGCCTGGCCTTGGAGCTGGGACGGGCAGAGAGCCCCTGTGCCTGGCGGGCACTGCTGCCTGCAGGAGCAGTGGGCACGGGTGGCACAAGTACTTCACAGCTGTAACTCTAAGAGCAAACCAGCCCCCAGAGAAGCACTCACCTTCTATTCCCCAGCCCCTCAGCCCTCAGTGTAGAAGAGTTTTTCGTTCACTATTTTTCCAGTTCTTTGGGCCTAATTGTAGCATCTCAGCATGGTCACTAAGCAAGAAAAGAAAGCTCTTCTAGACAGATCCAAATGCTCCTAACCTCAGAAGCAAAACAAGCACAGCCTCAGCTCTGCAGCCCTTCCTCAATCCGGAACCCCATCCCCAAACCACAACCCTCTTCCACTTTTTACAGCTGGCAGTTGATGTTCCTAAACTAACAAGTGCCAGTGGCATCTCTTAGCCCACCCCTTTAATCCCTGGCTGCCAGTTTGCAACTTTGTCTAGTGGTGTCTGTACCAAACATTAAACATTGTGGGGGTTCAGCAACTGCAAGATTAGAGAGTCTTCCTTTGTTTTTTTAGATTATGTTTTAGTTCAGTCAGTTTTAAAGCTTTTACCAACAACTGTGAAGACTGTTCCTTTCTAAATGAAAGCTGGTCTTATATGATGGCAGGTGTTTGAGTTTTAAGAGACATGCCAATGACCATGAAGGCTGTCAATGCTTGTTCCTGGCCTTTTTTTCTCATCTTGCACAAAATGCCCGCGGAAGAGAAGTTCCCAAATGTGAAGGGTTAATCTACCTGTGTTAAGTCCACCAGGAGTTTGTCTGTCGCTCTCAGTGGGGGATGAAAGTGGACATGATCCAGTGTTTTTCAGGAGGTAAAAAATTAATTTTCCTGAAGTGCTACCAGGGAACAATGACGATTATTGGGTATTACAGGGACTCTAGACACCCTGCAGAGAAAGGCTGGGACCCTCATGCCAAACCTGGTGAGAGGTGGGGGGCTGTTAAAGTGGCCCCAGGGAGGATCCTGACTTCAGCAACAGCAGTGTCAGGCACCCCTTGATAGAGTAAAAAGTAGCATCTTTTGAACCTTCTGTTTCGGCTTTGTGCAGGCCTGGCTGGCCAGGGTAGGAAGCAATGGTGCAGCTGCCCCATTCACCTCCCAGCTCTGTGCTGACGGGCTCTTCTGCAGCCTGGCAAACGTGCATGGCTTCATCCAGAGAGAGAGGAGCGAAACTGAGCTCTGCTTTCCCTGAAATGAGTCGCGTTTCCAGTGATGCGGTAAAAAACAGAGAGACCAGAAAGCCTTAGAGCCTGCTACACAGGAGTGCAACAGTCTGGGCGGTGACTAGACCCCACACCTGTAACAAACCACCCCACAGCCTCCCCTTCAAGCACACAAATAAATCAACATGATTTATTTGTAGATAACATGCTGCAAATTCTACTCACTCATTACTCTTGGGTAGAGACATACACGATTCAGTGCTTTTTGTACATTCATCTTCTTTTCAGCATCTGCACTGCTCTCACACCACCTACCAGTTTCCGCACAGCATACGGGTGGTGAGGTGCCCAACACAGCAGTGTTACAAATCGCAAAGACCAAGGCAATGTTCAGAAAACCACGCCATTTGCTGCAGAGGTAGTTGACAGAGAGAGGGCAGGTGAACATGAAAGGAATGGCTTAGGATCAACCGAGCCCAATCGGTCAGCACAACCGTTCAGACTGAGGAGATAAAGCTACATTTGCATTTATACTCTAACCTCTTCTCTCAAAAGAGAACATTAGGATGTTTGCCTAGATGTTACAAATTACTTGGAAAAAAAGTGCCTTGATGCAGATAGCAATTATAGTATGTTAATTGTTTTGGCTCTTTCTGCAGTGAAACAACAGACTAGCTCACACCAAGGGACTAAGGTGCTGCCGGGGGAGAAACTCCTGCACAGTTCTCTAGGAGCTGAAGGTTTTAAGCAATTTGTTTGCTGGCAATCATGACCATACTAGAAGAATCTTTTCTGACAAAAAACAACCAAGATGAATACTAAGCTCACAGACAATGAGAGGGGAAGCACAAAATGGAGGATGAGGTGAGACCCAGGGATACTTGGTATCCTAGGATGATTTTTTTGCATTTTATCTGGCCAGATGCCACCCAAAGGCAGCCTGCTGCATCCCTGCTGGCCTGGTAGCAGCCTCTGTGTGTTAGACTGTGTGACAGTCGAGTACAGATGGCCCAGTGGGAAAGCCAGAAAAAGGCAGAGCTTCATCAGTAATCCCACAGAGTTTGCAAACGGCTATAGCTGTTTGCTTTCAGCCTTATCCTGACCCTGTGATTAGGGATGAACTGGTCATTATTTGCTTATCAAGACTCAAAAACAGAGGGCAGAAATTTACTGTGGTCCTCTTCACAATCAGCAAGTGTTCATATGAGCTTGTAGATTATAGAGCAGATGCAGTAACTACTGAAGTGAGATTTTTCCAGGCTTTAGGATGTGTCCTGTATGACTGGAATGAACCAAAGCTAACATTTTCTCTTTGTTTAGATATTAAACTGAAGTTCATTGAACCATTTCTTCCTGTCATGCAGGGAGACATTTAAAGCCATGTAAAGTACATGCTTGAGATGACCAGTAAGGTTTGGTACCCGTAACCAGTTCTTTGAAAGAAGAGGCGTAAGCCTCCTTGCAGCCCTGGGTTAAGACCAAGACCCAGGGAGAGTGGGATTTGAGATTCACTTATTTTCTCCTGCTTTGTGCTAGCCTATTTGGTAGTGGCTGGTTTGGATCCTATTTGAGATTATTCCCTTAGAGCGTCTTCATTTCTGAAAGGAACTGTCTCTCTAAGGATAACTTGTGTGTCAATCCATCTCCCGGTGCAACCCGAGTGCTAAAATTCTGGCAACTAGTTTGTACCGTACCACAATGCACTTCCCTGAACACTTCATGAATGCTCCTTATACAATGTTTTGAATTTCTTAGACTGTAACATTCAACATTTCATACCTAAATTATTAATGTTCTTTAAAGTAGCACACTCAGCCCCTTTAATAACCTCGATGTACTCTGTAATAAAAAAGAAGTTCTTTGTATATCCCTCAGTGACCAAAATGGAAAATAAACCCTCAGATTTTCCTCTTAACCAATTCCAAGTCAGTTCCCTAATGTGACCATAATATTAGAATAAAACATGTAAGCCAAGCATAATGCTATGCTCAATATTTTATTTATATTTTTATGTAAACATAATTTGCTTTGTAGGCACGATATAACAAAAGCTCTAAAGCAACAAACACAATTAAACAGTGTTTCAGTTCACTTCAATCAGGCTTAAGTTAAAGAGAAGCTTTCACAGTTCCTTTAAGGCAAATTGAGAAATAATTTGTTTCACTTGAAGAAACTATCCAATTGTCTTAGAGTTGTTTAAACAACACTGTCAGTAGTAAGCACAAACTTCATTTCTACTACAGTAAGACTTGGTCAGTAACAAGTCTCAGCATCGTCATTTTGTATAGGATGCCCTCTACCACTTCAGATGCGGTACTACTGTTTGTGGTTTTCTAAAAGGTACTTAGGGCTTGGGGGCCAAATTCTGCTAGCACAAATCCTGCTTCCGGAACAGATACCTGAAAAATTTCCATTCATTTCAGTAGTATCCTTCCTAACCTTCATATACGCCATATTAATACCAGTAACACACAGAGTAGAGTTTGCTGATGGTAATACTCATCTGTGCTATGCTTAGGTAGATCCAGAAGTATTCCTTTGTACTCACTGCAATTACCTGATATTCTGCTGATCAGAAAATGGCCCTAAAATTGGTATGAATTAGCATGAAGAGTATTTTTGCCTTGCTAACAAAACCAGAGAGAACTAGCCAAAATTATTTCATTTGATTGTTGTCCCTGTGGTGTCTGTGGCCATGACCAAGATCACCCGTCTGTATTTGTCTTGAAGGGTAATTTAACTGTAGAGCCAACCATAATGCGGTTTATAACAGAAGAACGGATTTGCTATTCTGCTTGCCCTACTAATTTAAGGCCTTGAGAATGCCACTTTACTGCCAGCTCGAAGGTCACCAGCAATATTGCTCACTTTGGCGTCAAATCAAAATTCCTAGTTATGTTAAGGTTTGTTGCAGGACAACATCATTACACTAACTGCAAAACAAAATCGGGCATGTTTCCTACCGTTGTCAGCTTATGAGTCGTGAAAACTTAATGGCCCTTCTTAAAAGCCCAATTGGCAAGCCCAATGGAAAACTCGCACTGAATATATATATTTTTTTTTCTGTGGATAAAATCCCTGTTTGGGCCTGATATGGCACTGGAAGTGTAGGCAAGTGCAGCTTGAAAAGAAAATCAACTCTAGTGAAGTTCTGCATCAACATCTAGAGAAAATTGAAGTTCTGGTTCCCCTAATATTTCAAAAGCTTTTTTGGCATTTTTCTCCACAGTTATTTCTTCTCATTATTTTTGAATTTGTTTAACCCAAGGGAAACTCCTTCAGAATGAACATTCTGCACAATTATCTGGTATTAGAACAGCAACTTCATGAGTACAGTGTAAAGAGATGAACATTAATACTCAGGCGGCATGATGAAACAAACAGAAAAAACAAGGGAGAATCTTCTAAAACCACACATAAAAGTCATCCAGACCCACAAGTCCTTTCACACTGAGAAAAGCCTCCACTTTTCTATATTAGTTTTTAACTTCCGTCACTACAGGATACTTGTAGATTTACATGAACAACTAGCCATGCCTGGGGAAATACTTTCTTTTGAAAAAAAAATATTAATTCAAAGATATATGGCATTATACAAGGTCTCTGACATTCCTTTAGCATTTCTACTGGAGGTGATTGCAGTCATTTTAAAATAATTGTTTTAACAAGACAACTGAGGACCTGAGTAGCTGCTGCTTGGACAGGTGAAAAGACATGGAAAAAAGATTTACTTTTGTCATGTTTAGATATAGTTTCCACTAGTGGGAGGTAGATAAGACTAGCTGGTCTCTGAATGCTTAATCCTGCAAATAATTACAAACATAACTGTGCACATGGAGCAGAGCTTTTGACAGAACTACTCACCTAGATAAAGTTATCCCTGTGCATAATTTCTGATGGGATTAAGGCCTAAAACTCATTTTTAACAGGGTTAACTTCTGTAGGAGTTCAGCTCCAGCTTGATAGTTGATCAACGCATTAGCGATTTCAGAGCAGTAAACTCCATCAACAAATTTCTTTCCACATACTGATGAGTGATCCTAACCACTATGATTTAAAAATGAAATTTAAAATTGGTTTGGATTTTGGACACAGATGAGTCAGTGTGTCCTCAGCAGAAGATGTTGATCTGTCACTAACAATGTTCACTGCTACAGGCAATTAAAGTTCTGGGTCTAAAAAGAGTGGCGAGTGGCTCACTGACCTCCTCCTTTGCCTGTAACGTATGCGGTGATAGCTCAGATCAACAGGAAAGCATGAGAGTTGGCACTCTGAATGAAGTGTTTAATTACTGGTGCTGATGACTAACGTGATTATACAATACTAATCAAAGTCTCTCAATTAATGATTTCTTGCACAATTTCAGATTCCAGAATTCTAAATGAGGTATTTTTGAAAATGGAGATAGGATTGCCTATAAAATGATAAAGCATGACTGAGGAAAATGAAAACTCATCTTTTTTGCAACTTTTATCTGTGGTTCTTAAAAGGAAAACTATTTTAACACTGAAAATCCACAAACTTAAAATCCTCCCTCCAGTTACTAGAATCTTCCAGACAGCAAGTGGGGATTTTATTTTTTTACTGTTTCCAACTTGCAAAAAAAAAGCCCAAACTCCCCAAATAACTTTGTGCAAAATGTTGGAATTTGCATGAGAAAGATGCCCATCTAAAATTACACAGTAAGTTAATAAGGCTTTTAAACCGGAACAGAAAAATCCATGGGACTCCTACAGGGAAATAGGGTATTACACAGGGATGTCATAATACTGCACTGGATGAGAATGGCACTTGAGTTCAAAACAACAATGATCAACAGCTCATAGCTCAGCTGACTGCAGACAAATACAACACACACTGTACTACAGCATTTGTTCACTGATGCACAGAATAGATTTTCCAGTCTTGTTCCCTTCTACTTCATCAATCTTTCTGCTTCCACCACCTCTGGGTGTTACTGGATGAATGGCATGCGTTCTTTATTCTCATTGTCCCCTTCATGGTCTTCTTCCTCTTCTCCAGCCTCACTCGTCTCTGTGCTGTCGTTGGCCATCTGTAGGATGAAAGATGAAGGACATCACAGCACCTTTCACATTGTTTTATTCATTCTTATTTCAGTTTGAGTCATTTGATGAAGTGACTTTATAAATGAAAGAAGACACGGTTGCAACACAAAAATAAACATTCTGTCTGTGCAAAACTTTTGTTGGCACTACTCCACTTCCAGCTAAAATTGTAAGCTGTTCCCTCAGGGCTTACCGCTGAATTACATATGGAACAGAAAGCTGCTTTGCAGGACAGTTGCACAAGTGGACTCTGATCTGTGCCCTTGTAGAAAAATGGTATTAAGGCGCTCAGATAGGAATTACAACTGTGTTGGAAGTTCACAGAATGTGTCAGACCTCTGGTTTACAACTCCTTCTGTATCTGCTCCTCTGGAAACAGGTAACCCTATTCTTTAATGCCAGCTAATGGATGGGATCTGGTCCCACATGAGGCATGGTGTCATGAAAACTCTGAGAGCAACTGTTTTATGTAAAAAAACAATGAAACTTCATAGAGTAGTGGATATGTAGATGCTGGCAGAACATACCCATGACAAATCTTGGATCATAGAGGAGTGGGGAGAAACTGCATTTCCATATTTTATTGAAGATGCCTGTAGAGGCAAGTAGGCAACTGCAGAAATTTGTAGTTCGGGATGGCATTTAAGGAGCACATTGTGGTTTTTTCACATGTGAATATTTATTACAAGCTGTGTAACGGTGCAAGACTCTCCTGTACTTCACCCTGTCACTTTGACTTGTCTCTGGAGGCACAAGAGCTTGCTTAACAGGACAGATGGTAGTGTTTAACAGCATAGATTAGTATGACTGAATTCTCTTATGCAACAACTTTACCCCGTTTCAGACATAAGAAGATTCTTGTATTAGCTTATAACCATTTCAAAACCAACTAAGCAAGGGATCTATTTACTTTTTTAAGAGAAATGCGACATTGTACTTTCCCTGTTTGATTACTAGCGTCTGCTGTAAATAAAAACGAAAATCTGAAATACAACCTGATTTTAATGGAGAAAAACAATGCTCTTAAGTTACCTGTATTTTTGAATTAACCCCCTTTCATGAAAGTCTATCAAACTTGTTCTCACCTTCTAACTCCCTATCGTGAATATACAATATCAAGAGAAGAGAATGAATAAACGTATTAATGTTGAGTTACGAATTCTTGTTTACAGTTTTACGATGCAATTCAGCCACAAAACAATGTCCAATTTCCACATGTGAGGTCCCAAAAGCCTTCCTTTCCCTTGCAGCGATTTTGTATGAGATTTGGAGCCAATTTTAGAATAAGCGTGAGTAGGAGCTTAACTGTAATTCTAGGTTCTTTTCTGTCCTTTTGAAACAGCAGCTATCTCAGGTCTGAAAGCAAACTTCATACATCGGTACTGATTTGAAGTCAGTTTTTCATTATCTTCTTTACTGCTCTTTCCTACATCATCAGAGAAGGTTTAGGCGGGAGCCTGACTTTCATTTACTGCTGCTCTCTGGCATGTTTCAGTACCATGTTGAGTGCTTCAAATCCAGTGGACCAGAGCTCCATCACAACTATTTTCCTTCAGAACATTTCTAGAAGGAAGTATTTAGATATTATACTTCATGTGTTATAAAAAAGTAAAAGAAATTCCTACCTTGACTTTTGTATGGGAATCAGAAAGCACTTCTACATTTGTACACTGAATTAGTATCGACTGTCTTTTTCTGTGCAATCCACTTATTTTTATTAATACAGGAATTTTGTGTTATGTGAAATGTCTATTTGTTTTCCATCTCAGGGACAGAAATAGATGTGGCAGTTTTACCCTAAAATAAGACTTGCAGACACATTTTTGGAGAGGCAGATAGCCATTCAGTATAGAAAAGTAACTGCTGGGAGCCTAGGAATTACAATTATATTTCACTTTGGGTTAAATATACAAATTATGATTATTGGTTGTATTCAGGTGCTATGGATTTAGAAGAAAACGGTATTAAAAAAAATAAATCGTAAGGGACACGTCTCCAAAAGTCACTACCATGCTTTAAGTTGTGTGACCAAACACCTTTGTACTCACCAGGGGAGTGGGTGCTTTCTCCACATCCAGGATTAGTTTTCCTATATTTCCTCGGTCGTGGATTCTCTGCATGGCCTCCTTCACCTGAAAGAAAGATAATCTATTGATTAGGCACACACTAAGAGAAGGCTGAATTCCTTCCTTCCAAACCAGCAATACATTTAAGGCATGGTCATGTGCAAGGTCATTCAAATAGCTGCTTAAAACAAAATTAATAGTTAAACATTTTTTAGTGAATTTGTAAGGCCTGATTTTTGCATTGTGTTTGCCAAAATGGGATGTGAGTCTTGATGACAGTTTCTGAATAGCGTAAGACATACATAATGTTAATGCAGTACAGAAGTAATGGTTAGCTGAGCTGCAGAGAGAAATACAGGCTCAGGGAGTCAATCCTTACAGGTTGTTCATTAGATTTTCTCTTTGCAGAATATTTATCAAGAAACTCTACTTTCCGTGAAAGTATGAAATGTTTTTCTAATTGAACTATGATATTTTTCACTTTATTTCTTTTTTGTTCCAATAGAGGGAATGCCATATCCAGGCAGCGGTTGTGATTAATGCAATACTGTGGTTCTCACTGCATAATTGAGTATTTATTTCCTTCTTTTTTCCCCACTTTTTTCCCCCTTTTTTTTAATTTTAAATAAGTAGTTTCCTACAGATACCACTAAGACCAGACATTTAACAGCTGGCTGCAATTAGCACATGTGAGACAGAAACAAAAACCTCTTCTTACTAGTGCACCGGAGAGGAGCTTATTTTGATGTATGAAGTTTCAGAACTCTCCTGAGAGCTCAGTGTTGATGAACTGAAATTGTGTGCGTTGCCCTGAATGTTCAATGTGCAGCGTGCAGAGCACTATTAAATCACTGAAAATTGCAAGGTGTCAAGAGTTTCTTCACTTTCATGGTGGGAAACTTCAGGAACTGAAAACGTACACATAAAGGCTGTTCAATCTCCCCATCACACTCTCTTTTGCTGGCATAACAGGGTATGTTGAGACAAGAAAGAGTTTTATGTTAATAGGATCTACCATCTGTGACACAGTTTTATTGAATATTTTAAGAATAATGGCATAGAAGTTTGAAACAATATGCTGACTTGGGAACAGGTGGGTCCCACAGTACATTTAAAAGCTTGAATTGGGGTCCAGGCACCTAAGATCATTACCGAATGTCTAATATATAAGGAGGTATGAGATTTTTAAAGATACCAAGCGAATACAGCTTTCAACTTCCAATTAAATTTAATGGATGCTGGGCACAAAATGTCTTTACCATCTGTCAGCCTGATTTTGAAAGCTGACTGCAGTGAACTCAATATTACAACCTTAATTTTGCCAAGTGGTTCCCTCAATTAGTAAACACCAGACTTAAAAACAAATACCTGTTAGAACAAAAGAAAATTGCACTGCAAAAACCAATGACTTTCTAACTTAGGGCATAATTGTCAATTAACCTTGGAAAACACAATCTTATGAATCCCACTGGAGAGAAGGCTGACCTCTAAATGTGGTCCACAAACATCACAATAATTTTTATGAAGTTACCTTTGAGCATAAACAATACCCAACTATCCTATAAGACTTGTTCTGCACTATGGACAATATTCCTTTAAGATTACCCAACAAAGATTCTGAAGAAGCAGCAGCTGTTATTATTTTTTATGACTCTTATTGACCAAATCAACCTTTTAGGAGTCTAGAGCAGGGCATAAATAACAAACGAAGATGTGACAGAATTGGAGAAATCAGCAAACACACTTGCCTGTCCATTGAAATTTATTACCAGAACATCATGTGGAAAGCAGGGTATGCAACATTGATTTTAATTTGTACCCTGTCATATTTAGCAAGGCAAATTTGAGAAAATGTGCTTTCCCTGCATTTTTCACATACAGGGTATCAAATTTAAGACTCTGGAGAAAGTTTCAGGTTGTTTCCACGACACTTGTAAGCAGCCTGCAAATGCAAACAGCAGGCGGAGGCAAAGGGAACAATAAAACTTGTAACAGTAATAGTGGCTATGGAATCCAGATGGAGCTATTCAAATATATAAAAAATTTGGAAAAAAGTTAGAAGAGCTGATACAACATCTGTATATTTTAGTGCTATTTGCAACTTATCTATCATGTTAGTCAAATTCTGTACGAGTGCAATGCCATTCAGTACACCATGTCTGAGTTGAGAGGGCTATTTTATTTTTTGACGTTTGCTTCAAAATAAATACCACTTCCAGTAGCAAGGATCAAAAGGGTTTCCCTCTTCTTACAGAATAGCATCCCTAAATTACTTTTCAACAATTATTCTATATTGGTTGCTGTTTGCATTTGTCAGCTCAAATCCAAGTAAATGGATCTGATGTAATTTTGTTTGTATGGGTGAGTTGAATTTCTTCTTGTGCAGTATCATTAGCAGAGGACTCCTGGATTGGAAATAGTCAAAGCCATATTTACTAATACAAAGAGCTTCCATTGGAATGCAGGACAAAAATTCTGCTGGCCTTCGTTTGCTTTCAATACAGCTCAGCCGTTAGAGGGTCTGGGTCTAAACTAATGCTGAAGTACAGATTTTAGCCTTGAGAGCTCCAAAATTGACACAATATGTATTACAGAACTCTGCACTGAAACCAGCACTATTTTTACACATTAGTGGACAACTGGAAAATGCTTCCACTTTCCATGTTATTTATGTAAGGAAAGTTGGCAAACCAGTTAGTGAAAAACAAGAAAGATGCAGAATGCTGCACAGCCAAGCACGGTCTGATGCATCCAACACAGGCACTCCTGGGCAGCAGTCGGGGAAAATGATTAATAGCACAGGAGAAAGAAAAGGCATCCCAAGTTTGCCTTTTCCCTCAAGCACACTTGCATCAATTTGTATTTTAGTTTGACATCCTGTTTCTAAGCATACTCTAGAGTAGAATCATCTTCCCCTATCTGTTCAGTCTAGTGGAAAACGATAACAAACACAGGAAAAGGACTTTTCTAACTCAGTTTGAAACAATTTGCATTTGCTTTAGGGAATATGCTTTTATCATTTGAGAAATAATTTTGAACAAGTATATTTCTCCCATCCCTTTCAACATATCCACGACTGTACCATTTATAGAGCTATCACATATCCCCATTCAAGTGTTTTTTGGCAATGACAGTGAATCTGGAAATTAAGATAACCTATGTAATAATAAGGTTATCTGTAAAACAAAAAAACATAGTCGAGAAACACAAACCCAGTGCAGCTCAGGGTCCTTCACAAGTCATGCTTACCATGCCCTGTAAGAATTATTCAAATTCTCATTTTCCATCATAACTTCCCAAGTGCTGCAGATTTTCTGAGCCTTCTACGAGCTCTTTCCTCGTACCACTCTGCTGGACCCAAGCAGAGAGGCAAGGAATATAAAATATACAGAGCTTAATTGGGAATGTACAGAACCATTGTACTGTTAGCATTATGGCAAAATTTAGCAGCTTTAACATTTCTTAGAAATTTTTCATCTATTAACACACACTCGCACATTTAAAAAGGTGTTGTGCTACCAATGCTACCAACAAAATCCTTCAAAGAAGCCTTGATACAAACACAGGACTAAAAAAAATAATCACAAAGCTGTAAAAGAAGTCCTGTTGTGAAAAAGCCTATTGAAGTATATTTTCCAAAGGGGATGTTACGGTCGGGATCTCAGAGCTTCTCTTGGATCGGAGCCATTTCTGTCCATCTGTATTGTGTATCATACTGAGAAGAGCAACAATTACTGTCAACAGACCTTGGTAGGAGAGTAAGGGCAGAAATGCCTTCATGTTTCCGGTCAGAGAAAGTACTAAAAGAGGTTTCATGACAGCTGTGTTCTCTGGAAGTATGAAGTTTGACGGCTGTACTGAATCCTCTCCAACACCACCACAGTGTCTGTCTCTCTTGGGGTACTCTTCAAAAGTATCAAGAACTCTGGATATTGTGTCCTCTCTAAAAATCTCTTACTCTGCTTCAATAGGCTCATCTTCTCCAGCCTCAAATCTTTTCAAAATCAAGCCGAGGCACTTATCTTAACCAGCAATGGTAATTTTCAGAAAATTGTTTAATACATTCATCTTGTACCAGAATAGATTTCCTCTGTCTTCAAAAACAAGCTGTAACAACAAGCCTCCCTAACAATTTTTATACAGGTAAGTATTGCAAAAAGTTAGTATTTTTAAAAGTCTGCGTACAAACGAAAACAGAAAAACAAAGAAAATGCAACTTGACCAGGCACACTGGGCTCTAGATTCAAGGGACTGATATGTGCCTTGCCTTCCTACTTTCAAACTTCTGAGGTCTACAGGCTTCCAAAGACAATGCAGGTAATGATATATGGTAAAGAATAGGATTTTGAAAATTCTAACAACGGGTAGGTCTGGAATTCCCTGTGGGTCTAACAGATTTTTAAAACATGGATTGAGAAAGCTCAATACTTGTTCCTCCCAGTGAGAACTTTGACAATAACTGCCTGTGCCAACAGTTGTTCGCAAATTCAGAAATGATGCCACACTCAGGGTAATGGCATGCAACATTCTGCTCAACCGTCCTTCTTTGATTAAAAAATTGAAAAATTATTGGATATTATAATCCTGTCCAGTTCATACAAAAGCAACACAAAGAAATAACAGGAAAATCTCAGTACATCTCAGGACAGTGCTTTGACTAGACAGGTCTATCTATTTTGGGATTGTTTGTGTGTTTTGGGTGAGTGTTTATTTCTGCGCTTTGTGATGGGGAAAAGATTAGTTTGGTCTTTACTTTGTGGGGTTTTTTTTAAAGATATCTTTCCAATGGAGTAGGTTGGTAAAATGATTCATTCAGTGTTGCTGATTGTATTGGAGTTGGGTAATTTGATATAATTTTAGAAAGACTGATTACGTACCTTGAAATTACTGATACTTAGGTCTTGATGCTACCTATTACCAAAATAAGCCGAAAAAGATGACACAAAAATTAAA
Source organism: Dromas ardeola (assembly GCA_013398915.1). Lineage (NCBI taxonomy): Eukaryota > Metazoa > Chordata > Aves > Charadriiformes > Dromadidae > Dromas > Dromas ardeola. Next base: position 336,845 of record VYZM01020754.1, on the reverse strand, counting down.
TAATTTTTAAAGTTTGCCTGTGAAATTTTAAAATCATACCTCTGTAAAAAAAATAAGTTGTCACTGCAGCAAAGCAAATGTTTTCAACTAGGCTGTAGTTCACTGAGATGCCTATATAGTCTCAATTTAACAAAACAGCTCATTTCGTAGTTTCACATTAGCTCTAGATATTGTGAAACAGCACCATATTATAAATACAAAAGATTTCCTGTTCCTTGTAGCAATGATATGCTAAATTGATGTAGTATCTCTGAAAGACAGATCTCTGAAAGACAGACAGACATTAGCTAAAACCTCATGGCAGATCATATGATTTGCAAAGCTTTTATTTCACTAAAAGCAAAAGAGAATACTCTATAACAACAGCCATAAATTATTTTCCTCTACTGAATACGCTATCAGTGTATGCACTAGGAACATGGTATGATTTTACCGTAGTCATTCTATCATTAGTGAACTGATAGCAA